>CM017557.1:65046289-65584348 GCA_007844125.1 Sinonovacula constricta
TCTATCTCTCGCGAGCGCGCGGAGAGAGAGGGGGGGGACGAGAGCGGAAGAGCGGGAGAGCGCGCGCGCGCGCGCGGGGAGCGCGAGAGAGAGAGCGAGACGCGAGGAGCGCGAGAGCGAGCGAGAGAGGAGAGAGAGAGAGAGATAAACACACGCACACACACACACAGAGTAATGAACACTAACTTTGACCTAAGCAGTCTACAGACAAAATGTACTATAAAAGCTTAATATTTTTTGTATTACATATGTGTTTTACAACTCTCCTGTTTTACCTGGCTGGTGGCGGAGATGCATCCCCCACCCCACATCCTCCTGGATCCACCCCTGCTTGACATACCAAAGTTATCAAAATTGTAGGGTTATAGCTCTCTTGCTAACGCTCAGGCAAATATAAGGATTGTTCCACGACTGGTGGTCGTTGTCAGTACTAATGCGGACTGAGTGTGGTATCAAGCCAATTATTTTCTTTTCAACTCTGACCCCGGCTACACAATTACTATACGATGTATTTATGTTACGAAACCCCCAACAAACATTGAAAAAATGTAAGAAATGATAAGCAAATGTTGTCCCAAGTTCGTTGCTGATTGTCGCTGTTGTTATTTTATTGTGCCGTTGTCTTTCTCAATCACGCCCTCGATTTTTTTTGTATGATTAAGCAGGGAAAGTCACAAACATAGAACATTAAATATTCAACATGTAGAACATTTAAAAAAAATAAAGCTGCCTTACGTAACTAAAGCCAATAAATATCAATTCGTTTCCTTTGAAGCAACACAATTCAATTAAAGATGCAACACTATTATGGTTAGCGTGCGTAATGTTACACGTTTCTTTGTCTGGTATGTAGCCAGGTGTCAAAGTCTCTGCTTAGAAAATGAAGAAGAAATTCTACTAGAATGAGCATGTAACGATACTTCACAGCATAAATTATTCCGGCAATCGCCGGTGGCACTACACCAAATGTAATCAATTCTGCTGCATTGCGGTACAGCCCTGCGCGAAATATGACAACAACCTAAGGCTGCGGGTGATATTGCCTTATGCGGATCAAAACAAGTGAATACATGACGTGATTATAATTGATCTAAATAATTTAAATGTAAAAACAATTTAAAGTGAGTTTGAAATTTTTTGTCGAAGTCGTTGTATGTTCGTGTATATGCACTTATACATGATAGTAAAGAACTGCAAGAAAAGAAGGTAGCGGTCGATATCAATCAACACTGTTAGAATTGTAACAATATTGTGGCATAATGAAGTGTCTCTGGAAAAAATGCATGTTCCATTCGATGTTTCCAGTTAATACGTATCCATTTCAACCATAAGAGTCAATACCTCATGCATAACAAAAAATGGGCGAAAATATCAACTTCACTGTTATGGGTTATTACGACTTTCAGGTTAACATTATTTGTATTCAAGACGTTCAAAATCTCTTTTTATTTCCAAAATGGTAAAAACATTTTAATCTTACACGAAGGAAATCATCCTTTCGTGATATTACGACGTAAAATTGGCTGTACCAATCGGAACACCTCGGATAATTCACGAATCATCTCTCGGATGTATGTAGGTAGTCGGATCACCTCGGCCATTTCACTAAAAGGTGCTACTTTTGAGACAACGTCAAAACAAAGATGGCAGCTCGGGTGACAGCTCACTACAGTTCGATGCCTGTTAAACTTCAATTGTGACGGCTTTAAATTTAAATTATCCAATTTAAATTTACCCAGCGCAGCAGACACGCAGCTGTCGAACGATGGCATTGTTTATGTTTTGTGCGAACTACATTTTAGGCATAGTCTTCTTCCGACTTTCGGCGAAAAAAGCGATCGTGATTTCAGTAAGTATCATCCGAGGGATGATTGAGAAATTACCCGGGGAGTTCCGATTGTGGCTGTAAGCGTAAACGACTTTCCCTAATTGCGTCATTATGACGTCACAGCAATGCAGTCATGACTCACCTGTTCCTAGACCCATTGACTCTCCTTGATCCACAGCAGGGTATCGGATCTGCTGGCCGTCTTCCACTTCTTCAACTGTAAACAAGAAAACAGTAAGCCATAATTATTATTATTATTATTATTATTATTATTATTATTATTATTATTATTATTATTATTATTATTATTATTATTATTATTATTATTATAATAATAATTAAAACTATTATTATTATTATTATTATTATTATTATTATCATTATCATTATTATTATCATCATCATCATCATCATCATCATCATCATCATCATCATCATCATTCATCATTGTTTACATTATTTACATTATTCTACATTATTCTATATTATTCTACATTACTTAATATAATTATAATTCCTACTTATATTTATCTTATTCGTTATTGTTTCTAAGTCAATTCTTCCAACGTTAATGTTAAGCAACCAGATGTACATTACCACGCAAGAAATATATGCACTTTTAAACTTTTATCTGATTAATTGTCATATTCGATGTGAGCGGGACAATATTAAAGTTAACTCAACACGTTATATTATTATTAAGTGCATACTTTTCTTTTTGGAAGTTTTTTATGTTTTGTTGGCTTATTTATAACTGCGATTTTACAATAGCTTCCCTTAGGAAACGATTACCTGTTCTAACGACATGATCCAATAATTTAAGGTCCTAACTGCAAAATGTCTGTTAACGACATGCCAACCTACTTAGTATATAAATAAGGAAAACCTGTGAAACGAATATTTTTAACTTATAATTGTTCAAACGCACACAATAAAGTACTTTAAAACTAAAGTGCATTAAAATGTACTTTTGAATATGTAGAGTGCAGCAAATAATAAATATTTCCTACACGCATTTAGATTACAAAGCGGTTTGAATCCATGGACAATATTTTACTTTAAAGTACGCGCTAATCTGAAAATTGCGATTAAACAAAATGTGCACTTTCAGCACTTTGAAGTGTGAAATTGTGCCTATTGCAAAGTGGTATAAAAGTCGACTTTGATTGATGTTTTCGTCGAATAGTTTTGCTTTGGAAAATATATTAGCTAAAGGGTTATGCGTTATTAGATCGGTATGCACCAGGCGCGTTTCTGCCATTACGCACTTTACGCACGTGCGTAACCTCCGTTCCAAAAATCCAAAATCTAAAAGTACCAAAAACTCTAAGAAAGTCGATGCCTAACACGGGTTAGGAATGATCTGTTTTATTTCCGTAGATTCTGTGTTATTAAACCTTATTAGCACACCAATCAAGTTGAAAACGTTTCAAAGGATTAAACTTATACACGTCAGGATTTTAGTTCTTCATATTTTGCGTTAAATTCGTCGCATGTCTGCATTTTACCTGTTATTTATTAGAAAAGAACCGAATATATTCAAAGTATTACTGCAAAGGTTTTTTTTCCCTTGTAATTGTGCGTAACTTCAAAAACGGTCCAGATACGCGCATGGTATGCACTACGTTTACTTAAATACTAACCATAGTGTCCTGCGGGCGTGGTCGTTGTCAGTACCTTGACCTGTAATGCAGTGTCGGTGTTAGACTTGCACTGGGTAGGGTCATCAAGTTCTGTGTCGTTACACACAGGAGTCTGGTAGTCAAGCCTACCGTGCCATGAGTCAACCGAATCGAGCTGAACTGTGATTGTGTAGACGGCATTGAAATTGATCTCCTTCAACTGGAGTTTCGGCTAAAATGGGCAAAGAAAAAATGGGTATACACTATACAACAGTATTGTATTTGACGGTTTAAACACTAATTTAAGAGTCTTTCAGAAGAAAAAAAAACACATTTTGAAAAGATATGTCTTGTAACTTTATTGAGGGCAGGAAGGGACTTGAACTGATTTGGATTTCAGTATGAAGACGTCAATGTAATCTATTTCGGACTTTGTAAAAACAAGTACAATTTTTGGAATACATTTTGCAAATAAGTGGAAGGAATTAATTATAATTAATTATTTGCAACTTTTTTTTGGGGGGGGGGGGGGAGGGGGGGGCTGAAAAGAACCTAAGAAAATTGAATAGTTATCATTCCCAATTATTAAATAATATAGGTGGTTAAAAAAGATAATACTTTTGGAAAGAGATGCGCGAATAAAGTCCATTAAACATTTAAATAATTTGAAAACTATGTCTAGATACATGAACGAAGACTTTTTCAGTTTTCTTAAATATGTTGAAATAACTGAATAAGATAAAACACATAATAAATGCCAGTTATACAATGCACAAATAAAGGACCTGACATGTGTTGTCATTTAATACAACCATTTACTAAACGAGTTCAGGAATAGTGATAGTAAGCGAACCTAAGGCAAGCTTACTACCATTTGTCCTTGATGAGTTTTTTACATATTTTTATTAAATGACAATAGGTGTCAGATTCTTTTTATCAAATGATTTTAATCGCCCGTTCATTATTTAACGAAATTTTAACAACAATCCTGGGTGAAACAGTCGTATGAGGCGATTTGCATTATGATGGCGTCGATCATTAGAAAAAGCTATCTTACACTAGTGTAATATGACAAAGTGTGTAATGGGTGTATCATTGGAAAACAAGGAGAATCAAGTGATTAATAATATTCAGCCTTCTTGCAGTTAAAGAAAACACACTTTGCATCTACTGCTGTTGTCTGTGTTTGGAAGGTGCTTCCATGTTTTAACCGGAAATTAATAAATGCGATTATCTTCTAGATGATTTGATACACAAATGCGATAAATTAAAGAAAATCCTCGACAACTGGTATCTGTATAGCACCGGAAGTGAAACGATGCGAATATTAGCGAGTAAATGATGTTGGCAAGCAGGCTGAAACCTAACACCATCCCATTTCCGACGAGTTGTGCTGTGCGCGTATACTTTTCTTTATTTGTTTATTTGTTTGTTTGGTTTATTGTGTTTATCGTCCCACATCAGTAGTTCAGTAATTTGGAGACCGTGTCTATTTGAAGCAGATATAATGATGCCTTCAATGTATATAGCACTCCCTGAACACCTGGAATGACACCACACCCATTCACATCCTGAAACCGGGTTGATCAGTCGTGGAACTGTCCTTATATTTGCTTGAGCGTTAACAATGAAAACTTTACCTCTGCCATTTTAAAAAAAAGTCGTTAGAATAGGGCAATGCTCCTGTGCTAACGCTCTTTCAAATATAATCGGGTGTTACGATTTTGCCGACCCTGTGTCAGAATAATGTAACTAGGTGTGAAATCGTGCCAGGTGTCCACGGCATACTATGTATAGTGAATACTGCATTATACCTGCCGTATGTGAACGTCGTCTTTTTAGAACCTTAAGACTGTTGATGGGACGCTTATACAAACGAACATGGAGAACCGACGCACTGCAGTTCTGATGAAAAAAACTGATACTTTTTAACCCCCGTTTTATTGCAAACCTTGGCAATGATAGGTTGATGATTAAAAGCCGGAGACTATATCAGTTCAACCTCGAGCGTTTACAATTCAGTCATGGTCGCCCAATTAATAATGAAACCTTGGACCGTCTATCTAGTTTACAATTTAAGTCATAGACGCCCAGTGAACAATGAAACCTGGGACCGTCTATCGCGTTTATAATTCAGCCATGGACGCCCAGTGAACAATGAAACCTGGGACCGTCTATCGCGTTTATAATTCAGTCATGGACGCCATGTGAACGATGAAACCTGGGACCGTCTATCGCGTTTATAATTCAGCCATGGAAGCCCAGTGAACAATGAAACCTGGGACCGTCTATCGCGTTTACAATTCAGCCATGGACGCCCAGTGAACGATGAAACCTGGGACCGTCTATCGCGTTTACAATTCAGCCATGGACGCCAAGTGAACAATGAAACCTGGGACCATCTATCGCGTTTATAATTCAGCCATGGACGCCAAGTGAACGATGAAACCTGGGACCGTCTATCGCGTTTATAATTCAGCCATGGACGCCAAGTGAATAATGACACCTGGTGAATTCTGGGGCCAGCTATGGCGTTTAAAATTAAGCCATAGACACCCATTGAACGATGAAACCTGGGGCCAGATACGACGTGTCAACTACGTACCTGTTGAGACATATCGACTGGAACTGTTTCTTGAAAATGTTCTGGAGGAAAACCGCATTCACAGCTTTTGAGATAAATATCCACCTGTGAAAAAGGTTAGATTGTAAACAAAATAAAATTGTCACAGCATTTTACTTTTCACTTTTCAAGGTACATATCAACCAGACTGTTTAGTGCATGTACATTTTTTATACATTCCAACAAAACTAGTAATGCAACTTGTTTACTCAAAAACTGAAATTAGTCAGGGTAACAAGGTTAACAGTCATCATCATCATCATCATCATCATCATCATCATCATCATCATCATCATCATCACCATCATCATCATCATTATCATTAAACCTACCTTGTAGGAGGCTGAGTGCGGAACATCAGTGGGGTTTTTCCAATGAATAATTGGCTCTAGACGACCGTCTTTAACCACCGTCTCCATGGTGATGTTGAACTTAGATTCACTACTAACGGAGATGCTCGCAGAGCCGCCTTTCCGGGCCTGGAACTTGTTTGTGAAACGAACATCTTCTGGATGCGTGAAAATCAGAAAGTAATGTGGGTTAGCAAACGCCTGATAACGCGTGATACCTTGGCATACAGTGGTCGGATAAACAATTTAGAAATAGCATTATGCAATGATCAAAATCGGCAAAAAAATATATACGACTTATTTCCTAAGATACGAGGTATTTTCAGTATTTCATTCACCAACAGACTTGTTGTGTTGATATTTGTTGCTGTTATTTGCCATTTAAAAAAATCTTACTTTATAGCAGATAGTACATGGATTATTATAAGCTTGTTAACTCAGAAACATTGTCAAGATAATCGCCACTTAATAAACTCATAGAAAATTAAATTAAAAGACAAAATCAAATACTACATGTAGCTTTTTACTCAATAAGAATATAGGACAAAGTCCTATGAGCATTGCAACATATATACCAAACTCCGAAAAGGCACAGAACAAAGGTATTTCACATGCAAGCCAAGCGAAAAGTAAGAACAAATTTGTGATGAGTCATTTAACGAAAGGGCAAACCCGACAGGTACCGCCTTGGAACGGTCAGTCGGCAATATGGACCGACTGGGGTGCTAAAACCGGTTTTACAGAGCTCTAACCTCGCACTTCCTGACGAGTTTCTCAAATGCAAGCAATGAAAAGAAAAACGATCTATTACAAAATGTCCAGGCGCTGATATTTTCTATAAGTTATGAAGAAAGTAGTGACGTCATTGAAAAATAATGTCCACATAGTGTTTAGAAAAGAATATGGTATTATTTCGATTTAAACAACTGCACAAAAAATGGTTGACTATAAACAAAATTAACTTTCTGAATTATTAACAAACATGACCAGAGACGAATAAATGGTCGTAGCATCCTGTTCATGTGAATATGGAATTGAAGAACCAAATAACATGTTAAAAATACCTCCTTCGAAACATCGTGAAGTCTTACTGTTGGGAAATTAAAAAAAAAAAATAAAGCGTCGCTAAGTTCATTCACCTTTTAGCCGTTTTAAGATCAACAACCTAGTATCATATATAAAACATGAACATACTGATGATCTTGATAGTGACGTCATAATGCAAATGCAGATGACGTGCTGATTGTAAGATTCGTTATGTCATTTACATGCACAAAATTGTTAGCAAGTCACCGTAAAAGGGCTGTGTATTTCAAAACATGCTAGTCACGACATCTATTAACTTAAAATGCTTATACCATCGGTCCAGGGTAGGTTGATGTCGCTCTGGAACTTGATCTGGGTCCTGGTACCGTTTTCGTCGACCGCCAATAACCAGAACTCCGGTGACGCTGGCAAATCAAATAGCCGCAACATGGCGTCTGTAGAGGCCGTCTGAAACAAAAGCAAATACAAAGTTTATAACCAACTGGGAAAAGATATAGATTTAACTGTCGTCGTTAAATAAAGGAAATACTTATTTGTTGGCTTTTCTGACATTATAACCGTGGTTATAGGACACGAGTGGGTACATGGGTCTTAAAATTGTAAAGTGGGATCATTCTACGCCACAGCAACATCCCGTACTGCGTCACTAATCAAATACCACACGTAAAAATTTATAAATCTTTTGAATATACAGGGCTGGAAAAATATGGTAGCCCGACGTCCCGGACAAGTCAAAAGGCAGTTTTGGCTACTGGTCATTGATCGTTAAATTATCTCGGACAACTCATAAATCGGCAGTCGGACAGGTAACAAATAAACAGTGGCTTCTTATTAGCGATGAAGACAATTAATTTCACGCCAGGAGCATTTATCAGCAACACGTAAAAACGGTACATGTACAATGCACGCGCCTGTCCAAAACAGTCATTCACGATGTGCGATACATAAATGCTTCTAGACAAAAAATAAAAGAAAGAAATTGTTGCTATACCTTGTTTGTTTGCTGTAGATATGACAAATGTGTTGTTGTATTCGTTTATTGAAAACGACGCAAATTTTTAGGACAAGTCAATTTGTCCAGGTTACTAGACCGGGACTAGTCATTGAAAAGATTTTTTCAGCCCTTACACTGTCATCCTAGCTTATTTTTTACTATTAATATCATCTGGTAGTGTATGTTAAAATTATTCGAAAGTTGTGACACTCCGACTAAAGTCAATTGCATGTACAAGGTCAAGAAATAGAAGGTATTCCAATAAACCGGAAAACAGGGGCGGATCCAGAAAATAATAATAATTTTTATTATTATATACGAATCAATATCAATTCAAATTTATCGCAGTAACTACTAGATAATTATACATACACAGTAAGTGACCCCAACTTCGACATAAGCAGTCAAAATGACAAAATTGACTTTAAAAGCATAGTATTTAAGCTTACATGTATTTGTTTTCACAACTCTACTCTTTTACCTGGCTGGTGAGGGGGTGGGGGATGCATCCCCCATCCCCCTCCCTCTGGATCCATCCCTGTCGGAAAACGGACAAAAATTGGCATGGTTTAGTACGAATACTGATATTACAAGTTATATAAATATGATTTGCGAGCATGTGGCAGACAAAGTCAGGTTTATATATTTTGAAAACAAGGAATCCTTAGACGGTAGATTTCTATATTTATAAACTTCATATCTTATAAAACGTAGTCTAATATTTATATGTTAAACGTAAAGAAGTGCATGTAATAATATATTTGGAAAAACAAAAGGAATGACCACTTCATAAGCAAAGCACTTAGAAAGCACTTACAGATATACACTATAGTCAGCTACATAAAAAGCTATTTCCAATCGCGATAAATGACCTGGAAGCTCATTCAGTAATCAAATTATCTCTAGAATACAATCTGATATACGATGGTAATTGCAAACTCACGTTTAACTCCTCTCCTGCTTAACACAAATTGACAAGACTTTAACAAACAGTGTTGGTTCCGATCAGTTAGCTCCATACTGTGAACTATCTGATAAGAATCTACACCAATTACTAGTATGTCCGACATATATGCATTGTTTCATATGCATGAACATGTTAGCATACTAGTTATAATTTTCAATGTTTTTAACAAATGTAGTGGGCTGAGTGTTGGAAATCTGCGTATATTTCTACACGGCACCTAATTAAAGCACTGGGTAACATGGTTATCTGAATACCTCTTCAGAGATATTGAGTCGCAGCAACACTTGAGATGATTCATTTAATTAAAACTATAAAGTTTAATGAACTCAGCGTGATACATAAAACACTTGGCTAAAATATTATGTTTACGTACAATACCTTTGATCAAGGCTATGTTTCGTTTGACCTATAACAAGACATATCATAGCACTGATCCCATTACTGGGAATTTAGTTATACTATATTGTAGTATATTACATAAGTATCGTGCCAAAAAACTTTTAAAAACGTTTTAACATCGATATCTGCTTGTTTATCATAAACATATCATATCAAATTAATAATGACCTTCTCATGTGAAATATATATATAGAGAGAGAGAGAGAGAAAGAGAGAGAGAGGGAGAAAGAGAGAGAGAGAGAAAAAGAGACAGAAAGAGACAGAAAGAGAGAGAGATAGACAGATAGATAGACAGATAGATAGACAGATAGATAGACAGATAGACAGACAGACAGACAGATAGTTTGTCAGTACGGGCACATATACATAAAACTAAAAAATATATTGGTGGTTTGTCTCAAGCGTCAAATGATTTTTCAAATTACTTAGCTAAGATATTATGTGTACCGCAAAAATTTAGATCAAAGAACAAGTTTCGAACGACCTATAGAAAGGCGCTGATTTCTGTTTGGTATATTTGGGCTATATTATAGTATAGCGTCCAACACAAAAGTTGTCCCAGCATTTTTGAAAATTGATAGTTGCTCATTTATGCAAATATATCATATTAAATGTGCCCTTTTTATGTAAAAAAGGAGATTGGAAGCGAACTTTTTAGCTAGAAAAATACATCTATTCCAGTGAAAAAAAAGTTTGATGTCAATTCGTATTTCATTGGTTAATATGTGAGGATGATTAATTCACTTTTCTCGTTTTGTTTTCAATAATGAAATAATTCTCTCCGTACATATTAACGGGCGACCCCTTATCCATGTGGATTGAGTCCCCAACTTGCAACTTCTCAGTCCCATACCGTGAGGTTTTAAGTCCTGGCAGTGAGTTATAAAGTAGGGAGGACTTCCAACTAATATGCAGCACACATGCAATGCTACCCAAACATTTGGGGTGGGGGAGGGTGTGTGGGTCTTCCTCCACCATATATTGGACTTCACCAATATTACCCTTATTATGTCGATGTGATGTAGCAACAAAAAAAAAACAATAACAAAAAATAGAAATTAACTTTGCCTCAAATGTTAGCGTACCCAAGACTAACACGATTTGCAGACAGTTTTGTAGATACAAGTTCGTTGCAATGAATCTACGCGAGTATCATTAAATTACATTTTTTTTGTGATTATATGTATTCCGAATAAATCTTCTGCTTTGTAAACACATAATACTTGTACTTGTACTATATCTGCTTCGCGGAAATTGTGTACACGTTAGCTTTTTCACCAAAAAGATGTTATATGTGAGAACCGGACTTTCCCAAAGCATCGAATTCTCAAAAATGACAGAAATCTGCTAATATTTATCTAGTTTTTCTCAAAAGTATTGCTTTTAATGAGATGACATCACTATTGTATAATGATTAACTATTGATTTATGTTTAAAGGAAAAAATATAAAACAAACATTTCGTTAATATTTACTCAGAAAAACAACTACATGTACTGCAAAGATAAAAAAACGTTTATAAACCTTTTATAAAACAATGACTATTGACTCGTAAACATTTCTCTTTTTATTGAAATAGCACTTAAGAGAAAAACAGAAAATATAGGATTTGCTTGACTAAACTAGAACTAAAATACAAACATGTACGTGTTTCCGATTGGTTTGCCTTTATTTTCTGACATTGACACGTGCAATTAGTGTTCAACAATTACGCCCTGTTTATTGTGTTAGCTTTGTCTTCTGCCGCATCATGTGTCGAGTAATTTGCGTTTTACAAGTTTAAAATTAGCATCAATTTCTCGCACAGTAACACAGAGAAAGAAGGTTTTGAGTTCCATACGAAGCGGAACGATGTCTGGCAAGTTTCTGTCAAGGATATGATGAACAGGATGTTAAACCAGTATCCCCCACTTCATCATATCGCGCCGTGTTTGAAACTGGCACCTGTACGAGAAATCCCGATTCGCTCTATTACATACACCTAACCTGCCACGAATACGGTTCTAAGTATTCCGTCATAGACAAGTAGCGTGGATCCAGAATTACCAGCTCACAGCCAATCAGGATTTGCACAATGTATCTATAGCGTCTATAACAGTCTATATATGACTTATAATCTTTGCAAGGCGATTGTCAGGAAATGACTTAACAAAGCTGTGTGAGAGATAAATAAAACACGTAGAGTCAGGGTTAGCACTTGTTAGCGTGGTTTAAACTAAGTCTAACCCCCATACTTTGATTTTCTTGTCCGGTTCAAGACATCCGGAAGATCCATTACAACCTGAGGAGTTATCCTGACATCGAGCCAAAACGACGTCAAAATGCATTCATGTTTCAACACCACCACGATCAAAGGTTGACTAAAAGAATAGTCTGCAGATGTCTTTAACGTTTGTAGTTGGTGTAATACTCGTGTTCTTTCAGCAAAGGAGTTGGGGACATATTTATATTGGAAGTATTCAGCATAATTAAGTAAGACTCAAACCATATCAACAGTTTGAAGTTGGCGAGAAATTGTAAAAATGTATGACGTCACTCCAACAGTCTGTCATATCGGATAATCTCATTAAATATTATAATCCTTCAACCAAAGATATCAGGTAGGGGAAGAAAGCATTCTGATCGCTGTACTCGAAATTTTTACAAAGAAATTATTTTCAAGCTTTAAAAAACGAGTGTAGTACTTAGGCTTCACTCTTAGAGCATATGTGCATCTACTCCCATGTTTCGTCGTGTATCATTCCACGCTCTACAAGCCTGTTTTTTTAATGAGCTGCAGCGCAAACGCTAATTTCTTTTACCAAACTGTAAGTTTTATTGTTCCGCGCATTTTAACCTTTTGATATTAGGCTATGGTAGTAATGGAGAGATGACAGATATTATGCCATAAAACATCCACATTTTCTCGGAGAAGGGCGAGTAGCTGCGCTTGTATTCTTTATGTAGCACTTGATTACCATTTATGCAGTTTAATAAAAAAAGTAGAATAAATATAAATGCCACGGTACTCAAGAAATTAGACAAATAAATTGACACCCTTTACCTCCTATCTATTATATTGTTTTCATGACTCGAAAACTTAGGAGAAATGATATGGGATTGGGATTGGGATTGGGATTGGGATTAGCAGCAGGCATTTTTGCCGATACTGTGCAGCGACATTTCTATCATTGTAACACAGGGGCACTTATGAGGTGTCCAGGGACTGAACCCGGCCGTTCCATTATACTGACACCAACGAGTCAGGCGTAATGCTGTCCCCATAGCCCCGAACGTTAGGAGGGAAGCCACTACTACCAACCCTTAAAGTCTTTGGTTTGACCCGGCCGGGGTTTGGAACTACGACCTCCCGATCCGCAAGCCGACGCTCTACCACATGAGCTATTGCGGCCGGTCGGAGAAAGGATATGACATTTTGCAGCACCAATCAAAACCTATTAATAATTATGCTCACGATCTCCTTGCAAGATGTCCCGGTTCGAATTCTACAATACTATTTTTAAATTTTTTAATTTTTGATTTTTTCATAAATTTCTTTTTCTTCTTTTACGTATTTACGACCGCTTTATTCTTTCGGAGAAATTGTTTTTTATATCATTTTTAAATACTAGATTTTTTAAAACTGATGATAAGTTAAAACAACGTGTCTGCCAGTGGTATAACAGCCTTAAATTTTTGGACTAAGTGTTACATAACTTTATCTTATGTTGATTTTCAACTGTGTGATTAGTTCGTTGGCCTCCACAGTATTTTGCTTGTATTTTAGCATATACACAAAGAAAATAGACTACCACTGACCTTCTTTACTTAAGTTTCAGTAAAACATTACCAATATTCAAACAAAAACCCTCGTAATGTCCAGTGAATTTAACCAAATATATTGCAATTTTAGATAAGATGACACGATGCTATATACGTGCGAGTTGTGTGCTAAAATAGACAATTTCTAAATACAAGCACAGAGACACGACATTAAACACATGAAAGATGCTCTAAAGGTCTACAGTTTCTTGCTGTTGTTTCTTTTTCAGTGATCATGTTTAATGAAATCAAAACTTGTTTTGAAAATATGTCTTCTTTGGAAACATTAAAACATAATCAGGTATATTTCGACGCCATTCGCTGTTTTCCAAACCATTGCTCAGTGCCAAGTCTCGCCAGAAACAAGGTGAAGTCTCGCTCGTACGAGATAAGAGGGCTCGGGACCAGCGGTGGGCCTACCAGACGACTGATACCCGGCCTAGAACATCCATTCTTCCTAATTAGCTTTTCAAGACAACGCCACTTACCCAGTCACTTATAAGTCCTATAAATCTCCCCAGAATCATTTAGGATATTTTATCACGCCTAATCACTTAACAATCAGTAAGGTTTAGACTAGTTGTACCGCGTGCACTTTGGAACGTATGACCTGAATTACCTGAATGAAGCTAATGCCCCTCGACGTATTGCCTTTTAACATGGCGCATTTTATGCGTAATAAACAGGTATTAGAAACAGTACATGTAAGTCGGTCAATCAGATTGTTGAATGTTGTGATGGTGGTGTTGCAGATGATTCTGTTGTTATTTTGTGCTTAAAAATATGTTTTGAGTTAACAATTACAGAAGTAATGCAATTACTATGAGGTGCTCCACTGTTTCATAATCAAACTTAATTTGGATTGATGACTGATCTTTAGAGTTCGAGACACACAAATGCATTTAACGTTATCTACTTTTAATTATAAAACGATAGAAACAACATATATATTAAACCTCAACAAAGGGCAAGGTGTTTTACCTAAGGCATTCTAATTGAATTTTTGAAATTCTCATTCAACTGCCTTTACTTTCGATTCTTCGTGGTCTAGTAGTTAAGACAATGGAGTCCGGATCGGAGGGTCCCGGGTTCAAAACCGAAACTGATCACAGGATGTTAGTCCTTGGGCAAGACTATTTACTGCACATTGGTTGATCCATGTTATCCGTTCCTGAGTACTGGTTCTACCCAGGAAGTGGGCAGTCGAAAGAGGTTAATATAAGATGAAAGAATGATCGACTATAAATAAATAGGTTGAAACTAAACTAAAATCTACCAATGATTGTTTAATTCCCGACACCAGCTGTGGCAGATTTTCACGTCCAGGTTTCTTTCCATGCTCAGTGTTTCGTCATAAATCCTCTACAGGGTGTGTAAGTACAGTCACTACAGACAGCCCTACACGAAATTGCAACTAACGAACATGCAAAAAACGCGCGCTAGGTAAACAACAGTAAGTAAAAAAACAATGCTGTGCGATAAAAACGAGATAGAAAATTGTCTGGATGCTCCGATAGAGAGACACTATTAGCAGACGAGTTGATTTCTGGCGGTGTTACGGAACACAGGATGGGTAAAAAAGGCCAAACAGATGCGAACAATTGGAAATATTTTAGTGATGTAAAAAAGAATCAAAGATATGTCTGGCCTAGTATTATAGTTTTTCAGATGACAAGAATGTTATACTCTAAAGTTAAATGTTCAATGCCACATGCAGCAAAATGGAACGACGTAAGTTCCAATTTGGATTGTCTTCAGTGTTCTTTCATTAGTCCATCTATCTCATTTTCTTTTTATCTTTTTTGTTTTTCTGCCAAACTGCCCATTCTCCGTTCTTTCTTTCTCCCTCTGCCTGCCTCACTATCACATATCCAAACTTTTCTTTCTTTCCTATTATTTCCTTCTTTAATAATTCTTTTGTTTTCCCCCATTATTTGGCAGACGACCCATGAAATTCGTGTGCTGTTAATTGACATTTAGGTAGCGATTAACGGTCTAAACAGATCCACTTTCTCTGATGTTTATGGAATAGAACATTGCGTTGTTTTGCTCTGTGTTATCTACATCAAGACGTTCGTAAATAAGACGGTGGCTCGACTCCCTGCCATTTGTTATCACTTTTATACCTATTACTAGGGTCGGCTATCAAAATCTTATTTCCTGTGCCACTTTTCACCGCATCTCACACCAAGAACAGTGTCTGTTACACAACGGTGCTGCGTAATGTTGGCACGCCTGTGAGATTAACCTATTTGTATCCTGGCTTAGTGCAAGAATGACAAATGCATGGTACATATATCTGCATGTCGGGATGAAAATGTGCAAATCCGCGTTTTGTTGAAATTATTATATTGTTTTTAGTAAAAAAAGAAAAGATTCACTCAATTATACTCGATAGCAGCTATTTTCCTATGTAGTTGCATGATAATAAATTATTTAGTGCCTTTTTATGTACCTTTCTTAATTTTCTATTTATCGTTATTAAAGCCAGTGCATATTTATCTGATAACAGCAATTATAATTTCTGCCAACAATGACAAACAGTCTTATCGGTCTTGTTATTTTTATGCAACGATCGCCATTAAAAACAAACCCCAGCGGTTTTGATTGAAACTTTTTTGGAAAAAAAATCTAGGACGAATGCATGATAATAGATAACACTTACCTTCTACACTCCAAAGAAAATACGAGAAGATTTGTATAAATTAACTCCTGGCAAATGTTCTAAGCAGACTCGGTTCGTTTGTTGCATCTCGCTAGTTGTTATCAACTTCACAGCATATGAAGAAGACGTATATACTTTTTGCATGCAACCGATACACAAAATCTTGTTGGAACAAACTTCAATTCGGTTACAATAAACAAAGCCTCTTACGCAATAAAACAATGGAAACTTCAACTGCCTTTGGCACAGTTGCATAGTTTATAGGACCATTTTTAATCGCGGCATAATGAAAGCAATATGCCGTTTAAATGGTTTTATCCAAATGATAAACAGTGTTTCGGTCGGCTTACATTTTAAGGTAATAAACATTGGCCACTTCAGTTGTCTTTAGACTTGGCTCAGTTTACGCATTTTACTATTTGCATAGACTTCATAGCGTATTAAGACAATGTTTATATTTTCGTTTTTGTGTAAGAGATACCCAAATCTAGTTTAAACAAACAAGTATTCGTCAAAGCTTATATTTAAGGATAAAAAACATAGTCCTGTCATCCTTCTTGGGCGGATTTGGCAGATTTACTGTATATCGTAAATATAGCAATCCATTTGATTGAATGCCACTTTAACTGTATTTAAACTTAGACCGCTGCCGTGATCCGACAATTTTATCAAATATTCGGATTATGCTTAAGTTTGATAATTTTATGTACGAAGTATTTAAAATACAGTTAAAATTGTCAGTTCTATTATTTTTAAATTTTAAATTGTATAAAACTACATCCTCTGTCTTTATCTGTTGGCAGATTAGAAAAGTGGTTCTTAACGGACTATTTTTCAATTAAGCGCGCATGAAGGTAAGTGACCGTTAATTTTCTGTTCTTACTTTATTGTAAATAAACTGCAAAATTAGCTGCACTTCGGTCTCAATTTTTTTTCTTGAATTCTTGCCATTCTACGCAGACGAAATATATGTTTTCCACAACTGTAATAATAAAAGATAGACAGTAGATTATAAGGCAAATTGTGAAAGCTAGCTTACGACATAAACCAAGGATAAAAAATGCTTCTTAGTTGCGACATCTGATCAATTATTGACAGCCTTACCAGGCAAATGTATAGCACTTTAAGCTGTCAGTGCCCTCTGACAGGGAATTGTTCCTAATTTCATAAAGTGAAGAAACGATGAGAAGAAACAGAATAACATTAATAGCGTAGTAAGAAAAAAAAGCTGATCTTGACAGTTACATGCATTTAAGATGAGTCGACATTAGCTATGTTTGTATCGACGAAATTCTTTGTACAAGTCTTCTCAATGTCAATCGAAAACGGCTGTATATTCAGATACACATGACTTAGAAGTGGAAATGAGGAAAATGACAATTAAATGGAATTGTTGTACATGTATGTTAAAGAATTTATTTTCAATCGTTGATAGCTGAGGGAGATATACGGTTTCTTAACATTTTTTTTAAAAAAACCCACACCATGCTGCTTGCAAATGAAATCTTCTGTGTTAAATAAATGTAACATTAAGAAACATGCCTCGGCAAAAATAAAAAACAAAATCAGATAAAATAGCTAACAACGGTAAATAGATACGAAATAATAAATCATTAAAAACAATTTAATTTGTTTTCATATTATATCTCTAATATTTAATTGCAATTATCTAGGTTATCAGATAAGTTCTATATACAGACTGGAAGGAATCAAATTTAAGCGGCCCCTTCATTAACCGACCACACGGGGCGCGATAAGTATACATCATCGTGTTCTACCATAATCTTCAAAACATATCGTATTTACAGGACTGAGGTTTATGAAACAGTCCGTTTACAGGGTACTCTTTGATCCCGGTTATCGCAACATGAAATCTAGGACTATCAAGTGAAGTAATATTATGTAAACGGCGATATCAAATTACCAACACGAAATTCGGGACACAAGCTACGGACCGTCGGGAGTTCCTCATCAAAACCCAGTACTGAATGGCATCAAATTCGAATGTTACGATAACCCTTAAATCTTACAACTTGCATTGGAAGGAAGCAAAAAGTGCTAAAGCCAGCTGTTCTTTGCACTTAACACTTTCACGATATTGTGCCAATTAAAATATTTCCGATTTCAAACCATCTGTGTTCCTCTTGGATGAATAAAATTAGAATCCCTCAGTGAAAAATTAAGAAAACTTGGGCTGGATCTTGGAGATAAAGCAAAGGAAAGTTGTGAAACTAAATACCGGCGCTAAACATATGGGGTATGAAAATCTTCCATCTGTGACGCAAGACGCTTGGAATTAGAGCCTCTCCTTTTACTGACCATTCCCTCAAAACACCTTGATGACCCAGATCTAAGATAAATTTGCCTTTCGTATTATGATGACTTAGAGCCTGTTCAGCAAGAAAACGATCAATCTAAGGCCAGTAGCCAAAGATACAAAAACAACAACAGATAAGCCAGAACAGCAAGCTGTCTGGTCAAGATCTATACTATATGCTGCTGACGCCTCTAAGTACATGGTGTAAATTACACATCTTATTGTTATCAAATATCTCAGAAATAGGTACTGGTTAAACACAAAATGTAGAAGTATAAAACGGGTTGACTCTGGCCAACCAATGTAGTAGTTAAGAAACAATCCCTGGCGAGAAGTATCTGGTACAGAAAATTGACCAAAACAATGGCGTCTGAGCCCTCCTTGAGCCTCGGATTTATTTTAAGTATCTGAAAGGTGTCGGCTGAAACGCGTCAAACTCAATACATCGTTTATTTTGAGAGATGTTTGTAAACTATGCGTCAGTCGCAATGAAAAGAAAAGTGCATAGTGCATGCAATGTAGTAAAGATCAGCGGGATTGCGGTAGTGCACTGGATTGCCATTTACGAAAGCACAGGATTGAAATGCACAAAAACCAGGCACTTGTAATGTATTTTTTTTATAATTTTATATCTGTTAACTTCTTTAACTAAGAACTATTTTATAGCTTTAAACAACATAAGCGCAATTGTAAATTGATTAATTATTTGCGACTTAAGTGAAGTAGTAAAGAAGACAAAACAATTTAAATCCCAGTGGAAATAACTCCTACATTAAATACAGTTTTGAATGTAAGTATAATGAAACTAAATAACCATATACATATACATTTTGTGCAACAAGGGCAACGTACGTGCCTTTTCTTTTTTTTTTTTCTTTTTTTTTTTTTGTTGTTGTTTTGCTTTCCCCCTTTCTTCTTATTTCTTGTGCACAGGTCAACTGTTATAAAATTTAACCCTAGATGTCTTCATGCATAATATACTGTTCATGAAATATATATCAGCAATGTACGGTATGGAGAGGGATTTCCTCGACCGTCCTAGACATATGACGGGCAAATAAACTTTAAAAAAGATGACACCGGAAGTAAACTCAAAGACAAGGTTTTGTAGAACAAAAAATCCCATCTGTTGACAAAGGGCTTGGTTTAAATCCCTATTTATGCTAAATTATGTTCTCGGCGAATGTTGTATTTCCTGTAAGATTAAATTTCAACACCAATAACAGTACGTGTTGCAGAAATATATAATCGGAGATATGAATCAAGATCCATTCAACTTTGGCCAGTATTCAGCAACTATCCTTAGGTAAGAATAGATCGAGTCATGGATTTCAATGCATTAAATTCACACTGAAACGTCAGAAAAAGCTTAGTTTTGTTGGTATGAAAATTGCGACTTGGACTAAAGTCATGACTTAAGAAGTGTAAGAATGGTTGGTGAAAACGGGCCTTTATTGCACTTAAACAAAACATTTGAATTTGACGTGATAAATAACAAATTGGTAATAAAATGTGCGTGCAGTTCAATACAGACAGTTCACAGACGTAACAGAAAAAGAATCTCCAAAACATCAAGAAGGAAGAAAGATTTGAAAAATTGAAATGTTTATATGCTTTTTTACAGGTTTTTACACTAGATGTTCAGGTCAGTTTGCAGATAAACAATGCAGCTAGATGGGAATTGTTTTACAGCCTCGAGATTACAATACGCCGACCACTCTTTTAACGTATCCGAATTAATATTTTATTCCTTTCCAAGCAATAAATGGCTGATAAAACATCACCACTGAGCAACCTTCGTAAATAATGAATGCGTAAACTGATTTGCTGCCGTAGCAAACCCGCAATCCGATGGGAACTTTCACAGAAGGCAAGAGTCGCAGAATTGCATAAAGCTGAAAATGATTTACAAACAGTTTCTGCTGTACGAATTACTGCTTTGTAGCGCCTCTGGTGTAATTTGGCTGAATATTTAGCGAATTACGGTAAGTACAAGTAATCAAGGATGTGTGTACCTTTACTACTTGCTTGCAGGAAGTTATTTTTTCAATGTCGATTAATTAACGTTTGCTACTAAAATTCTACGAACCGTATTGCAAGATTAAATGCCGTCAAGAAAACGCTGCGCCGCCAAATCCTTGAATGTCGTCATTTGAAACGTAAATCAATAACAGTGCTGGTGTGAAATTTAGTAAAAGTTATTTTTACGACGTCAGTTATTTTATATTTTCAGAAATAACGTCTGTTTGAATTACGCATGCGTAATGTTTGGCGTTTTTTATGATTTTTTTGTAATAAGAAAGGTCATGAGTCATTTATTACGGAGCATTTTTTTAATCTTTGCTCAATGATGTGCACCTTTGAAGTAGGGACACCTTTCAATAATGGCTGTTTTCGTTTCTAACTATATATTAATTTCTATGCTGAAATATTGGTTTTACTCAGAAGTTATATAAAAACTAATTACATAACATCAAAAATTTAAACTGTATGCACTTTGCACAACACGTTATGTAAAATAAAAGCGAATTAAGTGTTCCGAATTACCTTTTTCACTTTAAAGACAATATCAATTATTATCCATGATATTTTGACCAATCTGAACACTTAAACATACATGTATACGTGTCAGATACCTTACGCTTGGATTGAAAATCTTAGCTAAAATACTTCAAGTTTATTTTAGTTGGCAACTATTTATTGCACATTATCCAATTAGAGTTAATTCGAAACGATAATTGTCAATTTATTTCCGTCTGAAGGTGACATTCACAAACTTACAATGAGAAATAAATACGATTTGTTGAACGTTACGAATAAACGTGTGAATATTGCTTTTATTTTTCTATGAAAATTAAAGGTATGCGACACTTTGCAACGGAAATAAAATAGAAAAAAGTAACAGCGGCTTGTTGAACGAGACGCTGTAAGAGTTGTCTTGAAACACCACACATACATGGTGTAAGTGGTGTGAATCCTACCTTGGCATATGCTTCATAATGAACTGTTTTACAACCAGCAACCAGTAGTTTGAAAGCGCTTGGCCTCCAACACATTGATAAAGTAACAGTATTATTCCGGTTTTCTATAACAAAAATGTGCTCACTGAAAATAGTTTTTTCGCTAAATAGGTGTCTTTGAAAAAATCGGAGCTGCTGGCAAATTAAAAGTATGAAATGGCCCAGCCGGTCGGATTTCACCTTTAAAGTTGTGACGAACTCGTCTTAACTAAAGGAATGATTGTACCTTTGGTTTGTTTTTATCATTTCCAAATACTTAATGACAAAATGGTTTGCTTTTGTAAAACAAAAAAATCCGGAGTAAAATCGTCAAATGACACTTTTAAGCCCCCGGTCATTCGAAGCATTTTATTTAAAGTTTAAACCTATTTATTTATAGTCGATTGGGAAACAAGTTCTTTTAACTTATATTAATCCCTCTCGACTGTCCACTTCCTGGGTAGAACCAGTACTCAGGTACTGAATACCTGGAGCAATGTGCAGTAAATAGTCTTGCTCAAGGACTAACATAACATAGTTAATCAATTAAGCAATTTACTTCGAATACGACAAGTATTTGAAAACTCAAGTGCTCAATATCGAACTGATGTCTGATTTTTTTATCGCATTATCAGAAAAAATGCGAACATAGACAACGTAACAAGGGCTCTACCAATTGTCTTTTTTTTTGCTACCTTACAAATGAATACGAGAGAACAAATGCATGCATTCTACGGAGATTAAAGAATGCTTGAGTTTTCATCCTCCCAACTCTTGATTGCGTAAAGAAACAATAGCCACTTGAAGTCGGTAGTTAAATGTTTCCATTCAAAAGCATGCTAAAGCTTAAGACCAAACGTCTACGCACATTAACAGGCATTCGAAGAATTCCACATCACATCAGCTCAGTGGGTGGGGGTGAGGGTAAAGTATCTTTCTTCCAATCAATAATGCGCAGTTTCGATACAACGAAATAGTAAGTGGTGCCAAATATCCAAGTTTTATGTTACCCGTATATTTCTATGTCTGTACAAACGGGCAATGAACGAAAATGAGTAAAGAAAATATAAAGGCTTAACATTCGGAACACCTCGGCTATTTGACTTTCCGGTCCAGAACAGGTCCGAGATGTTGTATAAGGTGTAATTATATTGGTTGCGGTTGATGACATTTTTGTAACGTTAAAGAAAGTACTAATGTAATACTTTTAGAAGGTCCAGAAGTGATGATAGAGCGTTGAAGAGACGAGAAAAGAAAAAAAAGAGTACTAAGAAAATAAAAAATGAAAGAAATAAGCATTCAAGTTAACAAACGAAGAATATATAGAGATATAGAGAAAACGAAAAGAAAATGAACGAATGAAGATAAGAAGACCGATTTTTTTCGATCATTTATTTAAAACTTTGTGATAATAATAATGCATTACCAGTTATCACAAATTGGCTACTTGTCAATCATGCTTTACACTTTTTCTATGACACACTCTAATAATATTTATCGAGGGGATATTTTTCCTGCATAAACAGCAGAATAAATTAATTACTTTCATCGCTTCTCAGTTTAATAACTCACATCGAAATCAATGTGCATAGCGAGAAAATGTGCATATCTTTCATGGACATCTTCCTGCATGCAGTAAATATTGATGTTGTTTAATAGAGTCGAAAGATTAAAGACGGAATCCGCCCAATCGGAACACCTCGGATAATTCACGAATCATCTCTCGGATGTATGTAGGTATTCGGATAACCTCGGCCATTTCCCTCAATGGGACTACTTTAGTGACAGACGTCAAAACAAAGATGGCAGCTCGGATGACAAATTACTACAGTACAATGCCTGTAAAACTTTAATTTGTGGCGGCATCAGATTTAAATAAATCAATTTTAATTTACCCAGCGCAGCAGACACACAGTTGTCAAACGATGAATTTGTTTATGTTTTGTGCGAACTACATTTAGGCAGATTCTTCTTCCGACTTCCGATCGTGATTTCAATAAGTATCATTGCACCAGGTACATCCGAGGAATGGTTGTCCTGAGGACGGAATTACCCGAGGAGTTCCGATTGGGTATCCGCCAGATTGAGCCAGAAAATGGACAGAGGCATATGGTTAACTTTAAAGCCTGGTATCCGACAGTTTGCCTATATCTAATAAGTGTAACAACACACTTATCTCTGTTCTGGGGAATGTGTGCATAATTGCTGCATTAACTTCTACTTAAGTTTAAGTAAAGGCTGTTTATAATATTACCTAAACTGAAAGACTGCGCAAATCTTGAAATGCATCGCATTAAGTATCAATTACTTCCAAATCTAAAAATAAGCCCGATGAGGATTTCAGCTAAAAATAGATTTTTGACGTCATATCTGATTACCCGAATTATCATGTAATGCGATCTTCAAATTAAATAGTCACGTGGTTTTCTAAGTTCAAAAATAGTGAACTTGCAGCGTGGTTCGAATAAGAAATACATGCTTGTAATGCAAGTGGGTGTTACGCTTTACTTTTCACTTAGATGTAGGGTAGCGTTATTTTTGCATGATTTGTTAATGTAACAATAATTTATTTGGTTGCATGAGGCAGAAAATGATGAAAAGTGACGGGTACCTTCTTTAAATGTTTTACTAAACGCTGTTTCCTCCAGTTTTAGATTTGTGTGTGAGATATTTAATATCACAAAACTGATTTCAATGGGGCGAATCCTGCATTTGCGGCACAGCTAACTCATTTCAGAATCAGCCACAAGGAGTTTGGAACTGCTTGGCCACAAACTAATAAGCTATATCTTCAGCATCCTGTATTTGTTTTCTTAAGGTACAAAGCAATGAATAAAAAATCAGTTTTAAAATTCTTTTATTAAAAATAAGTTTGTTTTTGTTACCCCGGCATAATCCCAATCTGTATTTTGCAAAAAAATCCCCATTGCGTCTAACGATAGACCAGAAATATAAGAACACTGATAATTGTCCAATTGAGCATGGTTTACGCCGTCTTGTCACTAAAGTGATGATACAATTGTCAGAAATGAACAAACGTCCTATGAAGAGCAATTATTCTTTATACCATATTCTTGTTTATACCTCTACACACAGTTGATTTTTTTACTTAAGACATAATCAAGATTATTCACTCACTTGAATATTTAACCGTACAACGTTAGACATAATCAAGACTTCACACAGTTGAGTATTCAACCGTATAACGTTAGACATAATCAAGATGCTTCACCCACCTGAATATTCAATCTAATATCGCTAGACAAACTCAAGACTCCTCACACAGTTGATTATTCAACGGTAAAACGTTAAACATAATCAAGACTTCACACAGTTGAGTATTTTACCATGCAGCGTTAGACATAATCAAGACTTCACACAGTATTTTATCGTACAACGTTAGACCTAATTAAAATTCTTCACCAACCTGAATATGTAACCGTATATCGTTAGACATAATCAAGACTCTTCACACAGTTGAGTATTTAATCGTATAACGTTAGACATAATCAAGACTCTTCACGCAGGTTGAGTATTTAACCGTACAATGTTAGACATTATCAAGACTCTTCACCTGGTTGAATTGTTCACTTTAGACATAATAAATACTCTACATACAGTTGGATTTAAAAGTTAGACATAATCAGTACTCTTCACACAATTGAATTTCAAACGTTAGACAAAATTAAGACTCTACAATAATTGAATTTTTAACGTTTGTAAAATTGGTTAATACAAAACAATTTTAAATAGTACCAGTTTTACAAAAAGGTGTTTGCGTAAACGTCTATGGATTCTAAACCCCTACTGAATACAATTCCGGCAACCAACTTGAAAAGAGCTCGAAATGTTTTTATTTTTTAAGAGGAGGGCGTTCAAACGTCCTCGTTATTGTAGCTCCCTGTCGGCAATTAAAGTAGGAGTGAAACCCGACCGTTGTAATTTTCATCGTGTGATAACGTCTCTTTTTATGTCAAGCAAAATTAGCAAAAGCTGAGAAGAGGGCACTAGATAATCTGCTCTGGTGGAGAAATACTTGGCACTTTTTAGGATGGCGAACATTCAGCTTAAGGTAAGGGAGGAATTTGCCAGCACAACAAAACAGTTCACCGGTGTAATACCACACTGATCAATCATTAATGAAATTAAATCCAGAAATTAATACAATATATATTATTAGAGGAAAGCGCAATAGGCAAATCTTTTAGCCTTTTCACCCTTTATCTGTGAAGATAAGCTACGAAAAAGGAGGTGTTGGAAAGATTGGAAAAACTGGAAAAAGACACTTTATTCTTTCGAATAAAAATAGGTTGTTCAATACCAATTAAGTTGTTACTCTCTCCTGGTACAAAAGATCGAAACTTTATTATTATTACTATTATTATTTTGATTATTATGATTATTATGATTGATATTATTATTACAATAGTCTCCCTATTAAATAATCGTCATTCTTATTAATTTTTGTTATGCCATCGACATGCCACTGTGAATGTTATCGCGATTTCGCGCCCCATATCTGTGGTTGAACCAATTCCGGAGTTATAAAGATATCGATGAGTTATCTTATGTGCAGTCTACGTACCGGAAATACCACTACGCAAGTTGTTTAATGAAGTTTTGAAGGTGATACCTTATGGATCAGTGCCTTGACAGTTTTAAAAATATTTCTTAACTTCGTAAAACGTAGAAGGTTTTTGCTGAATTGCTAGGATTTGCAACCCAAAGTATTCAGATAAGACAACAACTGCAATACCTTTCTAGTATGTGGGAGGAACCCGAGACATATCGACAGAGGTTAACATATAAAAAAGGGGATCGCATTTTCTGAAGGCCGTGTTTATAAATGAAGCGATAACAATTTTTTATGCTATGTACGATTAAAAAGACAGACGAAACATAATCTTGGTTTGAAGGCTAATGTTTTGACTTATTTAAAATATGTTTCCAAATATACTGAACACAGAATGCAACGCTAAATACCAAGACTTCATCAAGTGGCTTCAAACTTTCAAAAAAAGTCTATTCGAAAGTCTCTTTTATCTAATGGCTCTTCAAAGAGATACCTCTTTCACAAACAGAATTCTGTCAATCGTTTAGAACGCTTAGAATAAACCATTCGCCGCGATATAAGGAAAATTTGCCGGTTTTTTCTTAAGTATGTACGCTACACAAATAGAATCTCTGCGCAGAGATTAAATGTATTTGTGAAGACGGAACGAAGGTTTGTGAGTGGCGTTCAACATTCTTTGCACAGATTGGTTAAGTATAGGCAAATAGGACAGTCCTTGACGATCAAGGTCAGCACCTTATATATTTGAGTGTCTAGCAATAAGTTTGGCTGCTACAGCCGCACGATTTTCATTATAATCAAAGTTGACAAAATATGCCGCTGTTTACAAACACAGCGTGTTAAGGCTAGAATGTTTTCAAAATATTCACCCGCATGTCTATCATCAAGCAAGACGTTTGCACAACTACGCAGGTGCGGAGCGGGATAGGGGGTTCGGGATGAAGAAAAAACAAAGTACCCTTCATGTAAACATTTACGTAGATTAGAGTGAGTGCTGAATGGCGGATGGCATGATAAGAAAATTAGTCTTAATCTTTCATGAAAGCTGGTAAGACGGCAGACGTTTATCTACTAGATACAAATTGGACGGATTAACTTAGAAAGACTGATGTACCCTTCTCTGAAGAGTCTTGTTCTCTTTAATGAACACGAAAGAAGTTCGGCATCATAGCATCAAACAAGTTTACGTGAAGATTAGTTTTACGAGATAATAACTTTTAGATTACAGCTTACAAAACATGGCGCTAATGGGTACAAAAATGAGGTAGAATTGAAAATGTAGTTTTTGCACATTTACTTATTGATTGGAGGAACAACAAATAACAGCAACCTGTAGAATTTAATCATTGTTAAGGACGATTTACGAATCCTAGTTAAAGCGTGTTTTGTCCTCAACCCCCACCCTTTTTTGAAGGTTAACATGGTATTTAGGGTATACTGCAAAAATATCCCTTTTTATAGAAAATAATTTAATACAAAAACAAGAGGACAGACCTAAGTACATCCTTAATCATTAATAAATAGTTTTTCTTTCTTTAATAACTTACTTCACACTTTCATGGTTTTAAACACGTGTATATTTTACTTAAAAAGTACATCGTTTGTTCGCATTGGCAAAACAATTTGAGTAGACAATTAACCAGTATATATTTATACTTGAAATGCTTAGTGGACATCAACTGGACAAAACAAAAGACAAAAAGGCAAAGAAATATTTGCGTGATTAATGTGTTGTTGTTTTTTCTAAGAGACTGTGTGCGCTCGAGTTTTTTTAATTTTAATCATTGTGTGGTCTTTCTGTACTTTATGCATGTGCATGGTATTAATCTTTTATACATTAAACTTTTGGTTTTAAAGTACGATTATCTCTACAAAGTTACTTTATTTCTTGAGCTTACATTCGCAGTTATTATTTTTTACAAAAGTATAATTGCAGTACACAATTGTTTCCTTGTATGTGGTGATTTATTAGATTTAAACAATCACAGCCAGACGCTGTTAAAGGATATTAGATACCCTTTGTACTTCAACATAAGCCGGTGTTTAATTTCATTTATATTTGTAAATTATTTTTATTGCGGTTACAATTATTTTTATAAAGAATTGTCTCAGTAGAACTAATCTAATTAAACAGTCTTGATAAAAAATACACTTTAAAATTAATGTTTCACAAGTACTTTTCGTTTGCAAAACTAATGACTAAAGAAGTCGCAAATTTGAAATCATAACTGAAAGCAACAAAAACATTGCTACATACATAATAAAAAATTAATTTCTCAGTAGGAATTAGCGACGTGTGCAGTAATGTTTTAAGATTGTAACAGAGAAAATTCTTAATTTTAACGAAAGTCAACTACAGACAAAGAGAATAAGTTACCAATATCCTAATAACAATGAATTGTTTAGGCTTAGGCATCATGTGTAGATACAGAGCGCTCCGAGCAAGATCGGCTGAGATTTATCAAAATACACTTTCTTATGCGTGAAAAAGTTAGCAAATAACTTAACATTTAGAAATTGGTTATTATATATAATTGTAAACAATAGTTACAAGGGTTAAAATTTGTCAGAAGTAAAAACCAACGTAAAGGAAGGTCTGGACTTGGACTCAACAGCAGAGGAAATCTGAGATAGAAAGCTAAGTATAATCGGATCACTCCTTGCTGACAAAAATGCAATAACCCCACAATAAAAACGCACAAAAATATTTTAATAAGTTAAGATTGATCAGTAAACAGAAAGAATAGCATGTATAAGAATTAATATGTATATTTCAGTTTGTGCATATAACTTAGAAAAACGCGCTACCTCATGCGATACCAGCTCTTGATTTTTTTTTGGAATTTGGGGTTTTTTTTTACGGAAGTACACTAATTGTCGTCCTGCAAAGTTTAATTCTTTACCAAAATAAAGAAGTGTCAATCAGCAAGTTGTATTCTCTGGTAACAGTTAAGAATTCTCGTGTAGCAATTTAATTATATGCCCTAAGGAAGGACATGTCGCCTAGAAAACAATGTTCTCTACTCCAAGTAAAGACGAATAAAAATGTAAAGATCTCTACTTGAAGCACGTACATTTTATAAGGTATCATTCATTACAGAAACAAAATCAAACTTCTTCTACAAGACATGACTCTCTACAGGAAACAAAATCTTCTACAAATCATGTTTCTCTAACAGAAGAAAAAATGTCTTCAAAAACAAAAAAGCAAAAACACAATCATTATAAAAGTATTGTTCTTTACCAAGAATATTCTTTACCATGCGATATAGAAGTTCTTATTTATTACCAAAAAAGTCTTTATATTTGGAAAGCTCTAATTCAAATATGAAAACGGTTTTCTTAAAAGCGTAGGTGCACACCGAAACTGTAAAACTGTCATACCGGAAGTTGAATTCTCTACCGGAAGTGGAATATTAAAATCCTACCTGTTTGACTTCCTGCCAAGACTTGTCATTTTTCTTGGCGTCTCGGGCCAGAAGCAGGTAAACCAGTGGAACAGGTGGTTCCTTTGGTCCCGAGCTGGTGTTCCTCGGCACAGGTCGGGTCCACACTATGAACATATCGTGAAGATACTTGTCTGTAGAAACTGCAGGCGTCTGGGAAAACTGCCACTCATCCCCGCTGACAATGACTGCAAAGGGGATTACATTTGTTTGTTATCACATTTTGCATAAAAATAAAATTGCAAAACCTGTTTATAATAATGCATTGTGCAAAGTAATTTAACTGATTGACATTTGAGCTTACTTGAATTTAGCACTTGATTTGCACGCCGTTCTTGTCATTAAAATCTGCTGAGTGTATCTATTTTAAAAAATAATTGACGACTTGATTATGGTTGTTATGGTGACGTATATGAATACCTTTACACAGTGGTTTTGTACATATAACATAGTAATTAAAATATTATTAAAAGTGTTTAAACCTTCACAAATACTAAACAATCATGGTGTGAACTGCTGACTCTAATTAGGCAATTAAAAACACGCTTTACTAATAACAAAAGGTACCAATAACTCTTCACCGAGCTTGTGTATTAAGACATGATCAATCAAATTTAAAGATCAAACATTTAAAAATTTGAAAACGGTATCATTCAAAACGACAAATTATTTCAATGACACATCCAGACTTGAAAAAAATGAGCTGTTTACACATACGGTTTTGTATTACATACCACGTGTTGCTGTTGTTGCTTTTGTCTATGTACAAAATGGCGTTAATTTGTACAACAAATGACATAGAGGAGATGTAAGTTCGCCATTCGAAATAGGCAAGACATTTCAAATTGCTGAGTTTAAATGTGGCTCAGTCTCAACATTCTGCAAGTTAAAAGATAGTGTTTCATTTGAATAACTCTTACGATGTCGTTGTGTCTTCTTGTATATTTTTAGCATTAAACTTTTGTACAAGTTTTGTAATTGTTACTCTCTTTTGACGAATTGATGTTAATTGATATGTCTTAGGCAATGTACATTTGCAACTTAATAAAGCGTCTGTTCTGAGACTAGAGCAGGCACTACTTTTTTTGCCAGGAGACTGGCGGACGATGCTGACAAGGAAATCAGGGCACGTGTGTAACACCTGTCTTTCGCCACTGTTGGATTACTGCGCGCCTTAACACGCACTCATACACTGTCCTTATCATGATTCCTGGCGCTAAAGTGTCCCCCACCCAGTCTCGATTGTTTCACAACAAGGCACACGTCTGTCACAACGGGCCATAATGTGGATTAAATAGAGAACAGGACATAACGCCCTTAGTTGACGTTGACTTTTACGTCAATCGGTTTCAAGAAAATAACAGTGATAATAACATTGTGCGGTATTAGAGGTGGTATCCAACAGATTGGAGCAAAGCTTTTCTTCTCAAATAACACAAATAAATCATTGTTACTTGAAAAAGTCATGCAAAATGCTGTTCTCTAATTCCCTATATCTGTGTTAACAGGGAAGCATAAATCCCAACTCGGCACTACAAACTGGCATTCCGTATATGAGCCACGCTACAGAGATAGCGTTTTATAAACTAAAATAAACACGTAACAGTTAACTTTTAAGATCCCGTTATATTTTCATGCGGGAATCTTTTTTAGTAAACGATTTTGCTTATTTGTAGATTTAGAAAGAATAAAATTTAGAGGTGGGTTGTTTTTGTTGTTTTCGCGATTTGTACTGATTAAAGCATAGGTAGTGTAAAGATCGTCTTATTCGGACTATTGTATGAGTCTATAGAAGAATTACGCCCCAGTCCCCAAAGCAGTTGTAAATATTGTTACATGTATTTGATAAAGGCAAACTGTCAACTACCACCTTTAATATAAAATGTATACATCAAATGTGTTAGAGGGTCAGATCAAGCTGCGTTATGTCATTTCCCCTAAATACATGTAGACTTGTATGGCGGTCCAACATATGGTACGTTTTTTTATCATTTGAACATATTCTTAAAAGGAAAGCTAACTTTGCATATTCATGTTTTTATTATCATGATAAACGCAAGATCAGTATCTAATTCTGATTTTTGCTTGATAAGGCCAAATCCTTTAATCCTCGAGATATATCAACTGCCCGATTTATTACATATTTCAAAGTGAGTATTGTTCCTTTTGATGCAACGTTGCTTAATGAGGTTGAATAAACGAGATGTAGTAAAGTCGTCAGCTTATCCTCCGGCTGTAATCTGTCTATTCAGAAATGTATTCAACTGTATACCCATTGCAACGCTAGATTATCAGTCGAATGACGTGATATGTTTCAAAAACATTCTCGCTTGAGTCGGTGACAGCGAAAACTAAAAATCTGATAAAATACGATACTTGTGGAGTGATATAAATCCAGAAACCGATAAGTCTGGTCCATACACGAGAAGGCAGCCGATCTGATCCCTTCCGGCAGACGTTAATCGTTATTTATGGGTCCGCAATTTATCAAGAGACCTCGTTCCTGCGCTATCTAGGTCCGCACCCCTGGCTCGCATCATTTTCAGTTAGCCAGCGCCTTGTGTCATATTAAAACCCAAGCAAATCCTAATCTCCCGTTGGTTTGCGTGCATCTTGCCATTTCAAAGCGCTGACAGAGGTGCTTTACTACTACCACGCCCATTTTTCAATTCCATTCCGTTAGCGGTGTATAGCAGTACATCAAAGCATAACTGTGTATTAATTGCACTTTGAAAGCAACCATGACATCAAATACTTACCGGGAGGCGGTGATTTCTTGAATTGGCATGCAACCCTGCATCCCCGCTTCTGCAATGCAAACGACACTTTGTAGAACCAAGTTTCTAATTATTTTGGGCACAGTTTTGTAATATTTTGCATGATGTTTTCTGGGTTACATCAATCACATGAAGTCATTCTTACTGACTGCCAATGTATCATAATACAACACTATGCGAGTCAGGCAAAATGACATGCATGCTCCGACATCTAACAGTGTACGGTCGGTGCAACAGTATGCTAAGATGGATTGAAGTCGAACTTGTGTCGACATGAAATAATGAATCATGTCTGCCTCATATGATAGGTTATTTTTTTACAATTTTTATCTCCTTTTTTTGTTTATTGGGTTTATCGTCCCACCAACAGTATTTCAGTTATCTGGAGACGGTGTCCACTTGAAGCAGATATAGTGCTGCCTTCACTGTGCATAGCATGCCGTGAACACCTGGCATGATACCACACCCAGTCACATCATCCTGACACCGGGCCAACCAGTCGTGGAACTACCCTTATATTTGCTTGAGCGTTAGCAAGGGAGCCTGGTCACTGAAGTAGTTGATGCATTTTTAAAAACATCGCAGTGACCATATATGATCATTGACCTATGTAGAACCACCGGCGCACCGCAGGTCAGCTGGAAGACCTTCCCACTTTAAGTTCATCGCCCTGAACGGGACACGAACCCGCGCGATGGAAGGCTAAGCAGTCAGTCTACCATTACGTCACGGACGTCCCATACACAAAAGGTGAGGGTGCAAAGAGGGACAGACGTAGCAAAAACTAACTTACATTTTTATTTATGATAGTTTAATAAATGATGATAGTGGCAACGATGGCGATGATGATTATTGGCAAAGGCGATAATAATGATGTACATGCTAGAAATGGCAGGTAGGGTGCCATTCTTTTTGTAACGTCTGTTATTGTTCTGTTTAACTGAACGAAAGCATCATCAGATATCTATGTAGAACACATTAAACTGAATAAAATTGACTTTCTAGCAATTGTATAAAAAAAAACTTACGCAGAGAGCCCTTTGTTTGCATGTTTCTTGCCAAAATTCTGCATAGTTGCTGAATATCGTCTGACAGGCATTCCAGCACTGAAAACAAACATGGTTTCAAGAGTTTTATTTTTATCATGAACATTTGTACGATTAAACAAGCGTGATTAAATACAGCAAGTACATCGAAGTTTATTATCAGTGTACCCTTTGAAGTGTAGGGAATATTTAGATTTGTACATGTACTTCTTTTCCGTGCGATAAAAGAACTGTTTTATAGTGTGAATAACTGCATTGCAATTTATGATGTTTGTTTTTACTGGAACAGTTCTGGTACTTCAGTTTCATAACGATTTATATGTAAAAAAATTTACACAATAAATTTTCAAAACAATGAAGACTATGTTAATGGACATGATACCTTTAAAAAAAGTCAATAACCAAATGCACGAGAATTAACACTAAAAATAACTTTAATAAAAAAGCAGCGTGGGGATTTAAAGTGAACGCCAGTGATGATAAAAAGGTGATTAATTTTAATTCTCTAACTGCGACCTCCAAATCACAATTTCTTTTTGTTAATCTGAACAACCCTCAAAGTTTTTAAGTGATCGCTTATTCTGGTGAAATGAGGGATTAATTAGAGTTAACACACTGCAGCTCTTAAATAGCAATTTTCTTTTTCTTCAAACAACGATCACATCGTTTAAAAAGGCCACTTTGCTTTTTTTTATTCCCGGACACACTTAATTTTGTATGCTTAATGTACCCTGTAATCTGTTTCTATTTAAGAGTTTGATATCAATGACATGATAATCTCAAAAGATGTCCGGATATGATGATTTTGCAATTAAATTTTGACATTTCCTTATGTCCTCCCAAAGAGCACGCGCCTGTCAATCAAAATGTCACGTGAACACCTGTTAGCTCAGACACGTGTTGCACGTATTGAGATATTCTCAATTCACTTAATTTAGTCCACTTAACGACTGGTCCGACTAACACTGGTATTTAAGCTTGTCGGAGAAAAGTTTGTTTTGGCGTCAATAGATTTGTTTACTCAATGTTTTTTTAACATGTTTTGTTTATTATAGTAACTGGTATGCAGTATTCGAATTTTGTTTGTACAGCAGTTGACTGTTTAAAACAAGTGTATTTAAATTTCATAAAACAAACCAGTACTTTTAAAAATAACGCTGCGACAAGATCCACAGACTTAGTCAGCAGAGCATCGCACAACCATACAAGAGGTACCAAGTTCGAATCATAAAAACAGCATTTTATGTTTTTTGTCTTTTGCTTCCTTATCGTATTTACAGCTGGTAAATTATATTGACACATACGTTGTTATTTTTATTTACAAACGACGTGTCATTTCTTCAAATGTTAAAAAAATGTAAAACAACGTGCCTATTAGAGTTTATTTCGTAGCTTTAATACCAACTTGTCTGTCGATTCAGATTCCAGTTGTTTGTTTAAGCTAACTATAGCAAATCAGATGTCTGGTACAGTAATTGTCATTAATGAATTAAGTTATTTTTATAAATATCTTAACAATAGCATATCATTAGCAAACATCTATCATGTAAGATATAAATATTTGATGTGGTTTCTGTCAAAATGTCAGAACTTGTTTTAAGTGTGAGCACATGTATTAAGACATTCGGTTAATAATTGTTTCTCTAAATCTTAATTAGGTGTAAATAATTGTTATTTAAATTTTCGTGATCTTTTATAACAAATACCAAATGTAACGACTTATTAGAATATACAAAAAAAAAACGTTTGGCAATCCTAGGTGTATTTATATTCTATGTGGATTAAAAGACGCCGGCAGGCAGAGAAGAGCTGAGTCGATAGAAACGTGTTTTAAATGCAGTTCTTGTTCCAAACACCTGCGAGTGATAACGACTTTTTGCCCGACGGCCACTGCAAGGGATCGTTTGCATGGCGTCAGCAAATAAACAGGCATTTCCTAGGCCAGAACAATAAAATTTGAAATCGGTATTCTTTATGTAAGCGGGTTCCTAGATCTTTAAAACTTTTGTCTGAAGTATCAAGTAATAAAATGGTTGTTTAATGTTCAACAGAGATAGCAGACAGATTTTGAGTCAGATTTGAGTGTCTTCCTTGCTGGCATGTTTCTAATGTTTGAAAGGTGGCAATAAAGGTTAAACTTACAACTTAAATCATGGCACAACACAAGTATGTTTTATACAACTCCGAGATCGATGTTTTTTCGTGTTCTTTTTTTTCTCTACGTGAATTTAACATTTAATAAGGCCAATATGTTGTTTTTTATTTTATTTTGTGTGTCAACCGCAAACTGCCTCTCAGCACACTAAATTGAAGGTAGGTTCTGTTTCGAAAGTTTCTTAAAAATGATTCGTAGTTTCTAAAGTCCATCATACAGTTTAAAAGTTAATAGAAATCAGTGTTGTTATGCATCTTTATTCTTTTGAAGAGAAATGTTAACTGTCCTGGAAAGAGCTTTATTTGCTTTCGAAGAAAACTTCATTTTGATTTAGTCTGATTCATCTTGATCACTATAAATGGTATAGTGTCAAAAAAGTGATTTCCACAAAATCAAAGACTTGCACTCCTACAAATAGGGGCGCCCATGGTGTAATGGTAGAGTCTCCGACTTGTAACTACTCTGACTGCTAAGGCCTCTCACGGAGTGGGTTCGAATCATGTTCGGGGCGAAGGACTTTATGTGGACAAGTCTTCTAGCGCCTAGCGGTGCTCTGGTGGTTCTACCCTGACATTTGTCTGAGGGGTCTTCCTCCACCAAAATAGCTGAACGTCACTATAATGATCATAACTGATCGCTTTGGTGTATTTCAAAAACAAATACAAAACAAACTCCTACAAGATTGCTCTCCTTCTGGTAACACTTTGATTGCGAAGCAAGAAATTGTTAGGCAGGTATATTGTAGATTCCGACCAGCCAGCACCCGCGGAGTGTTGTCGGATCAGGATCTACACTCTTTGCTGTTTAGTCTCTGACAATATCTCTTATTACCGATACTTAAAGTTGTGACTAGATAACTTGGAATTTAGTTTGGGTAATTAACAAATTGTACGCCATGATTAAGAAGTTCATACAAAGGTGTAATTTAAGTGCATAGATGAGAGCTCAGTAAATAGTTATAGACGTTTACTAGTCATAAAAGCGAAAGAGTAAAAAAAAACCAGCTCGGTCGAAAATTCCAAATCAATATCATTTCAACATATTTCGATATTCATATAAACGTACCATTTTTTTTTAAACTTCATGATGTCATTTAGTTCTGTGTTGGCTTCAATGCTATGACTGTTATGTTTTAAATTATTGTTCTTTTTTCACAGTCTTTGAGGACCCCTTCCCCCCTACACCTAAACACGCCTATGAGAAGTTCGAGGTAAAAGCTTCATTTAAAAATCACAGAAAGTTCTTTTGCCGACAGGCCCTTTAAATGATTTTTGTCGGATTTTGTATATTTTTGTGATAGTCATGTCCCGATGTTTCTGTCACTTTTGCAGTTAACTGGTAAGTAATTATCTATGTCTAATGTGTGTTTTTGTTGTGATGTTTTAAATTGTAAAGATTAAAAGTCAAGCCAAGAGATCATTTTTCTATTTTAGATGTCTTATTTGTATTTTAAACGCAAAATGTAAAGCGTCCATCGTGTTTAGTAGAGAGTTTTATTAGCTTGGCTGCTTTTGAAATAAAAACTCAAGACTTCAGTCGTGCAAAAAGATATGCTTCATGTGTATATTTCAAAATACTGGTTTAAAAAAGGGTTCAGAACAGGACTTTGTTTCACAGTTCGAAAAGTTCGAGATGTTGTAATTTGTGATATATATGCCTGATACGCAAATTGTTAAAGGTGGTATCCGACAGTTTGCCTACATGAAAAACATGTAACAATATTTTCCCACTGTTTAGGGTAATTTAGGCACAATTTCTGCATAAACTCATACCTTAGTACAAGTAATGGCCGATATTGAAATTTACCTATATTGTAAGCAACTATATATTGCGCCTAAAAAGCGCTATAAATATTCATTCTGTCACAATCTCGATAGTGTTCTCTGCTGAAAATAGACATCGACGTCAGAACGGACTACACGGTTGACGACATAACGCGTTCACGAAATTACGTTGTCACGTGGTTTTCTTAATTAATATATATACCGGCCGCAAAAGCTCAGGTGGTAGAGCTCCGGCTTGCGGATCGGGAGGTCGTGGGTTCAAAACCCGGCCGGGTAAAACCAAAGACTTTAAAGTTCGTAATAGTGCCTTCCCTCCTAACGATCGGGGCTAAGGAGACAGCATTACGCCTGACTCGTCTGTGACTGTATAATGGACCAGCCGGATTCAGTCCCTGGGCACCTCACAAGTGCCCCTGTGCTATAATGATAGAAATATCGCTGCACAGTAACGGCAGGAATGCCGGCAAATCCCAATCATTAATTTAAATATAGCTATCTATGCAGCGTGGCCCAGATAGGAAATAACTGTTTGCAATGACGTGTGTGGATTTATGCTTCGTTGTTCAAAATCATCTAGGGCATGACTGAACAGCATTTTGCTTTTCATGTAACAAGTACTGATTTTGCTATTTGAGAAAAAAAACGTTTGGCTCAAACTGACTGATAGCACCTTTACAGCTAGCTTGATGTTCAAGCGAAGAGATTCATTTTCTATTCAAGACACACTCTAGAGTGTTCTAACATCCGGGTCCTTCATACGTTTTCAGAGTCACAGCGTTAATCACATAAGATTTGTTGAGAGTTTATATTAGTAAACCATTAATGTTCAGTCGTTAAGTTTACTTTTTTGAAATTTTATTTTGAAAAAATGTATATAAACACGGTATACATTTCCTTGTAATCAAAACTTTCTCAATGTTATAAACCGACCTTCTATTATGTGCGATTTAAGAGTTTGGTTAATTTTGTATAGCTAAGAAGTTGGATTTCTAGCTAAGAACTGTTGAGGTTTACCTCAAGCTTAAATATTGCCTTTCAGAAGGATTTCAAAATGTCACAATTTCTAGATTGTATCAGCCGTTTAAATAGAAGTGTTAAGAATATAATTAGTAATGTATTGAAATATCTAAGGTTGAGCTTGAGAAATGCAATGCGGGGCCTGTGAATTTTCAGATATACTAAGAAATTGTCTTAAATTTTGAAATATTTTCTTAGATATAAGAAACGTTCTTTATTTTCATTGGTAAAACGATTTAATCTAAAAGAGGCTAAGTATTTTTCGAATTTAAGGAAACTGCTTAGTTAAGTAAGAAAAATATCGTTTTTCCGAAGTTAAGAAGATTCCTTAGTTCTTGTTTGTTTTTTTTTCCACAAATTGTAACGTGCTTCTGTTCAGCATACGCAACCAAGCCTGATATCGCAATAGACAGTGTGTCGGATGCAGGTACGGGACGACCCGGGTTCACACCCCGTGTAGATACATGCCCAGTTCGTTATAAGTATAGCTTCCTTGCTTACGCTGAAGCAAAGAATATACGGGGAGTCAAAATAATGGGAACCGGACATGATTTCCTGCTATGGGTTGACAGCCAGATATTAGGATGTTAAAGGCATTGGGTTCTGAATAAAATGGATACCATATTTGCTTCAAGTGAATTACTGAAATATCAAGATTATTGAAATTGTGTTGATGGGTAGATAAACTTAACAAAACAAATCGTCTTAGATGAAAATGGGTGAACAACAATGGCATGAACTATCACTGAACACCATTAAAACACATTTCCATACAGTATTCATTATTCTCATTATTAACAAAGAAATAAAACAATAGCTTTGTAACATCCCATTTGTAATTATACTGTTAGATAAAAGAAAGCCCATCTTTTAATTGTTTAGAACCTAACTGGCTCGTAAAACGTGTGTAGCGTAATCATTGGCACAGGTATCACGCTACCTGACTGGCTTTCAGAATTGTATCTATCCGCCTAAGCTATGCCAGGACTATAGCCCATTATTACAGAAATAATTAGAGTTTTCTTATCTGAAACTAATTATCGAATCAATGCATAACCTTAGTGTTGATGGTACAAACGTGTTCGCCACATATATCCCTTTCAGCAGTTCAGCAGTAGCACCCCACGCACGGGTACTGACTTTGCCCGGACTTAATACACAATTCAACAAGTCCGGGAACCAAACCAACAACGATCAAAAAACGAAATGACTTACACGCCAGGCGGTTTTATAGAACATCTTCGACTTGTTGCCAAAATATTTATTGGCTAGTATATGTGCTTATGGTGTGTTTCAAGGAATGTAATGATCGAAATATGTCGAATTTTTCATACAGGTAAAACATCAAATGAGTTTGAAGTAGATGTTTTAGTGGAGTAATATGATGATGTTTGTTTGACTATATGATGGTGTTGTTTTGCTACGATTTTTTATATTTCTATAATAATGTCCTATCAAGATATAAGCTTTGTTTCCGTTCTCATTTAAAATGAATGTATCGTGAGGGGGTTTATTTGTAGAAATCAATTCTATTTTTTTTTATTTTTAATTAAAACAATAAAGCTTTTATTTAATACTTTGAAGGCCGTTCTATATAACATTTAAATGTCTCCTTGAATATTTCATTAAAATACAATACTTTATTAGTTATATAACTTGCATTAAGTTAAGTTGTCTAACTTGTACCAACTTACAAACACGCAAAGCCAATCTTCATAATTTCTTTGTCTACGTTAATATACCTTACCATTACAGGATAATGAGTGCCTGTGTCATTATATCTTAAAATAATTATTTTCCTCTTCAAATTATCTATATATTTATATTTGTGTATGTTTTTTTACCTTGAGCACAAACTAAAATTGCGATCAATGACATATATCAGTTATTCATTTATTTTCTATTAAATCTCTAATGAAGGTAAATAGTTATAGAATTACTAATTATTAACTTATTACTCTAGAAGTAACTTCACTGGCCCTCAAAGAAAATAGCTCGGTACACAAAAAGTCAAATGTCAAAAGCTGTCGCTGTTTTATGAGAGCATCGGGAAATTAAAATGTTGGACTTTTTTTGGAATCAAAGTATTCAGTATATTCGACTAAATAAGAAGCTAGATTTAAATATTTAAATTTAAATCAAAATTGTCCTTAAAGATCAACACTTGAATACTATGAGAACTCAATGAAGGTCATTTATTTCGTTTGGAACAAATAAATACCGGAGTTAATGTTCCCGATAAGGTATATTCTTTCATATATATATATATATATATATATATATATATATATATATATATATATATATATATATATATATATATATATATATATATATATATATATATATATATATATATATATATATATATATATATATATATACACACAATTATATATTTATAAAATTAAATATGTAAACTACTGTCTTCTAAACATAACAGTGGAAACTGCTTACATTTACAAGTTCACGAGTGCCTTTGACTACGAGATAGTTTGTTTTGTTTTGTTTTTGACATGCACTACAGAGACCAATTATGATCAGTATATCGACGTCCATCTGCTTTGGTGGAGGGAGACCCCAGACAAATGTCTGGGTAGAACCACCGTCCCACCGCAGGTCAGCTGGAAGACCTTCCCATAGTGAGTCCTTCGCCCCGAACGGGACTCGAACCCGCGAGGTTTAAGGCTAAGCAGACAAATCGGCTACTCTAACACTATGCCACGGGCGCCCCTACTAGATATAGTCTCGAGATAATCACATAGGGAATTCCTCTGCGTAGAAAATAGGAAGAGATACAGACTAAATGTAACTAACGTATGTTTACCATTTTATTCATACGTATGTCATGTTTAAGTAGAGATTCATGCCGCAGACTTAAATGTTCCAGGCAAAAGAGAGGGTCTATGTATAGAGGGTTCATATCTTTGCCCCGTTTGTTCTACCACCTGCGCCATTTAGCTTAATTGGCTGACATTGAAGATGAAAAGAAAGTATGATAGGGGTTAATAGACCCGTAGTCTGTTAAACACGAATTGGCCAAAGTTAGGGGAAATGTGTAGATCCAGATCAGTCAAATTGGAGCTTTCTGATTAGAATACAATAATTGCTGTATTTCTCTCAATGTCTACATCTCTGCGTAAAAGGCTGCTTGTGTATAACTAAGAATTCTTTTTTGGCGTAGCTTTCTAACATCACTTTTGATCTGCTTAACAAGTGCATGGTCAGCCGAAAACAAATCTCAGAACGATTCGCGTTGATAGAAATTCCACGAAACGCCATTTACCGTATTGTTCCTGTTTAACATACCCGGGATATAACTTTTGGGGAAAATAAAGTGGTAACCAAATCATAAATAATCGAAAATTGATTCCCTACAGTATTGAAATGTATCCATAAAGCATCAGCTGATTCTGTTAGTGCCTATTAATTGAAAAGCTTCAAACTAAGCGGGGCAAACGAAGAGCGAATGTTGTCTAAAACGTGTAATCTATTGGTGACTCAGTTTTATAAAAGCTAATTTTCTGGAAACAAATATGTAGGATTAATGCCTCACCAATTATGCATATATGTTTAACAATATTTATTGTTCTATTTTCAAATGTGGCAAGTAGCATTAAGGAATAATTATAGACACAGCTAACTTTGAAAAGTGGACGGTAAACGAATAGAACAGAAAAGAAATTCGTTTGACTTAAGCCTAATCCCCCTTTTTGTCGTAGAACAAATAACTACAACAAATATGTGCATTCAATAAATCAAAAATAAGAATACATAAGAAATGTAAAAGGTATTTAAATAGAGTTATATTAACAGTATGTATTCTAGTCTGTTCTGTCGGACGTATGCGCTTATAGTTTCTTTCGAAAGAAAAATTTAAGGATCAAATTGCTCGAATTTTTTGTACAGATATAATAACGAAGAGGGTTGAAAAAGAAAATAATTAATTTGAATAGATAATGATGTTGTTTTAGGGTAAAAGATGGTGTTGTTTTCGTTGCGATTTATTTATAATTCTATAACAATGTCCTACTAACATATAAACTTTGTTTTCATTTTAATTTATAATGACTGTATCGTTATGTTTGACCTGTAGGCATTAGTTTGAATAGATAGAAAAGATATAACACGGCTTATGCACATGAAGAGAGATTTGAATAGGTAAATAAGAAAAGGTCCTATGTGAAGTCCATGTTCGAGAGGAAAACTGCTTGTGAATATGTGTGCTCTTTCATTATCTGATTCATGTTTACAGAAGTAAAATGCTTCAGTATCCTAGCAAACTATTTTGAATATATTAGAATCAAAAGTGGATGTATGTAGACCTATTACTGCTTCTCCTGTATTTAGTGGTAAGCACTTAACGCTACGTAGTGGGGCTGTTAGTGTAATTAATAGTGGTCTAACCCAGTTTTGTCTGTTTGGCACTGCAGTGAACTCGACAAAATTTCATCTCTTTATGCTTTATTAAGAAATTACACTTGAATATAAATGCAACATGATGTTAACATGTTCCTAACTGTTATGTTGTGGACAAACAAGAAAAACAACTTCTAAAATGTGATCAACAAATCAGTGAAAAGAGCTTACCATATGCGAAGATGGAACCAGATCAAAAAACAATGTTGAAATGCATATCAAGTTTCGATATAAACCATTGCAATAAATAATTTATTGAAATAATTAACTCACCGAGTCGCAGGATGAATTTGTGATGCACGCTCCGTCCGACACATCGTTCTTAATAAACTGAAAATAAACAACAAAAGCATAATAAATATATATATAATTAAGTTTCAGTGTTTAATTATGACACTTGAAAAAATCATTTGTGTCATAAGGACAGGATAGAATAATTCACATAAATTTAAATCATGTGAATGCCGTAAAAAAAACACACACGTGAATTTAAAGTACCAAGAATATGTGAGAGGACTGTGAAAGTTTGTAAATACATGTATGCGTGTAATAGAATGCATTTTGAGTATATTTAAGTGCAACCAAAAACGTACGAATGAAAAATAAGATATTTTAGAATTTACATATGATGAGTGTTGGAACGTCACGTGACCTACGTATAAAAATTAATTAACGGTTTTGCAATGCAATGATAGAAAAATATACAGACTCTAAAGCTAAAAAAAGTATTTTAACCATTTGCGAATGGTTCTCACAATACTTGCAGATGTCTCTGTCAAGCAGCTGATTGGCTTTTCCAAATCAGGTGCTATAATATCCAATCAGAAATCGGCAAAAATAACCCATTTAAAAGTACCAATAAATGGAGTGAATGACGAATTTAATGTAACATTCAGTTGTGTGGAGGATACAGGGCTCTGTCAGGGTAGACACTTGAAGAAATAGTTCTACACAGTATTAGAAATGAGTTTGAAACCATTTAATACATAATTACCGTTGACAGCGGTGAGTAGTGGCTAAAACACTATTTAAGGATAAAAAGCGTTTAAACAACATATCCGACCATGGTGTAAACTTGCAGGACCAAATTAAACTTCTCCACTTAAGGTAACTTATGAGGACTATTCAGCAGTTACTAAGGACGTGAACGGTGCATTAAACCTTTCAGTACAAGTGTTTTCAACCTCAAGTGTTTTAATGTTCACATCTTTACAATCAGACAGTGATATTGTCCATTAACTGCAATTTCTAACGACTAATACCCTTTTTGAAAACTTTTTTATTCGCAACTTTTTATTAATTGAAATATTTTCATCAACGTATCAAAGTAATTATTTTTACTACCAGATTCCTCAATCACCCACAAAACATCGTTTCTGGTTATTTTAGAAAATTTCGGCGAGATGGATTAAAATCTAGCCAAGTAATGAAATTTGGTAAAATTAATCCATGGGCGAGCGATATGTTTTGTTTTATCATATAGAAGCATGTTCATCAGCTCATTAACATCCCACTATTACTAATGGAAACTCCGATTACAGCTCAGAGCTGTCAATCACTAGATCATCATTATGAAGCCAGTCCTCAGTAAGGTGATGAAATTTTGACGTTTCCTAGCTCCGAGTGATTATTGCTGGTGATCGTAAAGCCAAGTTAATGCCAGCCAGCGTATAATAAGACCCAGCTAGACTGGCCAAGGTACCGGGAAATTGTTACAAATTAACTCTTAGCCTGTTTAATCGGAATGGGTCACTTTTTAAGGCAAAGCAGCGGAAGATATTCGATCAGGTTCTGAGCTATTTACCACACTTTCTGTAGCAAAATGTTGACACATTTTCTAATGAAGCTGTAAGATGATGACCTACAGTTCTTGAGTCTGAAAAAATCTAGCACAATAAGGGTCCATTACAACTCAGGCTTGTCGGCTTGGTCGAAAGACGTTTTCAGTGTTTCATACTGTTCTGCAATTTAGTAACACTAAACAGAGAACGTCGAAATGCGCTGTTGAACAATAAAAGCCAACCAAACAAATTTGTCTTTATTTCTTTTCTGCAACAGTAATAAAATCATCCCAACAAATTATAGAACTTAATTCCCACTTAAAATGATATTTTCGAGATAGATATTTAAAATATATAAAAACCTTTTACCTTCAAATGTAACTCTGACATTTAATACGTATTAATAATACTTCAATATGTATTTTATGTGCATAGTATTTTCATATTTCACAAAACATATCAGTATTAAACTTGATTGTCGAGCCAAGTGCAACACGGTGGAACATTTTTTTTAAAGTAAGATGGTTATAATAAAGTTGATTGTGGCTTGCAATATAATCATGACATTTTTCTAATAGAATATTAACGAAACCTGTAAGTGGCTGTAAATTTTAATGTAGTTTAAATAGAAGTGGCTTTCCTTTCATCGGCTTATATATTTACATTTATTAGATTAAGTTCATTTATTATGCATGTTTTGATGTCTTTATGATTTTAATGTCCCATTTTACTGACTAGACACTTTATACTTTCTTTAAACTTTACAATTTTCTTATTAGTTGAACAGAAATACAGCTTGTTTAACCAGGCTAGCTTTCTAATATTGCGAATAAAACCTTCAGAGTAAATCAAATTGATTCCCGGTTTTACAATAATCGTCTTCGTTTAAAATTTTGTTTGAAGCTTAAGCATTTTACGCCGAAACATCATGCAACTTTGTCTGCAAATTAACAGCTCTTGAATAATTTTAGAGGCGTGAGAACAGTAATTGGAATGACATTGTGAATAATTTATTTCAAATGATGCGGGATTTTAAGAAGTTTTCTGAAAATTGCATCAACCCGGAGCCTCTACCCTTCAACATATCACGGAAAACAGTTGAAATATAAATCAATCTTATTAATCATTTACGTGTTAATAGTTTTCTTGTGTTCTTGTTATTTGTTTGTTTGCAGCAAATTAGATGAGCAGTTTTGAATGTAATTATTTGTCATACTGATATCGAGCCTGGAGGACGTTTTATAACATGATGCACAAGTCTAATTGTAAAGAATGCTGACTTTTTCAATTGCACTTAAAGTGTACGTTTTGTAGAGAAATACGCACGTCAGCATTAAAGATCTCCTTCTCTACGTTATAATAACACAAACAACCCAAAATGTCGTCTAATGTTTAATATAAATTGTTGACCATGTTAATACAAAGCTTGTCTAACAAAGCATCTGTATATATACATCTATATTTCATTAAGTTTCCTTCATGCATATAATTCACTTTCGCTGCAAAGATATGTACTTTAAGTTTCATTAAATGCACGCCCAAACTCCAGGAAAACATGTTCATAATTAAGAACGTACAACTACTGTTACAAAGAGACGCGTGCCTTCCCCCAGGCCCTGTACCTACTCGGGTGCAAGTGAATCCCGTGGTTCATAACACACTGGTGTAGGCTGAACACGGTGAGTAGACAACGAAGGAACCTTGTACTGATTCATGGTTTAATAAGTGAGAGCTACCCAAATTATATCTAAGTCATGAAATAACAAGTTCATATAAAATCTTAACTGGCATATAAATAATATTTAGTAATACATAGTGAAGATCCTGGTCAGACGGCTCCTGTCGGGAATTAATTGATCTGGAGCTACACAGTTTGCCCAAGTCTGCACATTTTATTCTTTAACAGTAAGAGAGTTATCGTTGGTCATAAAATACGTTCTGCAGGCTTACCGGCCGCAGCTTCAAAGAACCGAAGGATCTGTAAGGAAGCCAAAAGTTGAGCCACGTGATTGAAAACTGATCCCATTGACATATTGTGCAATAAAATTGTGGTGTTGATGGCTTATTTGTTTCTTGAAACACGATTAAAATCAAAAGAAGCCATTTTTTTTAAAACATCATAAATGTTCATTACACGCATTATGAAATTTATTCAAATGCTTTTGCACCTAAAATTAATTAGTTTTGTGCTGTTATGAGGTTAGTTTGTTGAATATTTAAATAAAAAGATTCACCAACCGTATGAGCTCGTTGTTTTTTTAAGATTGCACTTTAATTTGGTATCTATCGCCATTATTATACATGTGTATTATCTTGAACCCTTGAGATCGTACTATAAACATTGTCAACAAAATTAATCGTTAAATCCTTTATCTAAGGCCGTTCGTCCTTTAATGAGAGACATTAATGAATAGTCTCCCCTGAATAATGCCTAAGTGCAAGTAGGTCCTTTCATTTGTTTTACTCGGTTTTTATGCTTGTGCTCTTTGGAGTGTATGTTGACTTTTGCTGCCTTTTATGATACCCAGGTTAACCATCATCAACAAACACTTCCATTTTCCTTTTTTAAATACCATATCTCTATAAATATTCAAATTAAGTTTAAGCTTATATTTATGCAAAAGTAAGAAATTTACTGTTTGTTATTGCAATATCTGCAAAAGAACAGGCGAAAAAGTCCAAGAATTTCAACTACAAGGACCTACCTACTGCTTTGGAATACCTTCGGATATTAACTAACAAGAGAGACAATTTCCATTTTGCCAATGTACCCAATTATAATTACAAGTTATTGCAAGTACCGTTGCCAAAGTAATAAACAGCACAATGCTTAGCCAGCTGTTATTGTTTTCTTGTTTTTTTTTACATTTTATCATAAAATTCATTGTTCTAAGCAGTATATGGCTAATTTCATAGAAATGAAAACAATATGTGTTTTCCTTGCATCTCCGTATCTGGTTCTTAACCTGGCAATCATGCGCCCTTATGTTGTGTTACCTACATGCAATACAGAAAGGTAAATAATAAATTAAATGGGTCAGTTATAACTGGAATACACAATGTACCGTAAAACAGTTGAAGCATGCTGGAAATTTTGTTGTAACGATGAATGTATACAGTGAAATGACAGCGTCAAAATGTGACACGATACGAAACAAAATGGTAGAACATGATACGATATGATATTATACGATACGATACGATATACGATATGATATGATACGATACGCTAAGAAACAATACGATATGACATGATACGATATGATATAATACAATACGATATGATATATGATAGGAAATTATAACTTATGATACAGACTAATTGTACGATATGACATTATATGAAACTATATAACACGGTTTAGTATATTCTTCACAAATGGACATGTACACTGAGCAAGAACTAGACAAGAACAGTACTTTGTGTTTTGTACATTTTGCATGTAGCGTTATCAACATATTTCACAATAAAAGTCTGCTTCATTCTGGTACATTAATTTCGACTCATCGGTCAATGTAACTGATGGGCCAAGGTCTGACCTAATCAATGTGTACTTGCACGACGCTCAATCTCTCTGAACAATCCAAGCTATGTAATTACCTAACTCGCGCTTCTAATTAATAGATACGCCATTAATCCTGGTACTTCGCTGTATTATTTTGGATGATTCAACATTACGAGGATTCACGTGCAGAACAGACCAGATGTGTATGAATTTTTAACCCGCTAAGCGTAAATTGAGCTTTCAGCAATTTGTTTTACTTACATAAAGTTAATTAAGTCGCTTAATCCACTTTAATAAATGCACTGTTTTTTTATATCAATCAATAAAGAAATGTTTATTTTTCCTTCATTAAATATATAAAAAAACAAAATGTAACAAATAAAAAGCGGAACAACATTTTTTCAAAACTGTACGCCTTGACACCATTGGTTGTTTTAGGTCATATGGCTGGAATGTCAAAACAAAAGAGCTACGCTGTGTACAACATTGTTGCTTGTTATTTATTTATTTTCCTTTCGCGTACAAATGATTTGTAATCATACATTACTATGATTTGTTTCTTAACATTTGCCAAGAAAGTGTTTTAAAAGCGCCTTGTAAAGTTGGCAAATGGTGAATATTGCAAGGCTTTGCCAACTGGTCACATTTTCTACATTTCAACATTTAAAATTTCATCATGCTATAGATGTTATTAACCCACACACGTTTGTACTTATTTGCCAATCTCTACGTCAGAATTCATCGGCATTTCTGACTACAATGATCTTTGCTATCATTAAAAAAATGGAAAAATGGACATAGGGTTTGGCGAACGATATTTAAATGTTAATGTGTTTATATAGTTTATAATATGTTACACCATAACAGTTTTAGATATTTAAAAACAAATCTGATGTTTACACCTAAAATATGACATGTTTTGATTTAGTTGCATATTAATCGTATGGAACATTTTTGCATTGATCTCGATTTCCATGTACACATGCATTGTCTCCATTATAGCCATGTGCTAATTAAGACGGCAGTGTTTAATGAACAGAACATGAACAGAACATATTTTTATTCAGATATGTACTCATGTACATCATCGTATTATAAATTCAATGTACAAATATAGTATCCCGGTTTAGTTATCAATATGGAAGCGAAGAAATAATAATGACAATATATTAAGCTTTTTATATGATAGTTGTATTATAAAAGAATAAAAAAAACATTAGAGAATGAACTTTACGTATTATTAACGCTTATGTTCCTTCTTACTTAGGTTGCTTTCTTGATAAAAAGGGCGAGATTAATAAGTATGTTCTTGTCTTTCCATTCGAACAGCAAACACATTTTATATACAGACGGTCTATTATACAAAGTTAATTTATTATATTATATTAATTATATTATTAATGTAGAACAGCGAAACGTTACCTGTGTAAGAAGTGTGGCCAGTTACTTTAAATATGTATCATTGAAAAATACACAATCTGCGAAAGACTTTGTAGCCATTAATTTGACCCTAAGTAGACATCTAGATGTGTGAATTTTCTCTGTTTAGACCTAATACATTCTTTTTTGTTATTACAATTAACACAAAGGCCATTAGAAGATTAATTGTTCAGATAATCACGCATACATTGTTTAACTGAATATACTGTTGGTTGGACGATAAACCCAGTAAACAAACATAAATTGTTTAGTTTCTACAAAACTGCAATTACACTAATTGGGACATAGCAGGAATTTATATTTTCTTCTTATAGAGATATTTAAATTTACACATTTGTGGAACTGCACCTTTCTTATTTAAAATTCATTAAGTTTTAAATAGACCTATTGTATAGTCAATTGGCACAACCTAAATAGAAATGTTCGATTCTACTTTGATATACTTTTCAGCTAATGTGTATAAAAACTTTTGAAGACTAAGGACGTAAGACAAAGATGTGTTGTTTTTTTTGTTTTACGATTTTAATGTATAGTGTACACTTGGTTTTTAATTAAAAAAGATATTTTGTTTGAGTAGACAATCATCAGAATTCTTCAAAAGAACTAGGATTGCTTTCTGTACTATTTTACGCAAGGCAGATTTATTACGTGAATGTACACAACAGCACTATGTACCGAAAGCATGCACGTATATTCTAAAACTAAGAGAAATAATGATATAATATTAGTTAACCATATTCAAAATAATATTTTTGTTCCACTTATATTTCACAAGTTTGTATCCGACTTAATCTTCTGTTTTCAAATTTCTCACCGACGTTAAACATGACGTCATACTGAATAACGTTACATAACGTGCTCTGAACATATGACAGGCGGTATAATGTAATAAACCAACCGAGTAAAAAAGTGCTAATGTATATGCGTACTTTCTCAATCGCAACCTTTTGTTGATGAATGTTATAGTGATTATAACGTTTGACGGGAATTCCGAAGAAGCTCTGTTTCAGACTTACGGGTAAGCTTTCTTGGCAAGCGACGGACAAGATGTTGTTCTATCGTGCACAGCCATCACGCAGACAAGCATTGTAGGACAGTAGTAGTAAAAGTAGTACCTGATATCACTCCGCCGAGACAGGATAAACAAACACAAAACATTGTAATCCTGTCGTACTGAATTTGTCTTCCTGCTTGATATTTACCATTGAGCGGTAAGTACGATGCTGTAGTACAAGAGAACATTAGGATATTACTTAATTTTAGTCCGGAAATTGTTTGGGCATACAATATAGTATAATTTCAATTTTGACAAGATGAAGCAAGACCAACAAATATGAATGAATATCTAATAGGCCTGAATTGACAGAAATTACATATTGCATTAATAAGCTCATCTTAAGAAGAAATGCATAATTGAAGCAACGATTTATGCACACACAATGTGCACACGACTGTTGATATCACCATAGGCTTTGTTTTTTCACAACTGTAGTACAAAAACACCATTCGGAACTCATTGGCGACCCAACATTCTTCTTCCATCGATTACCAAATTGACGAGCAAACTGAAAACTTATCGCATTCTAAATAACATCTAGCTTGTTAGCAATTGAGCCTCGCTGAATACATATAGTATGGTCTGTGGTTGACACATAACACATATTCTTTGTTGCATTGATAAGTTAATGGTGTATACTAAATAAGTAATTAGTACAATCAGTATAAGTTATACAAATACATTTAACTCCCCTTACTATAATTCATGAACACAATTATTAGGCTAAACAAATAATTGCGAAAGGGGAAGTTCGATGTTAGAGATTTGTCCGGTTTAAGCACCACAAGTCGGTCCGTATTGCCGACTGATCGTTCCAATGCGGTAACTGTCCTGTTTGCTTTTTTGGTTAAATAACTAATTACAGATTTTTCTTACTTTTACATTTGGCTTGGATTTGAATACCTTCGTACTGTGTCTTTTCAGATGTCGGTATATGTTGCAATGCTCATAGGACTTTGTAATATATTCTAACTGTGGCTTATAAAAATGCGCATTTTAAACATTTACAAAAAAGATCACCTACCTTTTGTACCATAATTAGTAAACGGTATTAACATAGTACTTCTCTCTTTTCGAAATACCACGTGGACATCATTTTTCCATTATGTCACTAATTTTATGATGTCATAACTTATCTAAGAAAACGTCAGCGCTTGAACATTCTATTTTTAAATTGACCGGTTTTCTTTTCATTGCTTGCATTTGAGAAACCCCTCAGGAAGTGAGGTTAGAGCTCATTAAACTGGTTTAAGCACCGACTGACCGTTCTAGGGCGGCTCATCACAGATTTATTCTTGCTTTTACATTTAGCTTGCATGTTAATACATTTGTCCTGTACATTTTCGCGCATGTAATCTATGTTGTCATTTAATTCATCCTATAAGGATTGTTACGTGTATTTCCTTTGATGGACATAGGAATTTAGTTTTTCAATTCCATCTTCACATAACAGGATGCTACAACCATTAATTCGTCTCTTGGCAAGTTTGTTCATGATTCAGAAAGTTAATTTTATTGATAGTTAACCATTTTTATGCAGTTTTTCAAATCGAAATAATATCGAAATAATACCATATTCTTTTCTAAACACTATGGACATTATTTTTCAATGACGTCACTACTTTCGTCATAACTTATAGAAAATATCAGCGCTTGGACATTTTGTATTCAAATAGATCGTTTTTCTTTTCATTGCTTGCATTTGAGAAACTCGAAAGGAGGTGCCAGGTTAGAGCTCTGTAAAACCTATTTAAGCACCCCAGTCGGTCCATATTGCCGACTGACCGTTCCAAGGCGCTAATTGTCGGGTTTGCTCTTTTTGTTAAATGGCTCATCACAAATTTGTTCTTACTTTTCGCTTGGCTTGCATGTGAAATACCTTTGTTCTGTGCCTTTTCGGAGTTTGGTAAATGTTGCAATGCTCAAAGGAATTTGTCATATATTCTAATTGGTATATGTTACAATAACATATAGGACTTTGTCATATTTCCTTATTAAATATGATACATTTTGATGTCCGAAAATGTATAATCTGTGAGTGTCAGTCTCTAACAACTTTTAGACAAGATAAATGATCAATAAAGTTGATTGATTTAAACCTTTCCAACGCTGCGTATTTTAATGTATGCATATATACTTTTTATATGTTTACTATCGAGTCTTATAAAATAGAAGGTGCAGTGATTGAAAGATATTTTGCTGTGAGAGACGTTCATTGTCAGGCATGGTAGTGCGGTCGAATCTGTGGGGTCTCAAACATGACTGTGTTTTGCTGTTGTTTTTTGTTGTTGTTGCTGTTGTACTTGTTGTTCCTGTTTTTTGTTTTACTCATGTTTGTCGATTTCATTTTTTTAATTTACAATCAAAAGTTTTACAAAGAAAAAGGAACCACTATATTAATTGACGCTGATCTGATTTCAATTAATGTTGTGTTGTTGTTTTTCTACTGTTATAAATGCCCTATGAATGAAGCATTACTTTCGAGTCTGCCATCGGGTGCATGCTTTTGTTTATGTTTCGCGGTAGTTTATACCCTGTATCTGATTTATTGCTGATAAGTGTATGACGGTTGGCTGTATGTGGAAATATGTATATATTTATGTAGTTTATAGTTTCCAGCTTGGAATATCAGACACTTAATTAAATAGGGCAACATATGCTGCACTTAGAGTTGTCGTCATACAACAATGTACGTGTAACTCCTCGGTTCCACGCCGTAGATTCGAGTCCCGGTCGGCCCGAAAACCTAATGTGGGATGATCTGACATGTGGTTTGCCCTTGAGTTTATTCGGATACTTGTCTGGGTTCCTAGATCAAAAGATAATAGGTGTTCGTCGTAATAGTAAATTTAATTGTGTCGTAATTGTATAAAAACCACATACAGAAAGACAATTTGATGAGATATCCATATTTATGAATTTTGTAATTTTCGTGACTTTTTAATCACAATAAAGTAACGTACTGCTGGTAACTGTGTGAATTGTGGTTGTGTATAGACTTGTGTATATGCAATTTATACGCTCAATTTTTACCGTTTTTATATCACATGCTCTCAATTTACTGCAGGTGTATATATCAAAGTATATATTGTTGAACTGTGCATGCGTTATATCACACGCACTTAGCTGCTGATAAATGCATGTGAATTGCTTGGTGATCTAAAAAAACACGTAATGCACGTTACAGTTCTAGTTTATTTAAACCACGGACTCCATGGATCATGTACCGATAAAAATGCCGGCAGATCTATGCGCGTTTTAAATTTTCAGTTTTATGTCACACGCACCTAACTGACTGCTGACAAATGCGTGTATGTTGCTTTGTGTGTTGGATCTACGTATATACATGTATATGTAACTGATAAGCCAGCCACATGGCCGATTCTGAGTTACGGAGCCGACCTCTGATAGGTCCCTGACCGAGACCAGTGGGGTGATAAGCTGATCACGTGACGTATACCGTGATAAGCTGGTCACGTGACTTATTCCATAGGAAAGGAATGAAAAATGAATTCAATATATGATGAAAATGTATATCAAACCCATTCATTTTCTGGCTGAGATTATTAAGATAGGATAAACATAATGCTCGTTTGTTTATGTTAAAGGTTCCATTAAAAGTATATACTTATAGGAATGTTTACTATTTTTAATAGAATGTATAATTTAACCAATCGTTTAGTTCTAGACGAGGCGGTTAATGCTGCATTCACTTCTAATTCACTTAGCAAACAACTGGCATGTTATTTCACTAAGTTATCCTGGCATCAGGTCTCCAATCAAGGAACTACCGTTATACTGACCGATGATGTTGGTCTTCTTTGGAAAGAGATTGTTTCTTTATTGGGGTTTATCGTCTCACCAACAGTATTTCAATTTTCCGGAGACGGTGTCCACTTGAAACAGATATAGTGCTGCCTTCACTGTGCATTCCATGAACACCTGGCATAATACCACACCCAGTCAGATTAACCTGACAACGGGCCAACCAGTCGTGGAACTATCCTCATATTTGCTTGAGCGTTAGCAAGGGAGCTATACCAATACAACTTTGGTATGTCGCGGTCCGGGATTAAACCCGGGGCCTCCCGTACCTGGAGCCGACGCTCTTCCGACTGCGCGACCAGGTCCGGTTTGAAAGACTGGTATTTCTCTCAAGCTTATATACAACCCTAGACAAATATGTCAACACTAGACTGAGCAATGTGTGTAAACGTTAAAGAATATACACGAACTACTTTCAAAAATTGCTGACAATACACTGTTTTACACAAAGACTGTGATGCATGTGTGTATATTAGTCTACTTAACAGACCTTTAGTACACTTTCATTTCAAAATTTGAAAAAAACAACACAATAACATTATATTCTTTATATTTTTACACGGAACTATTTAACAACGCGGAAGCTCAAATCAATAAAGTCGACTACCTGTAAAGTGTCATAATATGGAAGTGACTGAAAATGAGTGACGGCACCGTTTATGTGGAGAATGACCCTAGACTTTTTACCATTGAAACCATTTTATTCATATTGCGCATCGGTGGCCCATTTGAACGTTATGCAGATGTGGTAAATGCACGCTGTGTTTGATATAGACTGTGCTATCTTATAGGAATCTGAAGTGACAAGTAATGATGTAAAATGTAGGTGCGGAATCAACATAATTACTTTTTTATCTTCAAAGATTTATCCACAATCTGAAATGAGTAATCTAATGTCTGAAATAGCCTATATACTATTCATCTGTACTAGATGTTAAAGCTACGCGAACAACGACCTCCTCCGCGTCCCTCCACCTTTAAAAAAATAAATACAATAAACAAAGATGAGATGTGTCAGAGTTCACTGACGGAATCAAATATGCTAAATGAGTATCAAATTGGTATTTAATATAGTTGCAACAATGCAAAAAGAATTGTTGAAGTGGTTAAATACAGAAATAACACACACAAAAACAAATAAGTTGTTTATATCTAGTTAGTGTTCCATAATGAAGGCTTCGTAATGGCAGTTATAGATTCTAACATATTATTACTTCCAAAACGTGTACTCTATAATGTGAATGGATATTTTGAAGTAATATTTATTATACTTAAATACTAAAAAAAGTAAATACAATTAGGTTCTTGTGCAATAACAAAGCAGTGTATGATGGATATTTCATAACTACCAAGTATATAAGTTCATTCTTCACAATAAATGTTTTGCAGTATGACAAACATGATTGACATTAATACGTAAATTCCTCACATAACATGAATGTAGTTACTTAATTGCGCATCTGCAAAGCGAATTGGTGTCTCAAATTGATATACTAAATAAAATATTCTGACAAATTATAGACATTTTTTGGAAAAAGACTAGCATGCGTTAGCAGATGTTACAAGACAAATTAACCCAAGTGTCTTGTGCTGGAAGTCAAAGAAGTAAACACACGTAATTGTTGTGACGTCAGTTTTATATTAGATTGATTAACATCAACGGGCTATTGTAACAAATAGAGCACTGTATTAGATAATTGCAAACAGGTGCGCATCAAACGATAGGAACAGAAAACTTGTACACAGACAATACGGAAGCATGACAGAAACACTTAACGATGCAACAAAAATGTGAACTGTCTCAAAAAATGTAGCTGCACCGAAAAACTCAACTCACGCATTGCTCGCATATGTCTTTGATGTAGATCTGTACAGTAAATCATTCGCTTTTTGTAATAAAGAACCTGCTAATATCTATCTATATTTATATATATATATATATATATATATATATATATAGAGAGAGAGAGAGAGAGAGAGAGAGAGAGAGAGAGAGAGAGAGAGAGAGAGAGAGAGAGAGAGAGACAGACACAGAGAGACACAGAGAGACAGACAGAGAGAGAGACACACAGAGAGACAGAGAGAGACACAGAGAGAGACAGAGACAGAGACAGAGACAGACAGACAGACAGACAGACAGACAGACAGACAGACAGACAGACAGAAAGACAGACAGACAGACAGACAGACAGACAGACAGAAACAGACAGAGATACAGACATTTATATTACATATTATATTGTATAATGTAATTATATATTATATTAATCAGGCTTATACAAATATTTATACAAATATTGTGAATCCATCCCACTCAGCCAATTCGGTTGGTTCGACACAGCACGATTTGCATGTGGGGTATTAACATTTTACTATAATAGAATTTTAGTTACAATAGCATCAGCATCCAACACTGCATACATGAAGACTTATCTTTGTGAATTACTAGTATTCCTTGGACTGAATTTTCATCATCGATAACACATTCATGATTATATGCTCCCAACTTTCTGTGTAAAACACAGCTAACGATCAAAATCTACTGATAAACATTTTGTAGCAAATTGTGTCGAGCATGGGCTGATCTTAGATCTACACCATTTGTCTAATAATAATTAATTCATTTAACGCGGACTAAGAACTAATAACCACAGGTTTTCAAGGGGATTTTTTGCGATGCATGTTCTTATTGGCAGTAAGGCAGAAGATTGCAACGCTTTCTGACTTCAAAGTACTTTAATTGAAAACAAACATATGCACCGAAAAGTTCCGATTTTACGCGAAGCTGTCACGGATTTCCGTGATGATTAATCGTCGAATGCGGTAAATGATTTTAAAAGGTGAGCAATGTCTAAGGAGTTTTGTATGGCAACACCTGTAGGTTGCAGAAGTACATTTGGCAGTTGTAGCAGAAGCCGTGCAATAGAAGAAGTGAAAGTGATAGCTAACGGTGTAGATTTGTGTTGTTATTGCTGTTGTTTCTAGTGTAGTGACGTTGATGCTGTTTGTTCCTTTCTTGCTTATTGTTGCTGGTATTGTTGTTGTCGTTTTAGTTGATGTTTCTGCTGTTTCTATACATTGTTGTGGTTGTGTTTGCTTCTGTTGGTATTGTTGTCGTAGTTAATGTAAGTGCTGTCTATGTTGTTGTTATTTTTGTTGTAGTAGTAGCTGTTAGCTGTTCTTTTTCGTTTTGAAAAAAGAAGTTATTTACAGAGCAACCTATGAACGGTGAATCATGCTGCCGTTTATGCAAATAAATTTAGCGCACGTGTTGCGCAGCGATGACTGTTACCCCATTCAAATCAATATAACTCGTGATTTGCACGTGATTCCTTACCGACCGGAATAGATTTATCATTTCGTTATTTTTTGTATTGAAGTAAATCTAGCTACACACCTTAAGCTATTTTATAAACCCAGTAACACCTGTCTGTGCTTTTTAAAACCATGGAAGTTGTAGTCGAAATAAAAGCTCAAATTCTAATAGAATATCTTTTTATCGGTTAAGACTTTTCGGTTATATTTCGAAAAAAATATAAAACGTAAGCCGGCCACTGACAAGAATCAATTCTACTAGAGCTATTCTGAGAACTTCATTGGGTAAGCAACAGCTTTTAACTGTGATTTCCTACATGACAGTAAGCTTTTCAGGCATAAAACGGTTCTTGCCGTATCGGCTTTAAAATGGAAATCCGATTCCTCTAATTAGGATGCTGTTATCACACTAATTAACGTCACGTATTTAAGGTGGAGTGCAATGTGATTGTGATTGTACAATAAACATGTCTATGACAATGACGTCAAAGGTCCGCTCAAAGATAAAGAGATTGATTCCAATTCTTTGAAAGCATGCAAAAGAGAAAATATTGCCGTATTTTTGCCATAATAAATAGAAACTTAATGGAGTAAAATTGAAAGTTTATAATGTATGTCTCCAATAGGGAAAATCACTAACATTCATTTATGAATATATTTTAAATGGCACTTGTATCGACTGACCATGGTTAGAGGTGGTATCCAACAGTTTGAACCAATTATCTTCCTCAAATAATCAGTCATTGTTACCGAAAAAGATCTTGCAAAATGCTATTGCAAAATTGCTATTCATTGACGCCTTAGATCACGTGAACAGTGAACAATAAATCCCCATTCGTCATTGCAAACAGGTAATTCCTATTTGAGCTACGCTGCGGAGATAGCTATTTTGTCAATTAAGACAACCACATGATAACTTACGTTTGTGATCGCGTTATATCGTCATCCGGGTAGTTTGCGCTGACGTTCTTATCTTCTTTAGTAGAGATCACGATAGAGCGTATTTATAGTTTAAAAAGACTAAATAATTAGATCGCTTTTTTAAAAAATGTCTTTACTTAGACTTAAGTATGCAGAAATAATGCCTCAATTCTCCAACAAAAAGGGATTGGGATTTGCCGGCATTTTTGCCGATACTGTGCAGCGACATTTCTATCATTATAGCACAGCGGCACTTATGAGGTGCCCAGGGGCTGAACCCGGCCGGTTCATTATACTGACACCGACGAGTCAGGCGTAATGCTGTCCCCTTAGCCTCGAGCGTTAGGAGGGAAGTCACGTCTACCAACTTTAAAGTCTCTGGTTTGACCCGGCCGGGGTTTAAACCCGCGACCTCAAGCCGACGCTCTACCAACTGACCTATTGCGGTCGGTGCCCACCGGTGCTCAGTGGTAGAATGCTCGCCTGCCACCAAAACCAAAAAGTGAAAAAAAAATGTTACATGCATTGGATATAGGCATTCCAACGTCCCGTCAATATTGATTTGAACACTCTATGTTTTACTATGTTTTACGTCATAGAAAAGACCGCACGCCAAAGGACAGTCTTTAGACCTCCTCGGCAAGAGTTGTTTACCCCAACCGGGACTCGAACCGACAAGGTGAGTGGTTTAGAAATAAAGTCGGCGTTTCTAACTGCACGTACACGGTGGTGGGGATGAGAGTGACGCGTTTATGACAATTTTTATTATCGTTGGATATCTTATTAGGCAAGTTAAAGAACATTCGTCTTTATGTGACAAAACGTGGGTAAATTAGGACAATTATTTTTATTACATTTTGTTTTTGTTAGATCACACCGACAAAACTATGGTCATATTGGTGACGTCCCGCTAATCATCGGTGGAGGAAAACCTCAGACGTAAAAAAACCACCGGAGCACTGCAGGTTAGCTGGAAAATATCCTCAATCAAAGTTCTTGCCTTGCCTGGGACTCGAACACACGCGACTCTAACCGCCCGGTCACGGACGCCCATGATAAATATTTAAGAAAGAAGCATAATATTAGGTCAAATCAATCTATCATTGCCGATGATCACAGACACCTATACTGACTCATCATAATTCAGAAGGTCACGTGCTTTCGCTGATTATTTACAGTTATTGATACTCAAAGCGGACCCCGGGTGATCGCCCTCGTTAAATTTAAGTACGAACAGCTACAGGCCGAGTGTGAACAGCCGGGTTTCGTACTCTGTGCTTAATTAGCTCAATTATCACAAGAGCTAATTTACATTGTTGTGAAAGATAATATTTGCATATGAGCATAACCAGGGTTATTCTCGCGAAGATTGTTTACAGGTGTTTCAACAAGAACCGGCTGTCAAGCTGCACCGAGGAAGCTATTTCTGGGGCGCCCGTGATCGAGCGTTTAGATCCCTGTAGGGGGGCGGGGGGCGAACACTTAATTGCGGGTAGGGCTTCCAGTTCGCATGCAGAGCGCCAGTGGATCTACCTTGACTTTTGTCCGCGGTCCGGCTAAGCCATTTCTATCTTGGCGTTGCCAAAAACTTAATACCTATTCCATGTTTTCAATACTAATCCGCAACTAATCCATTGCTACCAAAAGCTGGTTTTACGCACATTATAATTCTTATTAATTGAAAAGAAAAAGTAATTGCAAAGAAACAACTTTAAGCATCTTGAACACGATAAATTAATAAATAGTAATCACCAAGTAGAGTGGATTCCAAACTAACAGCTCCCAGCGAAAGCTGACTTAACTAGTTCTACAAATATTGTATTTGTCCAAAACCTTGTAAAGTCGTGATTCGTTGGCTGTGGTGTTAAAACTTTTCTGAAGTCAGGTGCGTATCTGGGCCGTTTTAAAAATTACGCGCTATCACAAGGTGGTCTGGGGACATGCGTATGTGAAACACACGCTAAATAATAACATTTATAAACTCTAGCATGTTTGTTATTGCACACGTAATGTTCAGCAATCACGTTTGTTGTGAGTTGAGAACAACACAAACAGCCTCGGACTATTATGATAGTGCTTCTTTGTTTATTTTTCTAAACGAATAAAGGTCGCGTTCTTTTGATAACTCAACTTCCGTTTAAAATATGTCTGCAATTGGGATGGTATTGCCAATCAAGTAATATCCTTATTCGGCTTTTCTTCGAATCTTCGTGAAATGGCTGAGGTGTTCCGAGTGTCGTGGAATCTGGATAACCGGGACAGACCGCGTGCAATACGGGAATACTGGCATGTTACAGACGACTATCAAACATTTGCTACATTAAAACATCGATGTCAAACGTCAATCCTTATCTGAAAGCTCAGCAGACGGCCGAGTCATGGCGGCCTGTGTTTTACGCTAATTGTAGTTGTAGTTGTAGTAGTAGTAGTAGTAGTAGCGGCAGAAGCCGCAGTTGTAGTAGTAGCAGCAGTAGCAGTAGTAGAAGTAGTGATAGTGGTAGTAGTAGTAGTAGTAGTAGTTGTAGTAGTAGTTGTTGTTGTATTAACAGCAGCAGCAACAGTTGTAGTAGAAGCAGCAGCAGTAGTAGTAGTAGTAGTAGTAGTAGAAGTAGTAATAGTTGTAGTAGCGGCAGCAGCAGTTGTAGTAGTAGCAGTAGCAGTAGTTGTTGTAGTAGTAGTAGTTGTAGTAGTAGTAGTAGTAGTAGTAGTAATAGTTGTTGTTGTTGTTGTTGCAGTAGCGGCAGCAGTTGTAGTAGTAGCAGTAGCAGTAGTAGTAGTAGTAGTAGTAGTAGTAGTAGTAGAAGAAGTAGTAGTTGTAGTAGTAGTAGTAGTAGTAGTTGAAGTAGCGGCAGCAGTAGTAGTAGTAGTTGAAGTAGCGGCAGCAGCAGCAGTTGTAGTAGTAGCAGTACTAGTAGTAGTAGTAGTAGTAGTAGTAGTAGTAGTAGTAGTAGTAGTAGTAGTAGTTGTTGTTGTTGTAGTAGCGTCAGCAGCAGCAGTTGTAGTAGTAGCAGTAGTAGCAGTAGTAGCAGAAGAAGTGGTAGTGGTGGAAGTAGTAGTAGTAGTAGTAATGGTGGTGGTTGTGGTGGTGGTGGTGTTTGTAGTTGTGGTGGTAATGGGGTATTGGTGGTGGTTATTGCATAAGATGGAGGAGAGAAAGTAGTAGAAGACGGAGCAGTGAGAATAACAAAGTTAGAAACAGTTAAAGAAGTAGTTCTAAGAAGAATACTTTGTATCTGCAAAAAAACAGCATAAGCAGCAGCATTAGCAAAAAAGGAGCAAAGAAACAGCATTATCAGAACCAAGGGCAACATCACAAACACCAGATCACATTCGCGTCAACTAGTCCTGAAGATCCGTATTGACGGGTATAAAGTATAGCAAAAGGACAATAAAAACATCACCATTAAAACACTGGTAGCAAGACCTGGAGCACCATTAGCAGCAACAACAGCAGCAAATGCAAAAGAAACTAATTACTATTAGCAATAGTAAGAGCACTGAATGCAACATTAGCAACAAATCAACAATAAGGCTGCGGCGACATCAGCAGAATCATTAACAGTAAATACAATGGCAACAGCAGCAACAAAACCAACACCAACAACCACAGTCGTAGGAACATCAACAGTAAACGCCATACTGGCAGCAGCAGCAGCCTATGGGTTTCCTCTGAGAGATCAGGACGCTGGGGCTACACGGCCCATTACGGCTGATGCTGATAAGATAGCACAGCAAGACATATCAGGAGCACGGATCAACCCGCTAAACATCCAAGATAACCGATTCCTCTTCTGTTTGCTCCAGTTTCTTACCTCATCGGCACCAAACAACCGATACCTGGCTTCTGCCAGTGTTGCACTCGTAAACTTCTAGGTTTCGAACCCGCGGCAAACCAATTAAATCTTGGCGCCAAAATAGTTGTTTTGGTTTATTCACTAGATTTTACGGCACAGTGGCACAAACAAGGTCATTTAGCGCCAGCTGGGTTTTGAGCTCAGTGGCTTTGACCTCAAATTTGATAATCATGGCAGGTTGCTGATATGTCATGTTTCAACATTTACTGGTAAATGACTACACAGACCTTTGTCCTGTTTTAAATTTTCGCTTTTATGATATGCATGTGTGTGTCTTTTAAACTTCGGACGCTTGATTTTGTCTCGCTTGGGTTCCATGTTATTCATGACTCCTTCTGGGCGATATAAAACTTTGACCTCGGGTATATCAAATACCTTGTTGGTAGAATCAGTGAATAACAGTTTATTTTTTTGCGACAGACAGGTCACAGACTGAAGCATGCAGTCTCAAACTACATAATCTTTCTAGTACTATTTGCTTTAAAGGTGGTACCCCAAAGCTTGGACAAAATATTTTCTTCTCAAAGAAACCAAATAAGTCATTGCCACCTAAAAAGGTCCTGCAAAATGTTGTACATTAATGTCTTACTGAAAAGTGAAGCATAAATCCCCACTAGTGACTGCAGACTGGGATTTCCTATCTGAGCCACGCTGCGGAGACAACTATTTATAATCTAAGAAAACCACGTGACAACCTGCTTTTGAGATCACGTTATATAGTTATCCCGCTTTGACATCGACATCTATTTTTAAAAAATATCATTATCGTGCTTATTTATAGATTTGGGAAAAAGCATTTAGAGGATCGTTTTCGCGACGTGTACTGTCTAATAACATAGCGCGTGTACAAAATCATATTTACGAAAGTATGAGTTTATACAGAATTTTCACAAGATATTGGTAAGAGATTGCCGCATGTATTGATATTGGAAAATTGTCGGATACCACCTTTAAAAAATTTCTTGACGTAAATCTTCCAAGCGTAGAACGTGGGGCAGTTATAAAATGGCATGTTAATCCATATTCCACGAAATCTCATAACAAGTTTAGGATTGTGTTTATTATTGCTTTCGCGAGATTAATGCATGCTTGTGTGGTTTGGCGTGTTTGTTTGTCTTTGGAAGAAGATATATCACTATCCCGTGTCGACATCGCGGAGATCCATCTAGAAGTTATGTCATTGCATTGCTAAGGGAAGTGGGGATTGGATATCAGAAACATGTTAACCTTTTTCATGTTTCCTGCTGCATTTTGTTATTATTACATGCTAGTTCTCGGTCTCCTGCCTACAGCTAAAAGCAAAAGAATAAACATACACATAAAGGCACAATAGTAGATTTTGCTGATCTGTATCTACACGTTTTGTAAAAATCCTGATAAATTAGTGCAAAGGTAAGACGTGAAAAATACTTTTATTCTTCTACTAAAGGCGTGGCCATCTTTCAGCTAGGTATGCAAGATTGGTTATTGAGATCTTTCGTTGCTTCATGCGCACAAAGTGACACTGTATACATGTATGTAAAGTAGGTGTTATTAAAATGTGTCTTTTATTCATCAAAAAATATCTCTCGTTATTTCTTTTTTACATAAGAGTTCAAATTTTAGAACAACAAAAAAAAAACAACGAAAAAAGTATGCGTACATATAATGTTAATAACAAAGTGAACTTATTATCAATTTCAATATTTTCACTGTTTTCCCTTTAGAAAATATAAAATTCTTAAACGAAACAATTTCATTGCAGATGATTTACTTATATTTATACAGTATACACATAAAATCTATGTAGCTTTCTATTCCATGATATTGGAGAAAAACGTATTAATGACACATTATAAATGAAACATAACTTTAATACAGAAATATAAAATTTACCTTATTAACTAAGCAGTGATATTTAGCTACACTAATTCGTTTGATTTCTGTTAACATCTGAGCAATGTGCAATTATGTGAATTTAACTTCTTTTTATTTATTTTTTGTTCCTTTTTTTTCAACAATAGATACTTTCATTACGCTTGTAAATAGTTGTGTGTTGGTCGAGGTCACACCACTTCACGTAGTACATGATTATATACATATTATTTAGGCATGTAAATAATTATAATTAGCATATATATACATAAATATATTAATCGACAGCAAAGATAAATAACAATTGTTAAGCAATTAGGATGCGTTGATTTGTTTGTTTTTTTAATTATATTACAATAAATAAATTTAAAGCTCTGTTAATTGGAACTAACAGTATGATAAAAGATTTTAACATTAAAATATTACGTGCACATCCTCAAGCTTGACTGTATGAAGTCCACAACTACGTTGTATTAGTTTAGATTGTTAGTTGTAATATTTACATTGCACTGTCTTAGTTTGCGATAAAATCAATTTTACAAATAGGCCCCGGGAAATTTCATTTCGTTTGAATTTTGTGTGACCATTTTCTTGAATTATTTAACGGAGTGATATGGGGAAAAAACTGTAAATTACGATCTGGTTTCATACTCTTTCAAAATAGCTATTTACAGGTATTAATGTTTGCAGTTTATTTATGAAAGTATTTGCGTTAGATTCTGTTTTGTTTAACTTATTAGCTCTAGCACACATTTTTAAAAGTGCAAATATTAGCGGACCTGGTAATGCAAAGGGTAGAGGGTCGGCTCCAGGTGCATGTACGAGCTCGATCCCGGGTCGCGACATCAGAAAGCCGTAAAAATGGCATATCCCCCTTGCTAATACTCAAGCAAATATAAGAATTGTTTCACAGTTGGTCAAGTCGGTGTCAGGATAATGTGACTGGTGTGGTATTATGCCAGGTGTTCACAGCATGATATACACAGTGAAGGCAGCACTATAGCTGCTTCAGGTGAACACCTTCCCCATATAACTAAAATACTGTTGGTGGAATGATAAACACAACCAACCAACATATTAAATATTGATAATAACCGCTATGTGTTCTTACAGCTTAATTAATTAATATATTTGTGAGCGATTTAAATGAGGAGTTTGCTATTTGTGTGATTATTTGCCACACAGGTGACTAATTTATGTGAAATTTATCATAACCGGTTATCAATTATTAACGAAGGTCTTTGACTTACCTTACTAAGGCATCTTGACCGGCACTGGGCAATAGAGATAATGCTAGCTTTGGCGGTACCTCCGGGAATCCACAATACTGTTAACAACAACATCAGCAGGACAGATCCCGTCGTAAACCACATTCCGGCGGAAATGTGATTCGACTGCATCCCGTAGGTAAATCCGACAGAAAACACTTATTGGCACACTAAATAAAAATCCACAAATCCACCGTTACATGGATTACCGTTTACACGGGTGCTATTGCACAAAGTAAGGTTTTACATTTAATTCTCCACATCTTCGGCGATTATTTGCATACTTATATAAATTAATTAAAACTCACTTTAAAAGCATTAATCAATCCAGTATATTCTCATTCTATGGCATGCACATACAACATGTTAGCTGTGAAGACGCGCCACTGCTCTTTCCGATACTTCCTAGCCAAGCTTTGATTCTCGATTGGACAATTAATGCACGGTGAGCATTCGTTGATGTCCGTTTATCTCCGTAGCCTCAATTGCGCTACTGTTCACCCGCAACCTCGGAAATTTCCGTAAAAATCTGTTACGGATCCAGGCGTCTTCTTGGAAGCAAGTACCTAGAACGAGAGGGGATTAAAGAGTCATTACTTGGTCACGGTTCCTGGTGCAAATCTGGGTCTGGTAGATATAAAGGTCTGTCCGGGGTATAACATGCGTCCCCAGGGAGCACAACAAGGGGCCGGAACCGTAACAGATAATCCCATGCAGTCTAATTAAATACGCTAGTCTCTGGATTGATTTCTCCGCCTTGGCATACGCCATATGCACACGGCTATACAGAGGAGAAGTGATATTTGCATTTCTTTGTAAAGTATGCATTGACACAGATGCATATGCATGTTTCTCTTCTTCGAATATAGAGTTTATATAATTATATTCTGAACATACCAGCAATAAACAGGTAAGGGAGCTTTTCTACATCTTCAAAGTATAATAACAAAAATATATGTAAACAACAGGTTTCTTCTTAGCAAGACATTATTTTCAAAGACGGGATTAAAGCGGCTTCAAGAAAGGATTATTTACAAATCAAAATATACAGCGCAAAGTATCAATAATAATCATAAGCAATAAAGATAGTAGACCAACATACACAAATATGTCTTTAGAAATATAAGCCATCATACAAAACCGCAATTTAAACAATAACAATAACATACATGCATAAAATTAAGGTTCTTACAAAGTATGTGCATGTCTGTTATAAAGAATGAGCATTGAAATGCTTCGACTCCACCCCCTGAAACAAAGTTTTACATCTTCACGGTGTAAAGGTACATTTCAGGAAGGATCCAGGGGGGGGGACCCCCCCTCCCCCCCCCCCCACACACACACAGACACACGCCCATCTCACGAAACCAGGTAAAAGAGTTAAGTTGTGAAAACACATACATGTAAGCTTAAAAGTACCGATCTTTTGAATTATTTCTTCTGTTGACTGCTTATGTCGAAGTTAGGGTCCCTAACTGTGTTTGTCTTTCCAGTATTTACTTCGATAAAATTGAATTGATTTTGAGTCATACCCCCTCCCCACCACCAAAACTTTCTGGATCCGCTCCTGGTACCTACCTCTACATTTTATGAGAACTCTGTTTAGGTACTAATTAGGGGGGAAATAAAGTTTAACTGAGGCTTAAAATTTCAAGCGTGGGGTTGTGCTGTGTTGTGTTGGTGGTTGAAGTCCGTATCTGTTTGAACCGATGCTACAAGAAAAGGGGTCTGTTCATCGCTCGTTAAATGTAGGTGGCCTATCGTTTTGTAAAGGAACATGGTCAAAGTTGGTAAAATTTGCTCTTTTTTGTAAATTTCAGATAAGCAATCTTTTGTAAATATACAATTCATTATTAAATAAAACCTTTCTGCAAATCACTAGATTATCTGAGCACAAACTTTTGATACTCCCAACCTAAAGACAAAACAATTATTTAAGGACAAGCTCACGCGTAATCAAATAATCAGTAATATTTAAATCCATTATTCATTGTGGTTAAAAAAATGTTGCCGTTTAACACAAAATAAAAAAAAATCAATTTGGACAATTTAAGACCAAGTCGCTTTCATAACAAACCCATGTCGCTAAAATAGTAGTCGTATAGCTCCCTCGGTAATGCTCAAGCAAATGTAAGGGTAGTTCCACGATTGGTAGGTATGGTGTCAGAACAATGTAACTGGGTGTTGTATCACACCAGGTGTTCATAACATGCTATGTACGTGAATTCGGCACTATATTTTCATAAAGTGGATATAATTTTCGGATAACTGAAAGACTGTTGGAGAGACGATAAACTCACGTCCTCCTGGAATACGTGATATCGTCTGCTGAATGTGAGAAGTGTTATTCGTACTCAAACTGATGAACCGTTTTAGTTCATCATAAAAAACTGTTGTTTTTTCTGCTTTGTTTTTTTCTCTAGAGCCCTGTTCGTAAAGGCCATGGTACATGTAAGATTAATTCTTTCAACTGCAATAAAAATCGTGATGCCTTAAATGAGACTGGAGGTGCGCCGGTGGTTCTACACATGCACTTTTCTGTGACCGTCCTCCATATTGCAGTCCATACATGTTTCAGTACAGTGTATATATGACAAATGGTTGTTGAGACACTTTAATCTTAACGAAATCTAGAAATGACATTTTCGTAAAATTATTTAAGTATGATTCCTTCAACGTCTAGCTCTTCTTATCATCAAGTCTGAGTTTGTTTTGATTTTGAGAAACATTGCAGCGGCCATTTATGTTTTGGTGGAAGAAGATCCCAGACAAATATCTGGGTAGAACAACCGTAAGTCAGCTGGAAGACCTTCCCACAAAAAGCCCAATGTCCCGAACTGGACTCAAACCCACGCGATGGGAGGCTAAACAGTCAGAGAAGTTACAAATCGGCGACTCTACAACTACACCACGGGCGCCCCTCAAATCTGAGTAAAACTACATACGCAGGTATGCTTCAAATGTTTAAATATTCTATTAACCTTTTTTTTATTTTTTAAGCAAAATCCCAATATATATATATATATATATATATATATATATATATATATATATATATATATATATATATATATATATATATATATATATATATATATATATATATATATATATATATATATATATATATATATATATATATATATATATATATATATATCCTAAACTTGCCGTAAAACAAATGAAAGCTTATTAGCTTCTGCAGTTGTTTGACTCAATGGTCCTTTGTTTTACATTTCTTATTCATTTTACAATGCTTTAAAGTAATTAAAATCACGAGAACGTTTCCGATATCCTGTAGAAACATCATAACACGTATCAAATATCAAGTAACCTTAATTAGGATGTTTAAAGTGTTGAGTAGAAATAAATTGTGTATTCATACTAGAAGAATCACTTGAAGTCAATGAAAACTGATACGTTTGCAGAGAAAATGACTGCACGTGTGGATTGTGATCGAGGTTTAATGAATGCATGCGAATGAATACCAAACAGGTGGTTTGTGGTTGTTTTTCGAGCCTTTTCGGTTATTAGCAAACTTTTTGGTAAATATGCTCTCAAATCCTGATATAAAACAGTAACGTATCTTTTCTAACATTAGGAAATGGCTAAAATGTTCATGGAGAACATACAAGTATGCATAAACAACGCAAAATGTCGATGTATGAAGATATATGAATAACTTTAAACATGTCAATAAATAAAGAGTTGACTCTTCCTTGATATATTAACGACATAACACTTTTATTTATCATATTCGGGCTATGGCGATTAATGCTTGAATTTATCCAAATATACACGAGTATCATAATATTTCTCGTCCATTTATTACAAGTGAGCAAGCATAGGATACCATTGCCAAAATATGTGCATATCTTTTATACTGTATCGTAAACGGTTTGAAAATCCTTAAAACTGGCCCTTTGTGCAAGCAACGCCCCATTGAAAGATGAATCAATTGGGAATAATCACTTTTGACCCTTTGGGTAAAATAACACACTGAGAACAGCAATCTGTCGCGTGGGACAAATTAGTGCTGACAGTACATGCATTGTTTATATAGACCAGCCATGAAACTCAAACTCACACGAGAGCCAACTTTTTCTCCACACGAATGACTTGTTTTCGAGTAAATGGAGACTTAATTTCTTTCTTCGATGTATGCGAGACATTTTCCCTGACAAATTCTCGCCTCAGATCTCGTTTCTCGCGAGAAAACTGATGTAAACCCGCGCAGCGAGTATCACTTCTTTGCCGAAAGGCGGTCACATCATTTAATCCTAATTTCATTAACTTTCCCATCTTTTCTATTGGTCTGTAAATATTTAACTAAAACATCTAGACCGGTATGTAAAGAATCCCCGTGGAAATGTGGAGATGGTTTTCTTATTCCGAGCGCTTAAAATGAAATAACGACTATAACAACAGCCACAACAGTAATATTGCATTCTGTAGAAGTCATAAAATGTGAGACGATAGAACATAGGTAATTGAGTTTCGACAAAGGTTTGCAAAATGCAAACTCACAGAAATTCACTGATATTAAACTGAAATAGTGTCGTTTTGGTACAGATTCAGCTATATTTATTATACAGCTGCGTTTTAAATATTGGTTAATTGTTATTGCTTGTATATTAAATTATTAAATACAATAATTATTTTCTTCACACGAAGATAACGTTCCGAGACTTCTATAAATTTTACAATACTTTCGTCATTACACATGCATATCTGTTATTGAAAATTATTTAAAGTGATAATACAATTGAGGGTGGTTGATTTTGCTATGTTGTTATGCAATTAGATGCACAGAAAGATGTGTAAAATTCATGCCAACCTAATACTGTAATAAATGAGGGAAAAAAAATTCCACCGTAAGATACATTTGCTTTCTTTTAAAACTGAAACTATTGCAGGTATCAGTCTTGTGTAGAGTGATTTATTAAAGGTAACAATATACAGAAACAAAAACAAACAAAGGTATTTTGATTAAGAATTTGAAGATCAAATTCTCTTTAACGCATAATGCAAATTGATAGAATGATATTTGGACCTTAGAAAGAGACCTTCTTGATACCACACGCATAAAACATAAATCCCTACATCTTGGCTTAAGAAAGATTGTTTGTCATTAGTCTTCTATCTTCGGTCTCTCTCCACTAATACATATATGGACTTTGCCAATATGGTGATTATTGTGTAAGTAAAATATAGCACAAAAAGAAACTAAATCAAGTCAGCAAATATTTCTGGTCAGATGTAGTACAGACACAAGGAGTGCCCGTGTCCAAGAGGTTAGGCTTGCAGACGTGTAACTTCTTACCCCCTCAACGAGTGGGTTCAAGTTCCGGTCGGGGTCAGAGCTTTCACGTGGGGATGTCCTTCAGATTGCCTGCAATGCGCCGGTGGTTCTTCACAGACATACATGTATGTCTACATGTCCCCTGCCAAGTCAAAGAAAGTAAAATGCTTCAACAGGACCTTGAAAACACGTAAATGAGGACTCAGTGTTTTACATAAACACATTTGCAACTTTGACATTTGATTATTAAAGATGCACATGGCCTGCTGCATGTAACTATACAACTGTCATTTATTGTCGGTAACATGAATTGACTTTTCGTATATAATAATAAACGATATTATATCGTATATAATATCATATATATATAATATGATAATAAAACTGTAAACTCATCTTTTAATTATAGCCATTAAAACTGTTGGTGCTACAACATGAGTCAAGACAATTTCTATTTCTACAGTAGAACTCATTGCATAAACAAGCAACGAAAGATTGACTGCTCTGCTGACCGAAATTTGGTCTAACATACATTTTTAAGTTGTTAAAAAGTGGCAATATGATGACGCAAAAACTAAAATACATTTTTGCGAACCTGTTTTTTGTTTTTTTGCTTAAATTTCTAAACACCAAGAAATTACGACGGTCATAATACTGTCAAAGCATCATTTCATAAAAATGCTGAGTGTTAAACCATTTTTCAAATTTTATAATTTACAGCTAATCTTTTAAACTTTGTATTAATTGCTTCCTGCACAAATTAAGTTAATTTGTGATCACCAAAAATTGCAACTTGTCATATTGCATCCGCATTCTCCTAACTTTTAAAAAAACTAGACATTCGCAAACACAACCACAAAATGTAAAATGTTTTAACTGAATAAGAGTTCAATGGAAATAAGTAAATGGGCACCCATGGCTTAATTGTAAAGTCGCCGACTTGTAACATCTCATATTGTATGCTTAGCCTCTCACCGTAGGTGTTCGAGTCCCCGATCAGGGCGACGGGCTTAAAGAGGGAAGGTTTTCCAGCTGACTTGCCGGTGGTTTTACCCAGAAATTTGTCTGGGGTTTTCCTTCACCAAATTAGACGGACGTCGCTGTAATGATCATTATTGGTCGCTTCGATGTATTGTACAAATATTAAAACAGTTTTGCAACCACATTACGTTTATGTTTATACAGAAATGCGTTTTTTAAATAACTAAAAAGCCGATTTGATTACTTAATTTATAAAATAAACACTATAGATTTAAGCACGCGCTTCATACTTAATTGTATTGATTCTAGTAACGTTTTAGTACAAAATGTATAATCTGTGTTTGTTTGAGTATTATTTTGTTTGTTTGTTTGTTAATTTGTTTGTTTTGTCCTTTCATTTCTTAGTTCTTTCTTACTTTTCTTTATTTGTTTAGTTTGGTAAACGTTTTCAAGAATTCTGGAACCCTACGTAACAATCTGTTTACGTAGTTTGTGTTGAAAAACACTTCAATTTAACGGCAGCCTGTTGCTGTTTTTAAGCGTTTATTCCGACCGATTAGCACCATGCACGCTTTAATTGCAGATGATTGGAGTTGAGATGTTCCACATGGATGTGACGTCACAAAATGTTGTAAAAATGCTGCGCGTGGCGTCTAAAAAAAATGAAGCCGTCTGAGCAATTTTGAAGGCGAAATAAAGAAATGTTTATTTCTTATAAAACTTTAAAACTATATTTTTTACTTAAAACATTTATACTGGACAAGCATTGTAGGTATCGATTGCTTGTTCACGTATTTATTATACATGAGCAGTTATCTGTTCAAATACATAAATGTTGATGTATTAATTATCATAATTATGATAAACCTATGATAAAATATGTTCTTCATGTTAACCTGTACAGAGATTACATATCTTTAACATTAATTTATTCTTACATGAACATTTTAAACTTAATATAAAACGCTACGGTTGTTATCGTTGTTGTTGTTGTTATCGTTGTTGTTGTTGATGATTCTCCTACTTCCGTCACTATTACTGTTGTTGTAGTATGGTTGTCATTGTTCTTGTCATTGTGATTGTGGTTGTAAGTGTGTTTGTGGTTGTCACTGTGGTTGTTGATGTTGGTATTAGACGGGTACTTCAATGTTAGCTGCATTCAAATGCTAACCTCATATAACGGCCTATGTGGATACAGTTTGTTTCTGGCAATAAGTTGAAATTTAAATCAGCTAGCTTCTATTTAAAAATAAATTTAATCAGCAGTTGTTGCGACGTTTCTTTATGTGCATTTTATTTTAACCGTAATGATTTTAATATATGCACAATGTACTTGCAGTATAAAATAATTTCCACGAGCTATCAAAGTCGTTAAAAATGGTATAGGTATGGCTCGTTGGTTACGCTCAAGAAATGATAAGGGTAGTTCCACGACTGGTTGGCCTGGTGTCAGGATAATGTGTCTGGGTTTGATATCATGCCAGGTGTTCATGGCATGCTATACACAGTGAAGGTAGCACTGTATCTGCTTCAAGTGGACACCGTTTCAAAATAACTGAATTACTGCTTAACCCCATAAACAAATAAAATAATTCAAGATATTTATTAAGAAAATGAATATGAACCAACATGTCTACGTGCTTTCTATGAAATGTTTTGATAATGACAGAGACATTTGTTTCTTATAAAATATCTATTAACGCTATCCGATCCGAGCTTTTTATCAGTATGAAACAGAAAATTGTTCTACGATGGTATAATGCGATACCTGTTAATTAGATTATTAAAGAAGTATGACATGAACTAGAAATTGCTCGTATAATTAAAACGATAATGAATTTAAGATCGTGGTGTATAAGATTCTTAACAGATGTTTATGTGTTGAAAAGGAACAACGTTTAAGGGTAAGGAGATTATGGTTGTAATAATTTCAGTTCGGGTAGGAAACCGTTTTTATCACATTCAATCTGTGGCTTGTATGACTAATTTTACATTTTTACGATGCGGTTGTTTTGAAAGAAGAAAAAGGGCGGAGGTAGAGAACAGAAGGAAAGGACGGGGAGGATGTTGAGGAAAGAATGGCGAAGATGAAGACGGAAGGAAGAGATCAGGGATGAGTATAAGGATAAAAGGGAGGAAGAAGAAAAGGAAGAGGGGAAGGAGAAGAGGACAAGAAGAATGGGGTAGTAAACAAAGCAGGAGAATGAGGCGAAGAGGAGATGTAATATAAAAAAGACCTGAAGGGATGAAGAGAATAAGAGAAGGGGCGGAGGAAGAGGGGCGGAGGAAAAGAGGAGGAGGGGAAAAGAAATAGTGGAGAAGAAAACAAAACAAAAAAGGGAGGGTGGGAAGAGAAAAGATAAAATAAAGAGGAGGAAAAAGGAGGAAGAAAACATCAAGATGATAATTAAGGAGCGCACGAACGTTAGATAAATGAAAAATATGAAGAAAAGAAGATGGTGAAAAGAAGAGGGCAAAGAAGAGAAGGAGAGGAGGAATGAGAAACAGTTATAAAGTATTTGGTGACAGAATGGCTAATTGTTAACTACATCTTCAATAACTTAGCAACCCCCTACCGACCAGAGATAGTGTATATCCAAACAGACAGCTCCCGTTGGAAAAAATCTGATCACAAATTCCCTTATTTTGCCTAAACTCACTGGCTGGGTTTGGTTTGCATGTTTTTGTGAGCCACAATCCATATATAGTGAGCCACAAACCACATATAAAGTATATGTAATTGAAATGGAACAACTAATAGTTAAACTGTATCATCGATAATACCGATTATCGATTATGCAGTCTAATCATCGAGCCACATAACAAACACAATGATGGTAAATTAACGGAAATTGAACATTTCAAACCTTACTTCATCATATATGCTCTTTGAACACCTTTCCATTTTTCTCTGCATTCCCGAGCGTTAATTTGTTATTTTATAGACAAAAGACAATTAACTTGTCTGTCTATTTTCAGTTTTAATTATGTGTCGAAGACTAAACGTAGCTATTTTTGTTGTATGAAATAGTTCTCATTTCTCAAATATGTCCTACAAATCTCAAATAGATCACACAAGTGAAAAAACCGGACTTTCGATTCAGTGAAACCCCTTTTCAAAGAAATTTATGATGTAAATTCCTCATATTTTATCGCAAAATCGTAAATAGAACTTCAAATACAGCCAGCGTTACACTTACCTGTGGTATGACTAGTAATCACAACGATTAAAAGAAATTCACAAATATCCCGGTACTAATTCCATAACAGAGTAGACCAAATACACCTTTACATACAATACTGAGAGCACTCGTTGTTTTCACACAAGCAAGTATCTGTTTTGGGATAATCCGCTCTGTAAACTGTCAATTCTGAACTCTTGGTAGAGTCTGAATACTCCGTCTGCTGGCCACGCTGAACTTCTGCGAGAAATTCGAAACTTACCTGCTGCCTTGCTGCTCCTCGTACACCGGCATTATCAACGCGTGCCGCCATGCGCATGCGCACATCAGCAGAATGAGTTTCGCACATTAATTTAATAGACAGTGCAGTTTGAACGGAATTTATTCTGAGCGCTTCCATGTTTTGATTAATAAGTCTGTAGATAAAAATAATGACTTCTGATTTTCTGGGCTTCTTGGATGGTTTATTTCGCATTATTTATTGACATACTTGATATAATCGTTATCATGATATAAAAATGAAGAAAAAACATTTGCCTTATTCGAACTTTGAATAATGGATATATAAATAGCTTACGGTTTTATCCGTTGTTTATGTTTTTTGTTTTACTTAAATACTTGATAAAAATTCGTTATACGATTTAAAAATTAAGATTGCATTTATTAAGCACTTGAAATGGCGTTGGAAGTGTCTGTTTACGAGTGCACTGTTTGAACCTTCTGTAACAAAAATGTTTTTAAAAGACGTATTTATGTTCACCGTATCTTGAAATTAATTTCATACGTTTTGAAAAAAAGCTATTATTTTATAAACAGCTTATAGATGCTAAATAGAAAAAAAATCTTTTTGCTTTTTATCTTCTTCAAAATGTTCTTATTCGACCTTTTCAATGAAAGCAGGCCCCTTAAACATTTTCTTCTAAGTTTTTTTTTTCATATTTATTAATTAAGAAACATTGTAATTGGTTAACATTAAAAGAGATAAAACATATGATTATATAAAATATTTGAAGATAAAAGTTGCTGTTATCGTATGCACTATTCGAACTTTTCATTATGATTATGTTACATTTTATTTGTTCGTCTTTTATTTGCATAATTCGCAACAAATTGTATTTGTATATTTTGGGTTTTACGGCATTCTGACGCTTGATGGGTTATACAGCGCCGAAGTAAATAAGTGTAATGCATACATGACAAAAACAATGAAGGTGGTATCCGACAGTTTGCCTATATCAAATATATGTAACGTTATCTAACCACTGTTTTGGGGGAATTTTGGTTCTATTTTTGCATAATTTCATACTTTAGTCGAAGAAGGTACGGTTTTGAACATTGTCTCTATTGTTTGACAGTACAAATCTCAACACAAACTCGTAAAGTTTATTCTTTCCAAATCTATAAATAAGAACGATATGTATCGATGCTTAAAATAGATCTCGACGTCAGAAGACGACACAACGTGATCTCAAAAGTAACTTGTTACGTTATTTCCTTAGTTTAAAAATAGCTATCTCTTCAGCGCGGCTCAGATAGGAAATACCTCTTTGTAATAACGAGTGGGGATTTATGTTTCACTGTTCACACAAATCTGGGGCATCAATGGACAGCAATTTGCAGGACGTTTTTAGGTAATAATGACTTAATTTGGTAATTTGAAATAAAAGGGTTGGTCCGGATACCACCAATTAAAGGAAACTTTTTCTATGATGCATTGAGGGATGCGGAAATATTTGTGACTTCCTTCAGTATGTCAAAATTTGCCAAACAAAATAAGAGTAGCTTTCAAAAATATTTTACACAGCGGTATATTTATTCATAAATCGTATTTCATAATATTCGTGTATTTTACGGGTTAAAAAAAAAGAATCTTATTTTCATTCAAACGTCGCATAATGTACAAAAATTACAATATTTTATTCGAATGGATGTAAGCATCATTGGCCGTGCTTCTTTTTTGATAGCCTAACATTGCAGAGTATAAAAGAAGCTGGGTGTGCTAGTGGTTCTGCCCTGACATAAGTCTATTGACTCAATTGGACGTCGCCAATATGTCCATAATTGGGATTGGGACTGGGATTAGCCGGCATTTTTGCCGATACTGCGCAGCGACATTTATATCATTATAGTACAGGGGCACCTCATGCACCTATGAGGTGCCCAGGGACTGAACACGGCCGGTCCATTATACTGACACCGACGAGTCAGACGTAATGCTGTCCCATTTGCCCCAAGCGTTAGGAGGGAAGCCACTTCTACTAACTTTAAAGTCTTTGGTTTGACCCGGCCGGGGTTCGAACCCACGACCTCCCGATGTCCATATTTGTGTCGATTCAATATAACAAAGAAAAACAACAAACAAACAGGAGCTTATCTATTATAACGCACCTAGACTGGTGTAAAAAGCTTCAGTAAAATTGTGCATTATTTAAATATCGCACAGTATAACATCAGTCTTGCCTAAAACTATTGTTTTCGGGTATATTTTATGTTTCTAGTAACTTACCGATCACGTGCTCAACATGTGTTATACAAACAAAATAGGCTTATTTTACATAAAGCACAAGAAAATGTGAGATTATAGATATTATTTGATCCTGTGAAAACCATGCACTATCAGTTTGTTTCTTTACTTTTACATAACATTCCGAGTTGCAAGAGTACTTGTCTGTCCTAAGTATATGTTAAATAGTCGTTATCCCTTTGTCCGCTTAATCTTAGCTACTTTCTTAAAATAGTATGCTTAGTAAATGAGATACCACTATTTTGAATTTTCAGCAAAACGTTTTGATCCTGATCAGCTAGCTTGCATCGTGACCTGGACGCACAATTCGTCTTTTTAAATTGCGACTACTAGGATATGTGAAAAGAATAAAGCTTAGCAGTATAGATATGCCAGTGATGGATTAATTTCTGAGGGACCCATAAAACGTGCTTAAGACGGATATGTTCCTGAAATATAATCTTTATTTATCGTTTAAATCTTATGGCTCTACCAAACGGAAATAGGGTTGTTTTAGTTCTTTCTGTTGGTTGTTGGACTGTTGTTGTTTTTTGTTGTTGGTTCTTTATGCATGCTTGTTGTGGTTTGTTAGATATTCGAAATTTAATTTGTTACTCCTAGTGATTGTTGTTGTTGTTGTTGTTGTTGCTGTTGTTGTTGTAATAGCAGAGGGTAACGTTAAATTTGTTCTGATACTTATGAAAAATATATATCTTAGATAACACTTTTATAACCTTTTTGGCCTGAAAGCAGTGGCGCCTACATTTTCTGCAAGAAAAGGCCTGTCTTAGAATGAGAGACATTAATGAATAGTCTCCCCTGAGTAATACCTAAATGCAAGTAGGTCCTTTCATTTGTTTTACTCGGTTTTTATGCTTGTTCTCTTTGGAGTGTATGTTGACTTATCTGCATTTCTTGTGATACCCAGCTTAACCATCATCAACAAACACTTCCATTTTCTTTTTTAAATAACAAATTTCTATACGTATGTAAATGGATTTTAAGCTTAGATTTATGCAAAAGCAAGAAATTTCACTGTTTTAATTGCAATATCTACAAAAGAATAGGCGATAAAGTCCAAGAATTTCAACTATAAGGACCTAACTACTGTTTGGAATACCTCGGATATTATCTAACAGGGGAGACAATTTCCATTTCACCAATGTACCCCATTGAAAGCATTCGTTTTGTTTGTTAAAAACATCTCAACGAGACATGCCGATACCGGGTCTCGAACACATAAGAGGCAAAGAGTCAGATGTTTTATGACTCTACCACTCGTCCACGGTTGTCCCTTGAGACAGCGTTTCGACTTACGCTAGCAGTTCGAAGCCCATAGCAGGATGGATGTTCGTGAATTTAATTAATAACAGTTTTCTTTGAAGTTACTTTTAAATACATCGCAGAGACGAATTATGATCATTATAGGGAAGTCCAGCAGTTTGTTGGAGAAAGACCCCAAACAAATGTCTGGTAGAACCACAGGCGCACTGCAGACCGGCTGGCAGACATTTCCACATTAACTCTTTCGCTCGAACGGGACTCGGACCTACGCGGTTAAGCAGTTAGAGGAGTTACAAATCGGCAACTCTACCGTTACGCCACGGGTGCCCCAGTTACATGTAATGTTGCTTCTGATGTTGTTTTCAGTAAAAATTGTTAAGACTGATAGCAATCCGATTATTGCTTCTGGTTGTTTTGCAAATACTCCTGCTGTTTCTGTTTGTTTTTGTTGCTGTTGTTTTTCTTTTTGCCCTTGTTGTGGCTGTTTTTATTGTTGTTGTTGTAATGGTGTGGTAATTTTAAAGGTGCTGACTTAGTAGTAGTAAGATTAGAATAAGGAATGTCGGAACAGGGAAGAGATAACAAGAAGTGAAAATAGAAAAAAAAAGAAAAAAAAAGAAAAAAATATAAATATTTGTGTGCATGAACCTTAAGCTATTACTCCACGAGGATCTGTAAAACTGTCGTACACACGCAATATAGGTCTTAAACAATATCTTGATGTAGGTGCTTATTTTGAAAACTTATTCTCCTAACATAACCTGACTCCGTCTGCATGTAACTGTGTTATGGACAGTGGAATCAATATCCAGTCACTTTTGTCATGAAATATTTAAACAAACGTACGCACTGTTTAAATGATTGAGAACGACTCGTGATGTCACGTGGTTAGACCGAGACAGCTGCGTGTTGTGGAAGCATCTTTAAAGGTATCATCTGGCAATTTAGACCCATTTTTTCTCTCCAACAACCAAATGAATGATAGGTGCCTGAAAAGTTCCCGCGAGATACTCTTAAGGTACTTAAGGTACTCTTTGTGAAAAGTGAAGCATAACAGCCAACTCGACACTACAAACATGTATTTCCTATCTTAGCCACGGTGCACAGTTCACATTGTATCATCATTCGGGGAATCCGCTTTGACGTCATATCTATTTTAGGACAAATTCCCATCATTATTTATAGATTTTAAAGAATGAACATTTGAGGCGATTTGTACTGTCTTTCAATTCAGGAAGAAATTATGGCCACATGAACCAAACCAGGGTAAAATAGTGTAACAGGTATCTGATTCACGCAAAATACGCCTTATGCAGGTGGTATCCGAGAATTTTCTCTGTAGAATCACATGCAACGAGAACAACTGGAGTAATAGGACATTGTTTCTGATCTCTAGGAAAGCATCAAGCAGCTTTGAGCAGGATCTTCTGGCATACCATAGGTTTGTTGTTGTTTTTTTTTGTTTTTTTGTTGTTGTTGTTGTCTGTAATTCTGTCTTTAAACCTAGTCTATTGGCGAGCCGTCAGATAGGTGGCAGGATAGTGGGACAAACTACACATACCGTTCGCATAATACACCGCTATTCCATACGTTAATATTATCATTATTAATCAAAGAGTGAAAGCGCTGTTTGGACAGTGCACCTTTAACCCTGTAAGCGATTAAAATATGCAGAAAACACACTGAGTTCAAAAATATAATTGTTTATTGCGTTAGCACTGTTCAGTCCTGTGATCTGAATATTGATTGCACCATTCTTTTCTAACAATGCGGTAACTTTAGACAGTGATGCTGAGATGATACTAATAACCTCTTTCATAACATAGTACAGCGCCGAAGAAGGCAGTGAGAATCCGCGCGGAATAAAGCAAACATCTTGGTCTTGTATATAATGTTAAGTTAGTGGAACACTCGTCCTCATAAAATTTTCTTCCTTTAATTAGCCCCATCCATTTTCTCTAGAGAGCGATATTCTTGCGCGGCGTTGTTCATTCATAAATGCGTATTTCGAGTACATTACACAATATAAAGATTTGGAAATTTAGCTTAAACAGATGACATTATTAATCTTAAATTTGAAAGCTTACCTTAACACAGATTCGTCTTGTCTTCTTCGACATTCATATCTATTTCTGCCCATTTTGTCCTGAATGTAAAAAGGGTTAAATCTTCAACACATCACTCGCAATGCTAAATATTTCAAAATACCTTCGTTCATGAAACAATTGTCTACAAACAGGATTTACATATGGCACACAAACATATTAAATTAAACAAGGTTCATGAGACGCTTTGTTTACACGTTACGTCATAGGTGTTATAGTCTTTTTCATTGATTTCCCGTGTTTTATACATGATTATTTGCACTGAAATTTGTTATTTGTATTGTATGCTAAAATTCTTATTCATCTGTTACGACCGGTGTTGCTATATAAGTTTATTTATAAAATGGCACGTTTACTAAACGAAATGGTGTAACAGAAAGAACAAGCCAGCAACAAACTAGTACAATAATGTTTTATTTTAATAAACAATTAAATCTATGGCGTAATCAAACAATAACAAATAAATGAGACAAAATTTCAGAAAGCAAAATAAATGTTAGCTTACAGTTTGTCTCTTTAGGAGGTGTCCCTTTAACAGTCCAATTAATAATCCAACATCGAATTATCCTGAAGAGTTTTCGGTAGAACGTCCTCGTAGATAAGCACTGTTGAAATGATCCAAAGGTAGAACAATACTCGAATGTTAATAATATAAATCCAAATCCAACACTTTAATATTTATATCACTGTAGAATATAGTAAGTCCACGTAAGTTCCAACATAGAAAGATTTAATATAGAAGCCGCAAGTATTTCCAAACTATATGTCCAAACTCTTTTTCAAACGTTTATCCAAACTTTTTATCCAAACTTCTCTCAAATCGGCAAACACGCCCTTATATTTACCCAAAAAATTTCTGGAACATTCACGAAACCTAGAACATTCTCGATACCCAGTTAAAAATAAACAACAAATGAAATTTTGAGCATGATTCCTTTTCTTTCCAGCAGTTACGCGCACGCTACGTCATCAAACCCCCAACCATGAACAACCATTAACCTGACTAGCGTAACCTTAAACGCTGGTGTACTACTGTACATAACACCGCTTAGAGCGGTAACGAGTTCAATAAAGTTAAGTTGAGTTGTACTGAAGACTATTAGTATAAGTCATGCAAAGCCAATCATTCGTGCCTCTGAATTTCATATTTCTTATAACACTGGACGAGGTCACGCCAGACACTGCCCAACGAACTTTATGCTTCTGCTAGAAAGAGTTTAGAGGATCGTGGTAGTCATGGTAGTAGTGGCGATGGTGGCGGAAGTAGCATTGGTGATAGTGATGATGGTGGAAGCAGGGGTGTTTGATGGAGTGATTGTAATGATGGTAGTGATGCTGGAAGTGATTGAGGTTGCTCGGCTTCTCGTTGTTGTGGTGGCATACATGGTGGTAGTGGTGGTTTTGCTGGTACTGCGGATAGTAGTGGTATGGTGGTCAGTGTTTGTGCTGGTGCTAATAATGCTACTGCTGATAGTGATAGTGGTGGTAAAGAAGATGGTGAGAGGAAAAGGGCAAAGTCGTGGGGTGGTAGTAGGGGGCGATGTTAGTGCTGCTGCTGGAAGTGGTGGAAGCCGTTATGATGGTGGTGATAGACAAGTAGGTGGCGTTGCTGGTGCTGCTGGAGCTGGTGTTACTGCTCGTCTTGGTGTTGGTGGGGACGGTTATTGTGCTGCTACTGCAGCTGCTGCTGCTGCTGCTGCTGCTGCTGCTGCTGCTAGTAATTACAACGGTGGTCGTCGTGGGAATCGAATTCACTCGGTAAGGAGCCAACAAGTCATATGAGTTAACAATATAGCGACATAAATCCTTCCGCCACGGGCGCATTTCTTTCTTTGTTATAATAAAATGTATATAATAATACCAAGTTGTTTCACTGCATCGAGCTGCATTGGGTTGTATTGTTATATTTGTTGCTTGTTGTTATTTACATTTGCTTATTTGTGTTGATTTTTGTGCCTTTATTTAGACATCGGTAATCCTAAAACTAGAGCAACCACTATCATAAAACCTCCACCAACGCATTTGATAATCAGTTTTCACGACTTTGGTAAGCCACACCCATGTACTTCTATTTCACTCACACAAACATACAAGAGGCGGATCCAGAAAATGTTCGTGGGCGGGCGGGGTGGTGGTGGGGTTTGGTATGAATCAAAATCCATTTAACTTTATCGCAGTAAACACTGGATATGCATACACAGGGACCCTTACTTCGACCTAAGCTGTCATTTATTTTAATTTATTTTTAAAGTTTAGTATTTTAAGCTTACATGTAAGTGTTTTCACAACTCTACTCTTTTACCTGGTTGGTGGATTGATGCATCCCCATCCCCACTCCCCGGATCCATCCTTGTAACCGACGCTTATAATATCATACTCAATTGAAAAAGTAACATGATTCCTGCTATATATAAAAAGATCAATTAACATTTTTACAAAGAAATGATCGTTAGCATAATTTACATTGCGTGTCAGAGTTTGATAATATCGAACTGAAACTAATGAAACCTAGTCATGAAAAGGTTATGTCATGTTGCAAATTAAACTAGAACTACTGACTTCCATTACTGTTCCATGACACTACTAGATCGACTAAAGGCTTAGTACTAAGATCTGGACCTACTTGATGTATATTATATATCACGGCGCCGGCTTTTGCAGTTTTTGACAAGAAGATTTTCTATTATCTTTATATATGGAAAATGACCTCACCCCTGGTGGCCGTGTTTTTTTTTTTGTTGTTGTTGTTGTTGTTTTTTGTTCATTTGTTTGTCTTGTCGTTTGTTTTTGACGGATCAGAATTATTTGAACAATCTTGATACAGGGCCACCCAAAGAACATGTATACCAAATATAACGGCTCTAGCTCTTGAAGTTTCCATTCTAATTCATATATCAAGTATATGAGACTCCTGTCATTAGAATTACACCCTAGCCAAGGCGGTAACTGATGTTCTTTGTCAAGATGTATAATCTTTTCTCTCATTGTTCTTGAATATATGAATATTATTGTCCCAACTTGTTTGCCAAAACCTAATATTAATACGAAATTCGACACAATAGATGCAAACATGGATTATACATTTAACCCATTAATTTTGTTTTATAATTTCAAATTACATATGAAACTTAAGATTCATAAATATAAACATTTGACAGATGTAAGCAAACAAGGGTAATTAATTCATTTTTTGTACCAGGTGAATATAGAAAGTACCAACAGAATTTTAATATATGAATAACATTCTTTGTTGAAGTCTTTATACACTAGAACAAATGCAGTAGCATTTCTTCAGTCATACGTGCAACGAGGACATAATTTTAAGATCAGAATAATATCTACAAAACAATGCAAAACAGTTTGTTTTTTTTTAAAAAAACGGGTCAAAACAAGAATTGTGTGGCACAGAAGACAGACCGAAAAATAGCGATTGATCCCTCATTGGACATGGAATGAGCTGAAAAGCGCTATTTGAAGCATGTCAAAAATATAACATAGGTTGTGTTGAAATTTAATTGTAAACCTTGAACCGGTCACAGTATATTTTAAAACTACATTAAACAAGCAAATGCCAATGGACTCAGTGAAACAGTCAGAGATCTGGACTGCAATACAATTCGAATCCTTCGAAGCCAAGCATATTTACTGTTCGTCTTATTGCATTTAGCTTTTACAATTTTTTAATATTCACAGCTTAATATTTCTTGAAGCCACTGGCCATTTTAAACTGCTGTTTGATGGCTTAAAACAACGTGCCTACACGAGTTCTGAGGGCTGTATTTAATGACCATGTAGAGCTTTTACGCGACTCTTAAAGACAATCGCGTAAAATGTTCACAAATGACAAGAAAGTTCAGAGAAACACATTAGCATATATTCCTCAAACAATGTACATGTTCACTTAAGAATAATGACATTAATGTCAACAGAGTATTTTGCATATAATGTCTGAACAGTAAAAAGAGCATTTATTACATTTAGTACATTATGGTTTTGCAGAAATTGCAAAACTAGGGGCGGCCAAGCGGTAAGAAACACCGATTTGTCCTTCATAGCGTGGATTCGAGACCCAGTCTCCCAGGTGACCTGCGGTGCGCCAGCGGTTCTACCCAGACATATGGCTCGGGTCTTCCTCCACCAACAATAAGTTGAAGGTCGATAATATGACTGACAATACGTCTGCTTGCATAAATCAAACTTTGAACAATAATGCAGATGCAATATAAAGAAAAGCAAAATATTGATGAGGAAATATAGATAAGAACATACGAGAATTGCAACATGTATCAAATTTAAGCTACCTCTTGACAAAGACACAAACACAAATAAGTGTAAAAGTGATAAAAAACACTGTAAATACAAAGAGAAATAAACTGCAGTTTCAAGTTACCCGTTTAAATTTGCTTTCTATTAAGTTCACTTCAGAACAAATGCATGAAAATAACTGCATGCGAGTGCATTTTCACATAAATTGTATATATTGTAACCTTCTTTTCCCATTTGCTAACTTGGATGAGGCATTAGGGCGTTACTCGTAATGAATGTTCATATTCTTGAACAAACAAAGGGCGACAAAGCATTTTCGCAAGTACCGTACGTGAGATGATAATGGTTGTAGACAGGGGGCCCTCAACGCGTGCTGTCTATGCGTAAAATTTGCTTTCACGTCATAAAACAATTTGGCTATATAGATGAACCAAGGCTAAAAGATAATAAAAATTAATTAAAACCACCACGCATAGATTAGCAACATGTAAATAATGGCCGTATGTTATGGCGGAGAGAGTAATAGAAAAGCGGCTATAAAAGAAAGCATGATTTTCTGCTTCAAAGTTCGTTTTGATATACTCTTCCAGACAGAATGTTTTTGTTTTCATAACTTTGTTTGCAAATAGGTATATACGCGGAGAGCTATTAACATTATAAAAGCTTGCACAATATTTCTTTGGTATGAACTTTTAAAACAAACAAAAAATTAAGGCGTGTTCACTTATTTTAAAATACACGTATTTTGAACTATTTACAGTAATAGGTAAATATTTATCTATATTTATGCGGTCTTTGAGCTATTTTTCAAGGTCACGTTGGTCCAGTCTCTGATTATTTGAACTTAAGTCGCGTGTTTTACTTAAAGTGGAATCCGACAGTTTGGACTAAACTTTTTTTTCTCAAATTACCAAAAACGTAATAGTTACCTTAAAAGGTCCTGCAAAATGCTATTAATTGAAGCCCTAGATCTGTGTGAACAGTCAAACACAAATACCAACTTGTCATTTCAAGCAGGTATTTCCTATCCGAGCCAGGCTGCAGAGATAGCTATTTTTAAACTACATGTAAGTAACTACGTAATCGCTTACTTTTGAGATCACGTTATAGCTTTATACGGGTTATCCGCAAACAACAACAAAACAAAGCAATGCGTATAACTTACTGGGGAAGTCGCAAAATACGATACCATTACAAATAACTGGTATTTATACCGGTGATAAACTATGTACAGGAAAATCATATAGCATTTTAAAGAAGATATAATTATGTTTTTGTTTGTTTTTTGTTTTTGAAATACAGTGCAGTGACCATTAATGGTCATACATAAAGGCAACGTCCAGCTTTTTGGTGGAGGAAGATCCCAGACATATGTCTGGGTAGAAACACAGGCGCACTGCAAGTCAGCTAGAAGACCTTTTCACATTTAGTCCTTCGTTCAAAACGAGACTCGAACCCTCGCGTGGAGAGGCTAAGCAGTCAGAGGAGTTACAAATCGGCGACTGTACTACTACGCCACGAACAGGTTATGTTGATTTCGTATAATGCCCTAATAATGTCAGTATTTTTTTTCTGAACAAGTCTTTTTTGAAGTCCTTTATTTTAAAAAAATGTCTGGACGTCATAATTAGATAAAACATATTTTATTGACAGACATTATTATTTACAATCTATGTACAGTTTCAATAAGCACAGGCAACGGCTTTTGCAACTAGTTCGAAAAAAAACTCTCTCCATGAAGTCATCTGATTATATAAAATATTGTATTTGCTTTAAAAATAATCCTTTCTACTATTTACGAAATCAAATCCTCTCATGTCATATACAAATGTTTAAATAAAATGCATTATATCTGCTAAAGAATTGCTAAATAATATTTTATAATGTTATAAGATATAAAAATGGCAATGTATAAAGACAACACCCTGTTTGATATCCTCTGCGTAAGTATCATTGATTTACTCGACGTGTATAAATTTTGGATAAGTCGGGTCACATATTAGTTGCAATTGTAATAAACCGAACATACTTTCTTCTTGTGTTTTACAATATTAGTTTTATTTCGTGGTTTCCAACAACGTTAAACACTAATAAAACAAGTACTATTTATGTATAAAAACAGTGCAATACCATGCCGTGCATCTGTTATTTAGGGGATGCCAGGAACATGCATTTTTATGAATGCTGACGTCATAGTAAATGTAGCCTATTACATTAAAACATACAAAATCGGATTAAAGGAAGAACAAGGGTTGAAATATAAACCTTTCTGATCCACCCCATCCCATTAAAATGAAACAAATTTTTAAACCGGCAATCTGGTAATTATGTTTTACTAAATTTCCAACAGATTTTTAAATTGCGCACTAAACTCACAGCATCAGTTTGAAATTCTTAGAAGTTTAACACATTCGTGTCAACAGTCATTTATTACATAGTCGTTGGAGAGTAAAGCCCCTCTACCAATGTCCTTTATATACGTGTTTTAGACTGTACATAAGAAATTGAAGTCAACATAATATTTCCAAATTAAGTCAAATTTGACCGAGAATTACTCAAAATGTAGGCGCATCAAAATTATTATTATTATTATTACGAATATTTTAATTCGCAAGTTGAATATGCATTTTTTGTTCTTTTGGTTGTTGCCTAATCATATGACTGAAAGCTTGTGCTTTTAGAGAACTACAAAATAATTTAAATAAAAAATTTAATCAAAATTTACATTTACGTTTACTATTGAGATCAACTTTAGTTTAGAGACTACAACTTCTACTTAAAATATTAGCTTCAATTTCTATTTTTAAATGACTTTTAGAATGCCTTAAATGCACTGGCTTCATCGAAAGAAATGGAAGTAACCCGTAACTCGCATGTAACTTGAGCCTATGGACGCTTCGAAATGATGACGGCGAGCCTTTTTCTCTTCGGGCATATAAATAACTTTCTTTCAAGTGTGAAATTTGTTTTAAGGCTTAAATATCTTATCCTTTTCTAAAAAAATTTTACCTGTTTATATCTTGACATACAAAACTAAATCTTAACGTATTAGCACAAAGATTCGTCTCATTAAAAATTACCATTTGGTTTGCCTTTTAAATATTTTGGTGTTTAGTGATCTCCATATTATTGACTTTATCGCCATTTTCTTTCTTTATTTTTTTTCAGTATTGGGCCTAAACAGCTATTTTATTTCCCAAGGAAAAGCACGACCAGGATGTCGTTTAAGTTTTCGATATTTATAAATTGAGACTTCGATTGATTGTTTTCGACATGGATGTTATCAGATTTTCTATCTGTTCTTTTTATCATACAATTATCTCATTCCAGCAAGTTACACTAATAATGCTTCAGAGCTTACTGTAGAATCATATGTAAGTAATATGTTGGAATTCTAAACTAAATATGTTTTATAAGCGGATTATTTATCTCTATAAACTGTACTTCTTTCTTACTTATGAGAGAAGAACGAGCAAAACGTAAACTGACCCATCTTTCTTTAAGAACAAGACTGACGTAAGACGTAATTCGTAAGTGATTTTTTTAACCAGACACTCTGGTAATGATGATCGATAGTGTCATTTTAAATAATTATACATTAAACCCCGATCTAACGCTTTTTGACAAAAACAGGGCATCTGCAAACCCCAGGTTCGTAGTGTGTTACCATAGCAACGCCATTTTCTGGCTTATAACGCCAGCCAATATCTTAATATCGAGCATATTTCAATAAAGACGAAATTAACATGGTTTCTGTTTTGTTCAAATTACAGTTTAAACTGATATGTTTGACGATAAACAGCCTCTTAAATTTAAACAGGTTTAAAAAGCAACAGACGAGCAACGGGAAGTTGAGAAAATTGTGTATACCCGATAAAACCTGAAAAGTATACTCACCTAAGTATGCTGGATGCACTTTAATACTTTCAACTGAGATTCCTTCAAATAACCCTGAGCACACATATACATGTATGTTGTAATTATTGTAATAAATGATCTTTTCAATGTCTACAAATGACAAAAATAAATGAAACTGCTGCAATTGCTTTATTTATATTAAATGTCTTTTATATATTTCATTTGCATAAACACACTATATTATTAATCTGAAATAAACTTATGAACGCCTAATGTCTTAATATAATCTTATCTCGGTGTATACAACGTATAATTTTTCAACGAAGATAAATATGATTTTCACATGCATGACACAATAACGGAGAGAGCAAAACAAACAAGACACTTCAAGTTTGTCCAGGTGTGTCGTCAAGCAGGATCAGCTGCTTCGTACCGAAGCCTTTAATGAAATATTTTAAATCTACTGGACACTTAACCTCATTTCTGTACAACCCGAGATGCCAGAATATCAAAGGTTTATCCCTCAAAAATTTCCCATTGATTATAATGGCTGAATGAGAAAGCGTTGGTAAAGAAGTGCCGAAGATCAATTATGCAAACGCCCCACCATGTGTGGGGGTGACCGGAACATTTCAACAAATACCTTCTTTATTCCAATTATTTTTTCAAAAATTCAACAGATTGTTACATTAATAAATGTTAAGCTTTTAAATTTTTGCAACCGTTACATCGAATGCTGGGAGTATATCTTCAAACTGGAGTATATTGTAAGAATATATGACAAAGTCCTATAAGTATTGCAACATATACATACCAAACTCCGAAAAGGCACAGAACAAATGTATTTCACATGCAAGCCAAGCGAAAAGTAAGAACAAATTTGTGATGAGTCATTTAAGGAAAAGAGCAAACCCGACAGTTACCGCCTTGGAACGGTCAGTCGGCAATATGGACCGACTGGATGCTTAAGCGGTTTTACAGAGCTCTAACCTCGCACTTCCTGACGAGTTTCTCAAATGCAAGCAACGAAAAGAAAAATGATCTATTTGAAAACAAAATGTCCATGCGCTGATATTTTCTATACGTTATGACGAAAGTAGTGACGTCATCGAAAAATAATGTCCACATAGTGTTCAGAAAAGGAATATGGTATTATTTCGATTTGAAAAACAACACAAAAATGGTTGACCACAAATAAAATTAACTTTCTGAATCATGAACAAACATGACCAGAGACGAATAAATGGTTGTAGCATCCTGTTCATGTGAAGATGGAATTGAAGAACCAAAGTTCAATGTCCATCAAAGGAAATACACGTAACAATCCTTATAGGATGAATTAAATGACAACATAGATTACATGCACGGGGAGATTTTTTACGACCGCCACACTGCACAAGTAACATTGTTGTGGTCATGAATAAGAATATATGACAAAGTCCTATGAGTATTGCAACATATACATACCAAACTCCGAAAAGGCACAGAACAAAGGTATTTCACATGCAAGCCAAGCGAAAAGTCAGAACAAATTTGTGATGAGTCATTTAAGGAAAAGAGCAAACCCGACAGTTACCGCCTTGGAACGATCAGTCGGCAATATGGACCGACTGGGGTGCTTAAACCGGTTTTACAGAGCTCTAACCTCGCACTTCCTGATGAGTTTAAGGAAGAGATCTATACGATGCCTGGTTTTCCGTCTGATCGGTATTTTAAAGAAATTCAATTCGCCTACTCAATTACCTTGTAATGTATAAGTGTCCCAGTTTTCATAATACTATTGGCTCTAGAAAGATGATACACAATATGTATTAAAGCATATTATATGTCATTGTTAATTTACAATTACATGTACTAATTAACGCATGCTAACGAAAACACAACGTATCGCTTGACCACAAAAAATGCGCACATACATGTAACCCTCCTAACTTGCTATGACTAATTTTAATGTCTAAAATAAAAAGGGATAAGGTCTTGCGTGCCAAATGTAATTAAAATACAAGGTAAGGCTTGTCTTGTAATAGCATCAATGATCGTTTTCAAGGACAAAACAGAAATAAGAACACACATAAATAGTTCGATTTTAAATTGTCATTGCTCAAAGTCAAATTAAATGCTTAATAAAACAAATTGAAATGAACTATATTGTAAAAAGCAGAATATAATGTATTTCTAATAAGAAAGTCACATCCTGCACTGATATCACGTGCGCATTGACATGCTAATCTTATTTTAAGACAACTAGTTGAACGTAGAGCAATGGATCTATTTGAGAAGCATTAACCAATGTCTGGTAAATTATTCGTGTCTAATGGCAGAGTATATTTTTTTATTTTTAATCAGTACCATCATTTCCTAACTCAATCGAAGGCAACATTTCTATTTCGATGCATGTTGCAAACAAACGAATTATGCAATCATTTCCCAAACAGTTTTTGCGGTCCTCAAAATTTATGCCTTTTTAGCATTTGCACATAGTTATTAAAACCGAATTGTTTTTGTTTATGTAAGCTTTCTGTGGGGAGACAGCAGTTTACCAATACAGTTCAGTCGTGCGAAGGGAGTGTTCTAAGAAAACAAAAACAAAGCTGTGTTCACTTTTCTAAGATTTTATGGGAACACATGTCACGCTACCAGCCAGAGTCTTCTTCACAAAAGATAAGAACACGCATACATTTTCTGTACATGTCCCATAATATATAGCGCAAAACAGATAGAAAAGAGTGTTGTTGTTGTTTTCTGACGCATGCAATAAAATGGGATACCCAAAACCTAAAAAAAACAGTACCGATTCCAAAAAAATAGTCTTGTCCATTTCTTAACATGACCTGATGACGTCATTTGCGTTAAAAAAATGACGTTGCCGCAGTCACTGTTCAAAGCAATCTAATTGAAATAATGAAGCTATTTCTGACCATTAAAATCGCTAAATTATTATCCACACTTACATTCTACTAAATCTCTCTAGTTGGGGTAAAGCATTTATCTTATCACTACAACTAGTAGCTTGCTCTGAAAATTAAGCTTGCCGACAACAGAATAGCTGTTGACCATTTTCATTTCGCTGCGAAGTTTCTAAAACTAAAACAGACACAAGTGCTTGTTAGCTCGTAAACACACATGTATATTAATATATACAATGTGCAGAGTAATGACAATTTATGCAATTATAGATATAACAAACAATAATGTTTATTAAAACTACTATTTAACATATAAAACTAGGTTTCCTCAAGTGGTGATTCGAACCAAGACAGTAAAAATGATCTCCAAGAACTTTGAAAACAGCAGTGTAGGTTTCGTTACATAACGTACTCTTTAACTTCTGGTAGCTTAATTTTCCTGTCGTATACATGGATCAATGTATTATACATCTGTCAATATATTTGTTCGTTATATGTACTTCTATAGCACTGAAGTATGTTGGGCAGCATGTAGAATAATACCTGTTAGGTTAATCGTTTATATAACGCTTTGATAACCCGGCCGCAAGTGAAACGTATTGCCAGTCATTTGAATTATTCCTTAGATTACCCGCTTATCGAAAGAAACAATATTATGTCATTTATATACTTGTAATTGATTGATGTAAAGATGTTCAACCTTGAAGTTATACTTGACATTATCTTAAGTGATGAAATGATGAAAAGGATGTGTGTATAGATACACGTATTCTTCGAAAACGATGCATATGTTAATGCAGTCAAATCCATCAGGACATATTTCTGGTTTGAGTTACCGTCGCACCGACACGGTTGAGGTTACATTGGCGACGTCCAGCTAATTTTTAGTGGATGAAAAGCCCAGACTTATGTCTTGGAAGAACCACCAGCGCATCGCAGGTTAGTTGAAAGACTTGGGTCTGGGCCTGTGACGTTACAAGTGGGCGACTGTAACAGCTCGGTCACGTGCGCACACTATTCCGCCGTTTTCTGTCAGCATTCGGATTTACTCGGATTCGAATTTGTGCTGAGGAGACACTTCCGTTAAACGGTTTGAATTTTTTCTACGATTTGTCAACGTTTATTAGTATGATTGTTTGTAGCGTAGACTGTCGCATTCTTAAATATATTGGTTTGTGTATGTAACTTGATATCATCCTGTCAAAATTTATTGGACACCATGAGATTAGGGTTAAAGAACATGTGTAAATATAGAATTTTATCTCTTGGCTTCCGCTGTCTATCTGAACTACCTCAGTCAACCTAATGGCATTACGTCACGTTGCGAGTGGAAAAAGAAATCCGGGACAAATCAACCGGCAGATAATCTCTTCGATAGCCAAACTCGCTGCACAGGTTGAATAAGTCTTATTGTAGTATCTTTAAAACAGATAATTTTGTGCTGCTACCTCTTTTAAAAGTGTCTAAAAACAACCTCAATAGGTAAGATTCAAAGCTTTAAAGCTTTATTAACCACAACTTATAATATACATCAGGTTTTAACACATGTGAACAACATCAAATAACAAAAAGAAAGATATGGCGTCAATGCGTCAAAGACAAAGACATGTTCTTCTTCTTCCGGTAGAGTACATGATCCCACGGCATTGTCGTAGATTTAACATAGTCAAAGTTGGATACATGCTTTTGGATACATACAGCCAGCATTCATGTTTTAGTATGGAATGTAAAGTATGTAAAGTATTTTTATAGCCATAGATCTACTACATGATTAGTCTTTTCAAAATAAATTTTCAATTGTCAATAAAGTCAATTTGAAAGTAAGTCAATAAAGGAGAATGAGTGAATTTATCTAAATTTTTACATGATGAGTTTACTAAATAGTGTTAATTAAATTAGGGTTTCTTGATCTTCGAAGTTTACCTGTCTATCAAATTCGTAAACATTAAGGTAAATTTAAAGACAAACATGTATAAACTTTCATCTAGTATAATGTTCAACATGCATCGAGGAATTGGTGCATTTTTATTGTCAGTATACCCATTTCTTAGGTCACGTAAGAATTTGACAGCTTTGGGGCATACATTATTTTGTTGCAGGATTGTTGAAGCATATATCCAATTTTGACTTGTTGATGAAGGGAAGACAGATCCGAAAGTACAAGGTGACACCATTATAATATAGTAGTCTTAAATACTTTTATCACCATGTTAAAATGACAAACACATTTAAACATAATGTGGGATATCTTCTTCTTTCTAGCAGGAACAGTTTGACAACCAAATGAAAACCAAACAGACACTGTAGTTCCAGGCCGTGATAGTAACATACAAGTATACATTATTTTGACCGTGTTATCAAAATGAAAGCAACCTCAAAATATATTGATAGGGTAACGAATAAAAAGGCCAGACTTAAATGCATACAAATACAAATTCGTGTGTTGAGGTCGTCTAGCTGACCAACGGTGCGCCGGTGGTTCTTCAAAATGTCTGCAGGACTTTGTCCAGGAAAAATATATGTAGCTGCACGCTTTTAGTATGGAATGATCAGTAATTGAAAGTTTTTTAGGAATGATATTACCGACTGACCGATCCAAGGAGGTAAATGTTGGGTTTGCTCTTTTGTCTTTGTCATGTACATTTTTGAAATTTTGGTATACGTTGCAATGCTCTGGACATATTTCATATTTCCTAATTATACATTCAGTTTACTGGTATTAAGCTGTTAGACATAGTTGTAAATTCTTTGAACTGATGTGCATTGAATGTAACCCCAATACGGGAATGGCCCGAAATGCATAGAAGAGCATTGTCCAGAGCACATTAGAGAAAGGGGGATGCTATGGGGAAATGTCAGTGACATCATCACTGGTTGTTATATGGAGCTTGGGTTTGCTAAGAACACTTGTTAACGCACGCAGTAACGTCATGACGTCAGGATTAAATCGATTTAAACAATAAATTATTGATACTTTGCAATAATCTTACTTTTGAATCGCCCTAGAGAAAACGAATGTCGTCTAAATATTTTACAATCGATTTTAACAGTATAACTTGTGAGTTTTCTCATTTTGTTTGTATTTGATAGTAAAAAATACGATAAAATCAGAAAACAAGACAAAACATTTAGATAAATAGTCCAACGCATTAACCTTTTGAATATGCATGTCAGCTGTATATTTATTGTTTACATTATCTAAAACAAATTATAGAACAAAAATGGTTCCGATCTACAAATATTCCTTTTAATGAAAATGTATGTCAAAGTCCTATGAGCACTGCAACATTTACCACACTATGAAAAGGCACAGGACAAATGTATTTAACATGCAAGCTCAATGAAAAGTATGAACACATTTGTAATGAATAATTTAACAAAAAGAGCAAACCCGACAGTTACCGCCTTGGAACGGTCAGTCGGCAATAAAATGCCTTTGGCATAAAACGACGAATATCAAGAAGAAAGCCGGAAACTAACTAGATCTAATATACAAATGTAGCGTGGAAACAAGTGTTTACCTACTTTTCAATTACTTAAACCAAATTGTAAAAACGTGTCGCTGGACATTGCAGTCAAAATATAAAGTTAATCTCATTTAGCATTTTTAGCGATTTTAAATTTAACAAGAGTTTATACATCATTATTTTCATATTTTGCAAGCTTCACAAAACCATTAACACATGAGTTAAATTTGTCTACTTGTTTTAATGTTTACACTAATCATCATAACATTTTTGTGTCACTTATAAATTTTCAGAATTGATAGTAGACAATTTCTTCATTTTAATAGTTTAGAGACAAATATCCAAACATAAACTCTTTTTATATAAGGAACAACGCCTGACAGGACGGTCTAATGGGAATACTAGTCACCATATAGACTACTATACTAACGTTACAATGACCGACATATCTAGCCATCCACCCCATAGACATTGTCAAAAGCGGTCGCAGCAGTTGCTAGACATTGGCGGGCATTCTAAAACCCTATAAGCTCATGTGTCCAGCCGTTAAAACGAGGCGGCAGAACAAAAAAAACCTGTTCCTTGCACACAGGGTGATCATTTCTTCAGAGAAATACGTATAAAGTATATATACAATATAAACAACTCTTTAATTAGGAAAATTAATATGACTAATGGATTGAAACAATTTCATAAAAACTTAATTACAACCATTACACCGCAACACTTTGATATGTTAAATGTTGTTAAAATAATCTTTTAAAACAGTGATGTTATGTTCCGTTTACCGAAACATATTTTGTCAATATATATTTTGAAAAGAATATTTTGGATTTAAAAGATATATCATTAAACAATGTAGGTTGATGTCTTGTGTTTAACATAGAAACTAGATTGTTTCTTCAAGTTCGTGTCATTTTAATGTTGTTGTTTTTTGTGTTATGTTATCTTTTGTAACAAAAAGATCCCGAATTTAAGAAGTTTATTATAAACCAGATCATATATTTTCCCCTACTCATCAGAATGGATGGAATTCCTTGCCTTGCAAATACCTTTCTTTCAAAGATTAGTTGATGTATTAACCGGATTTTCTGAATTGCAGCAGTATTGTTTTTAAAGTATCAGTTGTTTATGCAATTTGATAAGTTTTTGCTGAATGATGAGATTAGAGCAACTTCATCTTAATCCTAGAAAATATTTTAAGCAAGCAATGGCTTTTAAGCTTTATCGTTGTCCTTAAATAAAACCAGTTAAATTTATTTAATATGTTAAATGACACAACTGCATCAAGGAAAACGTAAACACTCTTAAAATAACATTTGTTTATATAACTTTATCTTTTCATTGAATTTTTTGTTCTGGGATAAAGATGGTACAGACATAAGACAGATCGAGTATGGAAGTGTAGTGAACGGCCTTTGCTGTGACCTTAAGATAAACGTTAAGTGTTTGACGGCTGGAAATTCCTACCTGCATCAGACAAACCTCTTTATACAATTTATGCATGACTCGGTACATAGCTTCAAATGAAACAGCTCGTGTTGTGGTCTTATAAAAATGAGAATGAAAGGTGTAGTTTTCCGTCCGACCCTCTTGAGTCTAATCAAATTTATAGAACAAAAACAAAGGAATGTTTAATTTCTATCCCGGTGAAATTTCTTTCTGCTGTTTTATGTCAAACTATTTAATAGGTCTATGTGTCCAGTTGATTGTTTGTGATAGTTGTTGTAAGATTGTACCAGTAAATGATAGGCTCGTGTAAGACATGCCGACGGCAAGAAAAATGAAAACCAAGGTAACCAGTGATAAAAATAATAATGCACGTATAAATTATATTTTATCCTAACTCTGTACAACAAACAAATATTCACTTAAGGTGTTTGCAATTTACATGTCCTATTACAGACATTATGTCATTTAAAAAACACAAACACTCATAATTACAAATTGTTCTTGGGCTTTTTTACGACTATCAATTACATTGTCAATTACATGCTGTCAACAATAATAAATGAATCCAAATGAGTTGTAAACAATTAACTCTTTTTACTACCAACAATAAATAATTAATTTAAGAGCCCCCCAGAGACACAGATCTTTGACAGAATTCTGGAAAATTATGTAAAATGTACCGTTACATACTAACGCACACATAATCTATTTTATCATTTTCTATCTCGATACGAAACCTGGATGTTTAAATAAATTATAGTTTATTTAATACATAGGTAACACGAAACTAAGATTCAAAGGCATTTCCAGGAATTTAAAATTAAGGTAATTGAACTGAGGTATTCGCACAAACCGAGATATGGAACAAAAGGTTCAGAAATATATATATTGTTAAATATGTCAAGTTTATCTTGTTTAGATGAGAATAACAAAGCATCCGGTAACTTTAACCAATTAAATCTACTTTGATATTCATCCTGGCAAACCTTTTGGTTATCAATATTAAGTTAGTCAAAAGTTAGTTTATTTAGCTATACCGAAAAGTAATTACAAGATCAGTCAGTATGGTCAATTCAATTTCAATATTTTGTTGGCACAAACTTATAAGTTTATGGTCATACTTAAATATGGCGACAAAAAATACGCATGTTTAGTATAATTATTGCATACATTTTAAACATAGAGAATAGTATGTAATAAATGTACAAGGTATTTGTATACTATTAGGTCAAGTACAATTATATTTCATGGTACATTGTAACATGGAAGTTAAAAATACTACTATACATTTTTTCTTTTACAATTTGTAAGGTATACACATCTAGCTAGTCGTTTAGGTAATCCTGTTTGGATGCATTTTATTAGTTGTTTGAATTTAACAATACTTGGCCAAGAGCAAAAATAGTTTGGTAATATACTAGTTCTTAATCCTCTGTAAAGAGGACATACTAGAACAAAATGATATTCGTTTCGATGACATTCCTTCGACAATATATACATTTCCTATCCTGTTTATCAATGATTCTAAGCTACATTCTAATATTGCGGTCAGATATATATATATATATATATATATATATATATATATATATATATATATATATATATATATATATATATATATATATATATATATATATATATATATATATATATATATATATATTGTAAAGAGAACTCAGTTTACTTTCTCAAATACACACAAAGAATTCTTATCAAACTTATTCCGACCAGAGATCTATTTTCACCATAAACCTTCAATGTGTAGCACGAATCACTTTTTATGAACAACAAGGCTTACCATTTAAACTATTTTTAAATTTAAATCTTGTTTTTCCAGCATTGAATAAATAGAAAGTATTGAACTCCAATGTTTTTAATAAATAAAATATATGCCATCATAGTCTATTAATGTCAACAAGCTGTTCAAGACATTACACCAACCCAAAGAATTCTAGATTTGATAAAAAATACTAACGATTATTGTATTAACAAAGCTTTTGACAAATTGCGTTTTGTAAAAGTAGTACTTGATACTGTGTTCAGAGCTTATAATCAAATGATTTATAAATCTGTGTTGGTGTTTATGTATCCTTGCGCTTTAAAGGTGGCATCCATTATTTTGACCGATTTTTTCTGTCGAAAAACCAACACTACATACACTAAAATTGTTGCTTGAAAAGTCCCGCGAAATACTGTTTATTGATATCCTATATCTGTGTACCACTCCGCTCATCTTGTTGGACAGGACCTGGTAGAGCAATCGGTAGAGTGCAGCTTTAGGTATGGGAGGCCCCGGGTTCGATCCAATGCATTTGTATTTTTTCTGCGAATCACGCTGCACAGTTAACTTTTAACCAAAGAAAACCCCGTGGCCAATTACTTAAGACATTACTTAATATCACCAGCTTGGTAACCCGATCTGACGTCAAAACATATATTAGTAAAAATCCATTTTGCCTTTATTTACAGTTTTAAAATAATGGACATTGAGAGCAAGTATTTCACGATTTGTACTTTCTTATAATTAAGGTAGTACTCAAGTTTGTCTTTTCTGTCTTAGTTTTGCAAAAAAAGTATGACCCGTTTTCCTTAAACAATGGAGAAGCATTTTGTCATGTATTTTTATAGAAAAAACTGTCGATTACCACCTTTAATTAGCCATCTGAACCATGCCTCTTGTACATAAAAGTACCAGTTTGTTATCTGACAGTTGAAAAATCAAATGGTAACTATACAACAGAGGAATTCTTGTAATTTTCTTAAGAGAACGTAAACACACCTGTTGATCTGCAAAAGTGCGTAATTACACGTCTGACAATAGCAGAAAAGCAGTAAGCGTAGCGGCATAAATTCCAGATCTGGTTTAATCCCCCAGGGACGCTAGACGATACAATCTAGGCAAGGTCAAAGAAATACCGCACCGTGTAACCCTGGATAGTTCAAATACCTTGTAAGCGTTCGAATAGATCAATATATGAGTAACTACAAACTGTTTGTACTCCTGGGTTTGCGATAAATATGAATTACTAAATTGTTTTTAAAAATGAACTTGATAGCGATTTAGATAAGGTTGATAATGAAAGCTTCTTCAACTCTATGTCTAGACGGTAACGTTTGTTAAGTTTGTTGAACTATCTAGTTAAAAAATCTTGTAGAGGTAGGAAACAAGTAACTTGTCACTCTGCAGATTTATTGACAGCAGACATTTTAACATCTTTGATCTTGCAAGTATAATTGATCATCTAGTTGACTACTGAATAATAAATGTATTTTATGCGAATTCGTTTGTTAAAAAGGGATAAATTAGTTTTGTCAAACGTATCGATACTGCCAATAACAATTGCTACAATATGTAAATTGTTTAATATTGATTCTGTTGTCATCATTGTAATGTGATATATGCTAAGCATTCATCTATACATACAAAAAGCTGGGACAAAAACAAAGCAATTGCAAACAAAATAGTTTAATGATTCAGTTACTGACAAATGTCATGCTTCTCTTTAACGGCAGAAAGTTATTCCGAAAATGAGATATAATCATGCAACATTATCCCTTCATATATATATGAAAAAGAGAAGATTTGTACGATATGGAATAGGTATCTAAAAACAAACGCTATCATCCCGATTGGTTATACAGTATCCCGCGTCGCTGGACAATTTAACAAGGAATCTTCAATTAAAGTTCACATCTCTTGCAAGTTGGGCTTAAAAGTTGTCCGACAGTTCGGACCATATACAGAAAACCACACGACAACTTACTTTTGACATCACATTATATCGTCATCCGGGTAATCTGAAGTCGATATCTATTTTTAGAAGATATCACTCTCGTACTTAATTATAGATTCGGAAAAAAATAAATGTTTAAGTGATCTTTTCATGACTTGTACTGTCTAACAATATAGGAAGTGTTTAAATCCGTCTTTACGTAGACACATGTATGCGTTTATGCATAAATTGTGCCCAAATTTTCCTAAAACAGTGTAAGATATTGTAACGTGTGTTTAATATAGGCAGACTGTCGGATACCGCTTTTAATTTGTTCAAGAAATGTTATATTGTGTAAGCATCAAATGTGCAACTAGCTAGTTTAGTTCACTGCAGCAAAGGGACATGTAGTACAAACTCATTGTGATATATAATCATATGCTTTCGAAATGACCAACGGATGTCATCGGGGCGGAGACAATGAACGAGTTATTATTGCCAATGTCATAAACAACGCCAAAATAGTACAATAAATAACACTTATATCAATGATTTTAAAAAAAGCAAATGCATAGCACATTGGAATTGTAACGAGTCGTGACGAGTCATAACATAAATTATTAATAATAACTAAAAACTGGCATTTATTTCATGTTTTTACTAAGGAGCATTTACATCGATCGACCAATAATAAACCATATGCTCATCATATAAAATGATCAAAGAATGTTATACTTCAATGGCACTAATAAAACATGGACATTGAAGTGTTTGACTTACTCTCTATATGTGTGCGTGTCAGGCTATATATAGTTATATAACGATTCCTTAGTTGTTGAGCAGTTGTTGTTGATGTTTTGTAGGCGTAGGAGTCTTTCCTGACGTTTGACTTACCTACAAATGTGGATAGACGGTTAACCCGAATTAATTTCTAAGCAACTCTCATTGATAGAAATAACGTAGTATGTGTTTTTAACACCGGGGATGGAAGGCGTTTATGTTATAAAATTTTATTATGGGTGGTGGGGAATTTTAAAGTCTAAAATCAACTCTTCGCAGAACTGAATCACTATATTCCTTATACAATTCCTCTAAAATCTTATCCTACACATGGACTGTCAATCTGTCTAACCCCTTTAGTGGAAGGTCATTTAGTGTTAGGTCATGTTAGCTCCAAAAGAAGAGGGAAAAGTTTCATACACTTTTTATAAATTTCTTTTTGCATAAAAATGCAAATTTACCTTATTCCAAAAGCACTTATATTAGCGTACCACTTTATGAAATGTACCTGCAATAAGGTCAGTGAGCAACCACTGGCTAGTGATATTTTAGGGTTTTACATAAACATGTATAATAAGCTTTCAAAATAATAAGATTAACCTGTGCAACATACAGTGTGTGAGTAACATACAACGTGCGCTTATGCTTTGCAAAGAAAATTGGTCTACTTTGTTACCAAAATTATTTTGAGGGCTTTTGGATATTTTTAGTGTCAGAAAGTGTATAATCTTTTAATGTCTTGGTTCTTATAACATGAGAACTATGTTCATTTAAAAATAATCGATTAAAGCATTCGCTAATAAAAACTTCTTTAATGCCGCATATCCAAATTTACATTTGCAATATGTTTCCAGGATCCCATTCTTTCTACATATTGCTGTTACATTTTCTTTAAAAAACATGGTGTGATTAAATGTGTGATGGAGGACAGTATTTGTTTATGCAAGGTGATCTTCTCGCTGAATGGTGAAAGGCAACATAAGATTAAAGTTGTTGAATAAGTGAAGTGGTGGAGTGTTAATATCGAACTAAATTCCATTATCATGTCCACCGGCCTTTATCATGTAAGTTTACCGTGCTACGTCAAGCTGCCTGTGAAAAACATCAAGGACAAATCAACTTGAACCAGAAAATCTGTTCAAAAGCCAGATATGGGGTACAATTTGAAATTATTCTTCAGTTCTTGTTTTTAAACAAAAGAAGCCGGATACAAAAACTGGAAGCAGGATAAATTATCTTCTTGCCGCCACTGGTCTTATCAACAGTCTGAAACTATCTGGCAGAACAAATGGATGCTCACCTTACGTCACAAGGTAAATGCATTTCTGCTGTGTTAAATGTCGGTCAAACTGTTCACTAGGACGATGTGTCAGTTTGATAGTTGGTATCTTTGTCTTTTTAAGATAATATGCTAGTAACGTTTATGCAACCTGCCAGACTTGTTGATAGACAAAACAAGAGAACAAGTAGGTGTACAAGCTAAATCACTGCTTAGTATATTTGCCGTCATGCTGTCTAAAAAAATATATCAAAGAGCAATTGAAAAAAAGGTTTTAGAAAAATAATTTTAAACACATACAAGAAACTCTAGTTCCAGCCCAGTGATATTTACCATAAACACCGTTTACACAACAATAATGTATTCTGCTAGACAGTTCTCATTGCAATACACATGTGTATATGAAAGATGTTAAGATGTTATCTTTTCCCTCTCAGGTTGATAGACAATAATAACGAAATTAACGACAGCCTAAATTATATATAAGCTAAAGATTGAACTGTGCCTCCTTAAATACAATACACATTTAAAATAGTAAACAAAAAAACTGATTGAAAAGAGCATTGAATAAGAAAACTAAATATTACTTCGTCAAATGAAAGAAACATTGACGTATATATGTATTTTCCTCCTTTCCGGACGAGAATATATAGAGACCGATAAATAATGAATCGATACCAGCTGTTGGATCTTGTTCTGAAATGCATATCAAATTGAAACATAAATTTAATTTTGTTCAGAAGCCACCTTTGTTCTTAACTGTGGGTTTAACAGGGATCACAATTGTTCGTACATAGCTACAACTAATAAAAAAGATCAATTAATTTTGTTGATTAAAGTCACAATTGTTCCTACTTAACTGCAACTTTCCTGCAACTATGATAAAAATCACTTTTTTGTTCATTAAAGTATTCAAGATCACAACACCGTTACTTGTGCAGTGTGGCGGTCGTGAAAAATCTCCCCGTGCATGTAATCTATGTTGTCATTTAATTCATCTTATAAGGATTGTTACGTGTATTTCTTTTGATGGACAATGGACTTTGGTTCTTCAATTCCATCTTTACATGACGGGATGCTACAACCATTTACTTTTCCCTGGTTATTTCTTTCTTGATTCAAAAAGTTAATTTTATTTACAATCAACAATTTTTGTGTAGTTCTTCTTATCAAAACAATACCCCTCTCTCTCTTCTAACACGATGAGTACAATATTTTTCAATGACGTCACAACTTTCGTCATACATGTATCTTATCTAAGAAAACTTCATCGTTTTTTTTCTCAAATAGATCGGTTTCCTTTTCATTGCTTGCATTTGAAAAACCCATCAGGAAGTGCGAGGTTAGAGCTCTGTAAAGCCGTTTTAAGCACCCAGTTGGTCCATATTCTTATTCATTAACGCCGAATATATTTAAAGTAATTTCTTGTATGTTTCAGTTTAAGTTAATTCATTAAAAATAGATTACCTATATAATGAAGTTACGAGAGGACACTGTGTTAACATTAAAAATATAAAATGATTTTTCTTCCAAAGAAGAATAGATGACCTGAGTTAACAAAATGGAATGTTCTCTGTTTCAGAAGCTGGTTCTCCATTTTGGCCATTTAAAAGTGGTATCCGACTATTTGATTATATTAAATACATTCAGCAATATCGAACCACTGCTGTGGGGAATTTTGGCATAATGTATGTATAAATTTATACTTTAGTCTTAATAAATTTGATTTTAAACACTAACTGAATTGTGAGGCAGCACTAATCGCTACAAAAAAAAACACTCTGTGTATTCTTTCCAACTGTATAATAAGCTCGATTGTGGTCTCTGCTAAAAATAGATAATGACGTCAGAGCGGATTACCAGCATGACTATATAAAAGTAAGTGGTCACGTGTTTTTTCAAAGTTTAAAAATAGCTATATCTGCTGTGTGGCTCGAATAGAAAATACCTGTATGCAATGACAAATGCTGATTTATGTTGTTTTATGCTTGACAGTTATCGCAGATCTAGGACATTTTGCAGGAACCTGTTAGATAACAATGAATAATTTGGATATTTGAGAAAATAAATTTTGGTCCAAACTGTCGAACAACACCTTTTAAGGCAAAAAGTTTCTTCTTCGCATTGTATGTTCAACCTGTGGAACATATAATTTAACATTTTAATATATTAGACTTGTATAAGCAATTAATACACCATTTATTAAAAGAAGGGGTATTTTCTTGGAGAAGTCTGCTTAAATACACATTGCCTACCTCTGTCTGTGTATCCCGAAAGCTCCTTATAATTTCGTTTTTTTCTGACTTGTCAGTGGCATTTTTACTGCAAGTTTTGATTATTTATATAAAGTCATGCACCATCTATATTAACCTATGTTACATTATTAGGAAATATCAAAGATCATAATTATTAAGAGAGTAAACAATAAGTAGTAGACTTTTTTCATAATATTGTAAAGTTTAACAATTCTATTAATCGTTTTATTTATTTTTTTCATTTTTCATTTCTCTGGAGACTTTTCATTTAATTATTAAGTAAGGTTTTGACTTAGAAACACTCTTGTCAAATCTATTGTCTATATTTCCAAAGCAGTGGCCACAGAAAAGCAAAAGAATATGAAAAATACGAAAAGAACTGCAAATACGAAATAGTACTGTACAAAAATGAGAACACGTAAGTAGTATTTACAAAGAGTCTCTTGCAACAAGATACATTTTAAAAGAGTCTTGTCATAAACATAAGTTAAAATATTATTGTAAAATATCTTTAATGATAAAATCGGGGCTTAACATATCATCTGCATTTTTCTAAAAGAATGTACATTGCTTAAATCTCTATATACACATGTAAGTAGTGAGATTTTGGCACACTTTGAACCCACTTTTATTAGTTTCCTCCTGACTTAATGGCGGTGCTGAAATCGATATTGCTTCATTCAAATCAGGTACTAGTAGAAAATGTTTTTAAATAATATTAACTTGTCAATAAAGGAAATCAGCAGTTTACGGTAAAAGGCACAATGTCAACACACGGCTGATAACCGTCTTAGAAGAAGCATCATAAGACTTTTAAGGTTCGCTGTAGATCGTCTTATCCTGTTGTACATAAGTTGATAGTTCATAATTATAGCTATTTTGTTTGTATATAATATTCTTTTATCAGTTTAAACTCCATATGCAGATGCTTCCTGTAAGCTGACTCGTTTTATAGGGGATATTTTATCTACACTGTTTGTTTGGGAAAAGGACCGTCAGGAATCGCGAGGTTGAAGCGCTAAACAAACCAGGTTTAAGCACCCCCAATCGGTGGTAGTCCTCTAAGAACCTTTTAGTTTCCTTTTAATAACCTACCATAATGTTGTTGTTGTTTTTTCGACATACAGTTCACTGCCGGCTTGCTTTCATATAATTGATTTATCATATATATATATTACATATTTACAAATTAAACAATATTCTAACAAATAAAAATATAAAAAATGCAAGTAAACATTTTACAGTTTTCAGAAACAAACGTGTTGCTAATTTATATAAATATACATATAAAAAGTCTAGAAGAAGAGGCAAATATATTTAATTAACTCAAAAATCTTAAATAAATAATTTATTATGTTAAGAAAAAAAAACACTCATGATAATATTTTGTCATGAGACAGTTTAGACAACCACATATTCTATGTACAATTTCTCACAAACAAAACCTCATGAAACCTAGAAAATGTGTTGTTGTTTTTTATGTTCTGCCACTTGTTGTGGCAGCTGAGCAATAATAACATGTCAATGTCTGGTTTGGGTACGACCGCTGTGACGTCACTTTAAAGTTCTGGCAAATTATGATGAATTGAATACTAGTAACATATCTATTAGATTGGCAAACTTCCATCTTTACAGAATAGACACAGAGGTCGCAGCACGTTCTACATTGACATATTATTGTTAAAGCACGAATTCCGCGTTATTTGGCATCTAATTTGGGGTTGCAAAACAGCGAAAAAAGTTCTATGAAATAGTTTGTTATTTCAGGTAAATATAGGTTATGTTGTGTTTTATGTCTAAATTGTCTCATAAAACATATTCTCAGTGGATTTATCATAATAAATAATGGCAAGATGCATTTAAGATAGTCTAAACAATATCTCTAGATTATAAAACATTGCCATGACCAAATTAAAATCGTAATGAATTCAAAGTAGATGTTTAACAGAATAATTATTCTGTATTTGCTGTAATTTGTTGTTTAATATAAACTTAATATTAATTAACTCGCTAGATTAAAATGTGGTATAAAACATAATCCCATATACACTACTTGCTGTATAACGGGTTAATTCAAAACAAATCTCACATCATTAGATCCTTAAATTTTAAAGAGTAATCCTAATCACACCTGTTAATCTGCAAAATTCGAGAATAACGACCATAGCAGTTGCGGAAATGCAATAAGCAATTACAGATATTTTTAACCCCCATGAATTGCAGGGAGATACAATCTTAGAACGGACATGCCACACTGTGTAATCCAGGATGGCTAACATATATCAGAACCTTGAAAATTGAAACGCATGATAAGTACTGATATACTTAAATGTATACTTTAAACTTATATCACGTTGAACCTTATAAAGTCGGCACTTTTCTTTCGAATATTTAACTTTATTCAATCATCTTAGTTCTAGTTTATATATTCTTACAGCTCAGGAAATAAACAAACTGGCCAATAGTCTATACATGAATATGTTTTTTGATCAGAGAAAAGGTCTGCAGGCATAATGCTAAAATATACAAGTACAACAAAACAAATGTGGCCGTGTTTTAAGAATTGGCTAAGTAACGAAGTAAAACGTATGGAATGGTTATTTTCTCAGAGGAATAGATGATAAATCGGTCTTACGTCACAGAGTTTGTGGAAGAACGTTTACAAACTTAACTTAAATCAGATAATCGCTTACATAGGCCAAATTCGTTGCTCAGTTTGTGAAGTTTTGGAGAGTTATGTGTACACAGAACGTTAGTGTGGTGGATTTCTGTCTGCCTTTTTATCAAACAATCTTAAACTATCCGATAAAACAAATGGATGTACAGCATTCGCCCCGGTGCAGATGCATTTCTGCTGTTTTAAATGTCAGTCAAAGAAGGACTATATGTCAGTTAGATCGTTCGAAACACGACTGCTTATCTTTGGTATTTGTTGAAAGATGGTGCAACTCACGTAGTATACGTATGTGTAACCCGTAAGACATGTTCATAGAATGAGTATAAGAGACCGGAACATTCAAATGTGATGAAAATATATGTAATATATGTAATGTAAAATAGTGAAAATAGTGTTTAATCAATGGTGGTACTCAGTTAAAATTGAAACACTTAAAAATATGCAAGACAAATGGAAAAACGGGAAAAAAAATCAAAAAACGCTCACATTTAAATATTCGGCGAATTGCCTTTTTCTAGAGTTAAACACAAACGATTGCTTCTTTACATGTTTGCAAACGTTCATGTTCACTTCCATTTTAGAATAAGAATATATGACAAAGTCCTATGAGTATTGCAACATATACCAAACTCCGAAAAGGCACAGAACAAAGGTATTTCACATGCAAGCCAAGCGAAAAGTAAGAACAAATTTGTGATTAGTCATTTAAGGAAAAGAGCAAACCCGACAGTTACCGCCTTGGAACGGTCAGTCGGCAATATGGACCGACTGGGGTGCTTAAACCGGTTTTACAGAGCTCTAACCTCGCACTTTCTGACGAGTTTCTCAAATGTAAGTAACGAAAAGAAAAACGATCTATTTGAAAACAAAATGTCCATGCGCTGATATTTTCTATACGTTATGATGAAAGTAGTGACGTCATCCAAAAATAATGTCCACATAGATTTCTGAAAAGGAATATGGTATTATTTCGATTTGAAAAACAACACAAAAATGGTTGACCACAAATAAAATGTACTTTCTGAATCATGAACAAACATGACAAGGAAACGACGTCAACTTCATTTAATGACAACGTCGTTTTCCCGCCATTTACATAACGTTAGCTTGTGGCGAGCATCTTTTACGTTGCAGCACAGAGGTCGGACAGTTTCTAATTTATGTTAATGTTCTTAGTTTAACGAATACAGAAGAAAGCTAAATCAAACATTTAACGGGTAGGGAAATATTCAGGTGTACTATTTTATAAAAACAAGTTAATCTTTAAAATCTTAAAATGTATGTAGGATAGAGCACACCCTTAAATTTACGCAGTTTAGCATAGCAGGATCAGTATTGTGTTAATACTCTAGTAGAATAGGTATATATGTTTATTCACTTATACAGAAACAATTATTATACTAAATGTGGTACGCGGTCGTTTATACAAAAAACTTGTTACTGGATATGGTACTCGGTCACATATACAAAAACCGTTGTAACTGGATTTGGTACCCGGTCGTATGTACAAAAACCTTTGTAACTGGATCTGGTACCCAGTCATATATACAAAAACCGTTGTAACTGGATGTGGTACCCGGTCGTATGTACAAAAACCGTTGTAACTGGATCTGGTACCCAGTCATATATACAAAAACCGTTGTAACTGGATGTGGTACCCGGTCGCATGTACAAAAACCTTTGTAATTGGATCTGGTACCCAGTCATATATACAAAAACTGTTGTAACTGGATGTGGTACCCGGTCGTATGTACAAAAACCGTTGTAACTGGATCTGGTACCCAGTCATATATACAAAAACTGTTGTAACTGGATGTGGTACCCGGCCATATGTACAAAAACCTTTGTAATTGGATCTGGTACCCAGTCATATATACAAAAATCGTTGTAACTGGATGTGGTACCCGATCATATTTACAAAAACCTTTGTAACTGGATCTGGTACCCAGTCATATATACAAAAAGCCTTGTAACTGGATGTGGTTACTGGTCGTATGTACAAAAACTCGTGTAACTGGATCTGGTACCCAGTCATATATACAAAAAGCCTTGTAACTGGATGTGGTTACTGGTCGTATGTACAAAAACCCGTGTAACTAGATCTGGTACCCAGTCATATATACAAAAACCGTTGTAACTGAATGTGGTGCCCGGTAATGCATATAAAACATTTGTAGAGGGATGTGGTGCCCGGTCATATTGGTACATGGTCATATATTAAAACACTTTGTAACTGGATCTGGTAACCGGTCATATATTCACGACTCAAAATCAAATTTTTTGCTAGCTTACAAATGAATGAAATAACATCATCTTGGCTTGACTGAATGCTGCTTTTTATAAGATTGAGCACTTATTCTTTTATATCAATAACACTCGCATTTGAAAGCAGCATTTGAGATGGCCCCACTTAAACAGAGCAAATTCTATTACAGTGTATCAATGAGTAATATGAAAAACCTTTATACGGTACTGAGTATCAGATAAATATAATTTATATACAAATATATTCTAAATAACTGAATAATATTTTATAGGAATACGGATTATAAACTTTTTTTTGTTCTAAATGTATTCATTGTATTTATAGTTTTCAAGGATTACTATAACAAATATATACACTGGTTACAGTATTGCATAATGAAGTCTTACAATTAGAGACAATTCTCAAAGTATTCCATTTATGAGTGCTCATAGGTATATCAATACGAATTGGCTAAAAATATTAGCCTGGCATGCAATACCAAGACCTTAATATTCGTACGTTCTAAATATTGTGAGTTTAAAATGTCATTTATGTTGAAATTGTTTAAAGTAAAATTAAAATTATGTAAACACATAATATATTGGCTTTTTAAAAAAAATATGAAACTTATGTTGCCAGTTGTTCATCGCTTAAATGTGTGAACTAAAATATGTCCTCTGATGTTCTCCATCGAGAAGATTTTGAAATATTTCATTCACGATTTACTTTATGTATTAGAAAAATGCGGTGAATCCTTTAGTTTTCGTTATGATCAGCGATTTTTGTATTCTGTTTAGTTTACCACGTGTCTATGTATACGTTTCAATTATGGCAATCTTTATTTGTAACAAATATAAATAAATGATGCTACAACAATGCTCCATGTAAAATAAATAAATTCATATAACGTCAGCGTTTTATACAGTTTAGTATCGAACATGAAATCAAGCAGTACAATCTTTCTTGGCATTGAAGCGCTGTAACTTGCACCTGAAATTCACAAATCTCAATTTCCTACCTGGCTTTTTAATGGAACAAATGGTAGCACAACATAACAACATAAGTCCTGTCATTCTTCAAGAGACAGTGTAAACAACAGCGGAAATGCAGCCAGTATATGTGTCTGACTTCTTCCTCTCTTTAATTCTACAGCGTCTAGAATAGATACAACTTGGTAAATGTCAAAGTCATACACTACCATATAACCTTAGATAGTTCAAATACGTTCGGCTCTTGCAAATCCGTATTTTAGTTACTGATCTTCCAGGTGAATTTAAACTGAATAGCCTAAATCTTTGGCCTGAATTAAAAGTCGATGATTATGTTTTTAAGAAGAAAAAACATACCTTCTGAAAATTTCCTTAGACAAACAGCCATGACGCTATATGTAACACTATTTTAAGATTATGGTTTCTTCTTGTTTTGCTTGTTTATAGTTGGATCAGTGTAAATAGTGAAAAAATAAATTAATTAAAAATAATTTTCAATTTGCATCAATAATTTAGAACAATCGCCATTTGCATTGCACTGGTTGACCCCTTCAACGTTGTTTTAAGTCTTAGGTATAGAAATAGTGAGTGATATGGATTTCCTCATCTTGTCGTTTCTTTTTTTAAATACTCTTGAATTATCGAATAAAACAAATGCATGTTAAACATTCTTCCCGGTGCGGATTCATTTCTGCTGTTTTGCTTGTCACTCAAACTGTTTTCGGGGGCTATACGTCAATGTGGTCGCTCGGGAGACGACATCTTTGGCATTCGTTGTAGAATTGTGCAACTAACGTATGTGTTACCTGCCAGACGTGTTGATATAGCGTAGACATAGAAAGATACACTGTGTTGACAATAAAATTATTAGGGTGAGCGCTTAAGAACCCCCAGTTGGCACTTTTGCCGACTGACCTTTCCGTTGCAGCAACTATGGGTTTGCTCTATTTTATGCAAAGTCTCGTCTTGTTGTTGTGTTGTAATTTTTAATTTTGGTTGTCTTGTGAATACTTTGTCCTGTTGTTGTTGTTTTTAATTTTAATATATAACACAATACACATAAGTACTTGTCATGTTTTCGTATTTTGTTTCTTGACAATTTTTTGATATAAGCGTGCCATTGGCTAGTGACAGTTTAGATTTGACTATAAGAAACAATTTCTCATTGAGCATTTTCATATTTTCTTTCTGTAATGTGTGTTTGTTTCTGAGACACATCAAAGGGAATATTTATATTATCTTTGAAAAATACATATGTAACATGAAAATACAGTATATTATACCGAATATTTTACCCCAATGGGAAACATTAAATTGCTCTGTAAATACATTACAGACATCACGACTTATTTATATAAATATTTAATTGATGACATTATAATGTCACTGAACTAAAGAAAGATAAGGTTAGTAAGTTTAACATGTCTAGGCAGACCAAAGGCTCTAATTAAGACAAATAATGGAATTTAGCTGCAACATAATTATAATATCATAAATCAAATAAATTCGTTATTTAAGAAGCGTGTCTGTCTGATCAACAGACAAAAATATATTCTTCAGTCAGCAATTACTACATAATTTAAACATTAGTTACATGAAAACAACTTCAAATATAATTTAACTCAAATGATATGATCAGAACGGGATCAAAGATAATTCATTTTTAGCAATTAGTGGAGCATATTCCTGGTTTTACTGACTATATATTTGAAAGTTGTTATTGGATGTGGTTTCGGATCATGTGTTAATATCATATAATCAAGATGATTGCCGAATTATATATTTTGGGGGGGGGGGGAACCCGTAGATGTGACCTTTTGACAATGTGTATGCAACTTCTTTACCTATTAATAGTCAGAGAGTTTATATTCAAACCTAGTTCAAGAGCTTACAAACAGCATCGCAAACATCACGTACTCTTGTGTGTAAAATATGTCCACCGATTGCCATGTGGTATTCACTAACACTGACTGGATAAACATTATTATTCCAACAAACATGCCAATATGGAATTATTGCATTTTACATTCATTCGATACATTCACTAAGCCGACAAAACGCTGTCTGGATATTTTTTACACACAATATACTCATTCATAATTCACACGTCCGCAATAGACATTCTATAGCCCGTTTCAGTAAGACTTTTTCTATATTGTTGTGGTTGTGATTTCCCATTCGAAAATACATCTATGTTAGAATATTAAAGATATGATCAGCAAGCTGTAAAATCTATTCTCCTTTTGTTTTTGACAAAGTTATTTGGACAAACTCAGACTGATGTTTTATTTCTATAAGTGTCGTCTCCACCATGTAACATATATCATTTATATTGCATATTGTGTTTCCTTTATATTTCTTTTGTATACTCATGTACTGTATATTTCACAGTTTGTGTTATAATATAGAATGTTGTTGTTGTTGTTGTTGTTGTTGTTGTTGTTGTTGTTGTTGATAAAAAAGTGAAAAGCTTTTGTAAATATATTTTACACAAGCAAGTTTTGAAATGTCAACAATTTTAGAACAAAGCAATACGATGAGTAACAGGTGAGATACATAATATTCATAACAAATTACAATTATAATATGTGTGAAGCATGTCAAATTAAAATCAACGAATTGGCATATATATGCCTCGAAAACTGAATCGTTGTAGACACTTTTCTTGCAGTAAAAACATCGAGACCATTCTTCCAAGAAGTTCTTATACCAGAAGCTGGCCTTCGAAACGCTAATTAATCATTATTGACAGAGGGATCAAGTCCCGTCTCCGCCATGACAAAAACAAAGTGTAGTACAAAGTTATTGATGGCAAAAACAGTATTACTCGCCAAAAAGAATTACGTTGCTGGTTGCGTCAGTATGTTTACGCCTAATACCTATGAAAGTCACGGCCAACTGTAACTTTTCGTCTGCTTCTTCCTATAGTGCACGAAGGAACATTGAAAATGAATAAACCTTTTCCAAGTGCACGTTTCCAGGTAAATAAGTCAAAATGTCTGACAATTTGTTTTTTAATTGTATACACTTTAAATTTCACGCCTTGTTATTTTTGCATAAAAGTTTTACTTGAATAGACTGTTCATCGCTGGAAGTATCATAAAAAGGTATACGTTTTGAACAAAACAGAAAGGATCTTAAATTTTGACTTAAATTTAAAAAAAACTTCGATATAAATAATAAGTAACGTTGAAAGTAAGGATACAATTAAATATACATCGGACACGAATTTGTGAAAATTGTATGCATGGGTTAATAGTGTTTTTATTCACCTTTTAAAGATTACCTTATATACACTCAGTATCTATTCGTACTATAAAAAACATGCCAGTGAAGTTTGTCTTAAAACGGTTTGATAATAAAGCATGTTCGTAATGTTGACTCCGTTCCAGGTTATAAAAATATATAAAGTCTTAAAATTGCGACACGTTTTTCTTAAAAAAAAATGTTAAGAAATTGTTCACTTTGTTATGAACAATTTTCTATACTGGAAATAGAATGTTAACTTGATTAGCAGTGAAACTAGTTCGACATTTTCACAAAAATCTTACGACTGTTCTCAATTCACTTCATTTTACAATACCCACTCCACAGAACGCTTGATGCAAGTGCACTAAATGAAATAAGTTTGTTATCTTAAAATATCATGTGTGTTTAAATGAACATTCAAAATTATGTCTTTTTCATACGATAGTGATGATCAATGCAACTTTCAAAATACAAATTGCATGGTTTATATATATATGAATGCCCTCAAATAATAAGTGGAGTTATATTAATTAATTTTGAGAGTCGCAAAGACTGTTTTCTAATAGGTAAATAAGAAAAGGTCCTATCAAAATTTCCACAGCTATTTAAATTAAGCTACCTCTAGACAAAGGCAAACAGGGTACATATAAATGTGACAAAAGTACAGAGACGAGACATAAAACACAAAAAGAAAAACCAACAGTTACCGCCTTGGAACGGTCATTTGACAAATGAACCGACTGGGGTGCTTAAACCTGGTTTGTGGAGCGCTCCAACCTCGCTCTTCCTGAAGGTTTTTCTGTCTAACAAACATTGTAAAAGAAAATATCCCGTTAAAGTGATACAACTAACAGTAAGCACCTGCATCGGGAGTTAAAACAGATACAACAGATACAATGAATTTATATACATACATAATAACTAGTAATAAACTACACTATCAACATATGTACAGTAGATAAAAGCCTCTGCAACCTAAAAATCCCAAATGAGAGATTAGTTTGAAATAAAACAGCCAAAGCGCTGATATATATTAAGAACAATTTAATAATGTCATACAATGTCAGGACGGCACATGCCAAAGTGTCATCATCGAATTTTAAAAAACAACCTACACCAACAAAATAAAATGTAGTATTGTTAAGAGTTAATAAGTTTTAAAATAACATATCATGAAAAGCCGAGGATTTATCCGCAGTTGGCATATCATATAATAAAGGTACAAACAATCCCGAGGCTATACCTACTGTGCAATCTCACGTAAAGGGCATGGAGACTGCTCAAGTTGTCCCACCTATATAGGGCAGAACTGGAGAGATGAAGAGACAAAAAATCCGACTGTGACAGTCCAATTCACCTTTCCGCGGCATCTAAAAATAGATATTACACATTGTGTATTAGCATGGAATTAGCCAATCACATCGCGTTGATTGACACTTTACCTGCGTCATGCTGATTCTCACTTACACATTGTCCAACAAACAATGATTTTGACAAGCGATCCGTTTAAATCTGTTTAAGCCTTTGGTTCAATTTAATAGCAACAGGGTTGTTTGTTGTTTGTGGTTTGCATGGAATCGTACGTTGCTGTAATCGCTTTTCTGTTTGCATCTTAATTTAGTTTATTTGATGAGGCTTGTCCATTTCTGCATCGAAAGGTAAAATCTCGCTGTAGCCAGCAACAAATTTCTTTCCTAATTTTGAGTCATGAATGCATCATTGGGTGAAACTGTCTTAATCTTCATCTAAACATCTCCATCACAAGCTCTATGCATTTGGGAGATATCAAATTAAAATATTTTCGCGGATCTGTAGGATAATCTGTAAGATCTGTCACTTTAAACCAGTTTGTTTGTGGGCAAGAGGGCGGAGCTTAAACTCTATTTTTAGACTCGCGGAAAGGTGAATAATGGCTCTAAGTCACCGTTTTCATATAGTCTCAAAGACCTGTCCGATCATCGTGTAATTTAAAAGCAATTCTAAAACCATTTGGTTCTATTATTGAACTAATGACGTAGTAATCCGGAATAACGTGCGCGCTGTCAACATAATAGCGATGGTCCTGTTTTCTTGATTTGCCCTATGTAGCTACACAAATCTCTGTATTGCCATACAATTGCTATTCGTCGCCACTTACTTTTTATGTTGCATAAGAGCAAATATAAATTCTCTGTGATGGGATTTTGTTTTGTTCCCCATCCCATGAAAATAAAAGCTTTAAATGTCGTCTTAAATATCACCATGTTTACCTATATTTATGCAAGAAAAGCAAAATATGGCAATGTCATATTAGTTTAACTTATATTAAAATCCTAACGCTTAGGTGAAATATCCTTTTATCATTTTATGGAAAATCAAACTACATTGATATCATCCTCAGCAACTGTATATTCAATACAATAATTTGTAGCTTCCGCAAGTCTAGCCGAAGACTAGGCTAGACCTGTTCATATATAATTGAGACAGGAAATGTGTTCTTTTAAAATTGCCTCTTTAATGAGGCCTGACAGATTTAGCATTTGGTCATATAAGTTGTTTTTCATCTATAACCCCTCCCAAAACTACTTGATTATGTCGCTCCTTTGTTCTTTATGACTCTTTGTCTGGCACTGCTACTCTGATCTCACTGACTAAGTGTCTCACTGACTTTTTTCTTCTTTTCTTCATTTTACCTTATCAAACATGTTAAGTATTTTTCAAATGCATTACGCTCAATTTGCTTCTAAAAGCAATAGGATACTCACCTTGTTTTCATTTAACTGAGTTTGTAAGCTGCAAGAAGTCGGTACAATTCAATTCTATTTGCTACGCAAACAGAATGATTTAAGATTAAAGTCAAGAATCATTATTTGCTCACTCTTCAAAAAGCCATTTGGTGAAAACGACAAGGTTCCGAGCCTTTGCAGAATACGTGGATAATATTAACATTTATTCACAGAATGACACCTTCCAAGTAGGTTTCGTGGAACAAATGTGCTTGGGATTTGCCGTCATTTTTTGCCGATACTGTGCAGCGGCATTTATATCATTATAGCACAGGGACACTTATGTGGTGTCCAGCGACTGAACCAGGCCGGTCCATTATACTGACACCGACGAGTCAGGCGTAATGCTGTCTCCTCAGCTCCTAGCGTTAGGAGGGAGGCCACAACTACCAACTTTTAAATCTTTGGTTTGACCCGGCCGGGGTTTGAACCCACGACCTCCCGATCCGCAAGCCGACACTCTACCACCTGAGCTATTGCGGCCGGTTACCAACCGAAGGATTTTTTCACCGGGCGAGCAAAAGTGAAAAGTGGCAGTGTGAAGCGGACGGTAAGTAACAACTTTTCATTTTAAACAAGACAATACTAATTTATTGTATTACTTGTTAATAATCACACAATGGAAACCGTTAAATAATAGATTCATCATGAAAAGAATTGTTTGTTGAATGTTTTATTAGGAATTTCTTTTTAATTAAAATTCCTTTTTAGATGATGTGTTTATCTTTATAATTAATGCAATAATATCATTTTATGACTGTCATCTGTTGATTGAACGGATCGATTGTTTACTTCTTATATATATACATTTTTTGGACTCATGTGCTCTTTCCTTTTCTATAAAGTTTCTTTGTATTTAGAACATATTATGTAAATGTTCAACATAAGTACTCAGAGAAACATTGTGTAAGAGAATAAGTTCAAAAGGCTCATATTGTGTCGATGAAAAATGCTGTAATTTGTGTACCTTTTTTGCCAGGCTAGCCTTGTAAATGGCAGCATTGGTGGGAAAGGAAATTAATACAGTAAGAATCGGGTTATAATACTGTTTGATTTATACATTATATCGAAAAATATATATCTGATTAACTAGCAGTTTCTAAAGAAAACACTTAATTCTAGACTTATTTCGTTTTTAAAACAGCATCTTGATATTAAATGTATTATCACCTGCCAAGATACATGGTCCCAGTTCTATGTACATTGCGTAACTAATCCAGATCAAAAGATCTCGACTTCCTTCTAAAGGCTGGACCAAGTATCTTTATAAGCCTGAAGAAATTGTTCTCAGCAAAAATCAGCCGTCAGTACCTTTGATGTAACAAAGCCAGAATTGATCCCTATTGAAATTACTTAGAGCTTAGTGCCATGAAGAATGTCAACAAGCTGGATTATAAGAGACTTGTAAAACAGGATGTGATAGGAGAATGATTGAATATATGTACCAAAGGGTGGTAGAGATGAATTAATAAATATATTCATTGGTATATGGTATTTGGAATATAAGAAGTGGTTGTGGCTTAAAAGAGAAGGGAAAACTATCAGCTTTGGTCAGGGCGTTACCAGTTTGCAGAGAGAAAGACATAAAGAGAGACAGACATACAGACAGACACAGAGAGACACACAGAGACAGACAGATAGACAGAGAGGAGGAATGGGGGTGTTTGAAATAGAATGTAGAGGATTTAGGGGAAAAGCTGTGAGTTACGAAATTGACAAGTAATGGAGATATAGGGAGACATTAGGTCAAGTGTGGTGCTTAAATAAATAAAAGGCATTCAAAATCGGAAGGTATGCACCTATAACTGAAATTTTCGACAAATGTTAACATTTCATATTTTGAATATTTGAATCTTTTGTTTTTGATCAATTTATTAATCTTTCTATTATATATTTTATCAAAACAATTTTGCATTCTGCACGTTCTTAATCTACCCTAATAGAGCTGCTAGCGATGTTTGCTTTCGACGTGTTTTCGATGATTTTTACTAAAGTCAATAGTTTTTATTTTGATATGAATGCACATTCTTCAGTAATGGAACAAATTAACATATGTAACTTATTGTCTTATTCAATAGAAAGTGAAACCAGTGTCAAGAGCGAAATTGAGAAAAATATCTATGTAAAAGAAAGATTAAGCAAACAAACGTGGAAAGGTATTCATTTGTTTGCATGTTCAACTCTTTTATTATTCCATAATAAGAGATACCGCATGCCTCTTCAATAGCTTGATTAATTTCCATTTTTACTATCTGATATAGTTCCTTCTTTTTTCTTTTTAGGAAGAAATAAATCGTTGCTTTATTTTGATACAGACAAAACATTGTATGCATCGCTGGTCTTTAAATGTCATTTTATCTTTGCATTAAACTCAACATACCTCACTATTGCAAAAATATGAAAGTAAAGAGAGACAATAGAAATACCAATCACTGTCGGATCTGTAAAAGGGTTTTTACATTAAATATATTAAGCCACAGCATGAACATTCATGGCGCTGAAAAAAGAAGGCCAAGAAAGTGTTATAATCAAATCCAAAATTCAACAGTAAAATACTATATTTTATTAGTAAATAACTTGTTGGCGAGTCTTTCATCAACATAATGTTTAATTCGAGTATGGTAAGAAAGAAGTAAGCTAGTATTTGTCAGGACAATAACAGGATACATTGCACATACTAAAAAGCGCATAAATGCGTTTGTTAAACTCAATCTGAAAACTATTATCCATGTTTTTCAAACTTAACAATGCTTATATAATGATGCCTGCCAAGTTTACAATAAAGAAAACATTTAATAACCCAAACGATGTAAACAACTCTAGATGCAATTAAGACTGCCAAGGTTTTCGTCTTCACACCAAGGCATTGGGACAGTGGTTGCAGAAGGTAGTAACGCGGGATTCACCGAAGAGTTCCGGATAAAGATGTTGTGCTACGCCCGGTGCGTTTATTGTTTAAATGTTCATTTTGAGTTCATTTTGAGTTGCAATAGGTTAAATTCTACCAATAAAGACCGCTTTCATATTCATCCAACCCTAGTCTGCAGTCTAGAATTGTAAGTAGATCATTATTAGGGTTTCAGAGTTAATATGAAAATCATTTTCTGGATAGGCGATATTGGTGTTTCTATCAAATGTAGTTATGTGTTGGTTATGTTTGTAGTCATTGAGCAAAGTGATGGGATACTGGCTGTTGTTTTAGGGTTGAACAAAGAGTCATACAAGGTTGATGTTGTTTTTTACCTCGTGACTTGGTCTTTACATCAATGAAATATTAAGGGTCCATACGATGATGCTGCAACCAATCGGTCAACAACAAATTTCATAACGCATTCTCAAGCTATGATGCAGCATTTCGTTCCAACTATAACAGAAGAGGCTACATAAATTGAAGGCACCGCCTGGGTGTAAAAACGTGGGCAACGTTTGATGGACCTAAGCAACATAAGGAATACAGGTATTTCAAATGAAATTGATGGGGCGTATATTAATTAGTAGCACACTAGAACCTTCTAAGTGTTTGTAAAACGGATCGCGTTGTTGCATAAATATTTATATTACATAAGTATAAATTTATCTACGTTTATATCATTGGTTAAGTGTGATTTTCGACACTTTCAAAGTTGTGTCCAAAAACAAATTAAGACAGAAAGACTTTGGTTTACTGTTAATGTCCGATTAAATCTGCTTGTTAATGTCACAGAATTGTTCAGTTAAAATGTTACGCCCACAGCTTAATTTTGCTTTGGGGATAACTAACTATATACAAAAATCATAGTAAGCTGTTTTAAGAATCACAGGTTGGGCATCTTGTAGTAACACAAAAAGCATTAAAACTGCGCAATGCTTCACTGTGTCCCATATTTTTTTTATATTTACAAAGCAAGCTGTAAAGAGACAGAAAAACAGAATTTTTGAACATCTGCAATGAAACATCAGCAATGTCAGGTTTCTTCGGCTTACCGCCCAAAGGAATCGACGAACGTACCAACAAGAGCCTAAAGGAACGAATCAGCGAGAAACAAGTCGACTGGTACCAGCACCTTAAGGCAATAATTTACAACATTAGAACTCAGAAGCAGGGTAGCACCAAGATTCTATTCTTTGTGATGCTTTTCCGCCATCAAAATGGTATCAACGTCAAAGAATACTAGGATTGGAAACATTGTGTGACTTCTTCTGCGGGATTGTCGCATCCGTAGGGAATTTAATGATACTCTTATTATTTTACTTTCTGATGTTCATCAAAGGATCATTTTGTGGAGAGTCGGTAAATGTGTCAATCTGCAAAACCTCATTCCTACTGAAAGAAAAGTTTTCTTTTGCGATTTCTTTTATATCTACCAGACCCCTAATAATTGACACAAGTCAAGCATGTCGTATTGGTTAACAAGTTTATTTGTTTGTTTAATAACATCATGTTAACGCATTATGTAACGATATAACTAGAAAGAAGGGGCCATTCTAATCTACTTAGAAAATAATTTTTAATGACCTGCTTTAGTCGTGTGCTTTATCTTACTGATCATTCACGCTTGGCCTTAGTTACGGAACATCCATGCCCTATGTGTACTTGAAGTTACCTCTAAGTTCAAAGAAAACATTGTGCCAAACAGACTGACGTTCGACTTTTTAATCAGGTCAATACCATTTATAATAATTTGAATTAATACACACTTATATACTTATGTTCGTTTAAACTTAAGAGGATTTCTTCGTTAGAATTTACTTTGAATTGCGTTAAATAGAAATTATAAATTGGCTACACTGAAATAAGCTGGAAAAAAGATACTCACTAACGTTTTAATCGACATAGGAATGTTCCTGTGTTATCATTTTACTATCCCAGGATTTACAGATGTCTGGTATGTTTCAGTGAGTGCTTAATCTCTGTTGACTGACTGATAATTTAGAATGACACATCCGTTAATTATTATCTATTCGTCTGGCTCCATAATGATCTGACAAGCAATAAGTTTACCTTGCCCCATATCTATAAGGTAGAAACAAAAAAGTTTTATATATATTAAAAGCAGACTATATTTAAACTCCTTTTCTAAGATAAGTTTAGTTCAGTGATAGGCATGTGCATGTTTTTGTTATTCACCTATTTTCGATTGTAGTTTATATTATTTTAACATGACAGATTTTTGTATTTTTCTATATTTTACTAACATAGTTTAGTTTTTACCTAATTATTCTCTATTCACATTAAAATTCTTTGTATTCGGCGCCGTATGACCTGTTAAGTGTCGGTGTGCCGTAAAACCCAAATAAATAAATAAATAAAGTGTCAATAATATATAAAATATAAATTATGATTTCATTCTTGTAAATACCAGTTAAACTATTTCAACATTTCGAAGCAAATTCTCGTATGTATATTTTATGTACGTTTTTTATGTACGTGTGTCTGCGGGTTCGATCCCGGGCCGCAACATACCCCAAAGTCGTTCAAAATAGAAGTGATATAGCTCCTTAGCTAATGTTCAGGCAAAAATAAGGATATATTTATTATTTATTAATTTTTATGCTACCTTTACGTTTCCAGGTTTGTATCGGTGAATGATTGTTTACATAAATAACCTATTTCAGATAATCCAGTACATAAGCAAGATTCGGCGCAATTTTAAATTAAATCATGTTTTGTAATTGGAGAGTTGTAGGTAAAGAAAACGTGAAAAATGGGGATTACGGTCTTACATTTTCTTGCTTTATCAAAAAGTCTTAAGTTATCCTATAAGATAAATGGATGTTCAACTCTCATCTGGGTGCAAATACATTTTTGTTGTTTTATATGTCGGTCAAACTGTTAACTAGGGCTATATGCCACATTGATCGTTGAGACATGACATAGTACCTTGGGCATATGTTGCAGGAATGTGCAACTGAAATGTGTGGAATTTGCCAGACAAGTTAAAAAGATTTACAGAGGGTCTACAGTACCCGGTGATAGAATTTTAACAAAAAAGTAGGATATGAATATTATGCTGTGGAAAAAATACAGTTAATGTTTTAGTTGCGGTGAATTGTATTCTCTTACTGACCTAACACTATCCTTGCAACGAAGGAAAACGAAATGGAAAGACGTAGTTATATTAATGCTTCGAACTGAATAAATATCGATATCTTTTCATAATAGATAGTTCCCACATCAGTGAAGATCCTTTATCTTGGCAGTTATCTTTGTAGTGATTTTAAGATGCATTGTATAGAAGTGTAAATTTCATTTTCTTGTAATCTTTTCATTTGTGGGCCAAAAACTAAAAGCTTTAAACCATGGGAAAGCGTTTGAAATTCATTCATATTTTTAAAATACAATATTTTTAAAATTGGTATATGCACAAAGAATTAATATACAGAAATATATAAATCTATTTGCTCATCCTTAAAGATAATGTACAGTGTATCTTTTTGGTTGTATTTTTTACCATTTAAACTATCAAAATATAGTTTTGATATATGAAATACTTTATAAAAGCTGTTAAATTTGATATAAAATTCAGTAAAATAGACATAAAATAAAAACATAGTGGTAAGTTTATTACAGCATATATTTCCAGATGTCGGTCTGCATTACCTTCTGCATTCCAAGATGACTGCCATAAACTTATCAGTGCCTATGACATAACGTGGTAACTACCTATTGAAGTATTCTTTATTAACAATTTGGTAACATCAGTATTCTATTGGCAAAATAATGTAAATTAACTAACTGTATTGATTAAATGACGATTACTATTCTTACATGTCAAGGTCAACCAAAGACTAAGAAATTAACAGGTTGTTTATCTCAAATGAACTTATAAGCAAATTGTTAAGTATTTAACACGAACATAAATATAATGCAAAAATAATATCATAAAACAAAATTGTGCTGTAGACTTTTGTGCAGCCCATCAGAATTAAATTTAAACAGTATGCATATAAATCTCTCGAAAATAAAAACAAATACAACATCTTGGGCTTTTAAAAGTAGACCAACATTTATTTCAACTAGGTAATACCTGAAGCCGGTCTGAAAAGGTCAGTTAGTATTGAGCGAAGGAAGGCATATCTTTGCCCGTTACAACCAAATAACAAGCTGTTTTTGAAAATTGTTGATAGTAAAAACAGTACTCCTCTTAAAAAATTTACGTTACTGCTTGCGTCAGCAGGTTTTCACAACTATAAGTCACCGCCGACCATAACCACTTCTCTCCTTCTCCCCATGCATGCACTTTAACCAATATTGAAACTGAACTTATCAAGTGCATTTTCCAGGTATCTTCGTTCAAATAGCTTAACATTTTTTCCAAATGTCTGGTGATATTAAAATGATTTACAGCGTAGACACTATTCAAAACATCGTTTAATCGCACATCCTGTTATTTGTGCGCAAACATTTCACTTTAAGAGAATGTTTATCTATGGAAAACTCATTTAAGATATGTTTAAAACAAAACAGAAACGATGTAAAATTTCAATTTCATTGAAGTAACTGTGATATGTTCATGATGATGAGCGTTAAAAGCAAGAAAAACACTCCGTTACTTGGCAATAAAATCCGGACCACAGCCGATGTCATTTTCATTTAAGTTAGTGCAAGATCGGGATTGTATGTCAGATTTAAAAGTAACATTTAAGTTGTTTATAAAATATAGAATCAATTTGTACGAATTATACAATTTAATATTTTTTTAAGAATGTTACTGCACAATTGTGTATAACTAGGGATTTCTGATATTGCAGAGCCAGAAAAGATATTTAGTCACCGAAAGGCACATTAAAATTAACACATGTATATACATATTTAAACGCGTAAATAACACGTGATAGTCTAGTTAACTGCACACTTTCACCACACTAGCTAAAATAAATGACAAAGAATGTGTGTCCACTGTATTAACAATTGTGATACCTGTGATACTTGTTTAAGAGACAAAATAGCAAATGATAACTAAAATTACTCTTACAATGACAGTAATGTGGACCAATTGCTAAGGCTTTTGACATAAGTTTCTCATCATATGCATCTGTTAAAACCAAATAGTGTTATATGTAATTATAATCTCGGGTGTCGACTGAGCTACAAAATAATAAATACAGCTTCGTATTTATAATAGATAGTGTAGCCGTTCCAATACTTAGCAAAGAGTAGGTATACAGGTACGTACTATAAGATGCACCTAAAATCTAGTTTTAAATGTGCATTTTTTAAATAAGGTCTCTATGATGTTATTAATTACATAATTTTGGTAGCAGAATAAATTGCTGATTAATGAAAGACCCTTAGTAGTTGTCTTACTATATCATCGGGTGCATCCTGGTTTTTATTTCCTTGTATCAACGCGTATGGATAAGAATTTGAATTGCACCGAACGATCAAACTGAAACGGTGTCCTAGTTTGAATGACACAAACCTGGCAGAATTCCATCTTGCACGGGGCGAACGTTGAAGATCCATTTGTTGTTTTGTTTCGGTCTGTTGATAAGACAATAGTTGGCAAGACAAAAACCCTCACTGCTGCGGCCACTAAAAAAAATATACACCGACTACGGCATAAAATCCAACTTCTTTTAAAGCACGTCATGTTTATAGCCTTTTTACACGGACATAATTATAAAATAGAAAGGTTAATACGATAAATGAAATATAGAGGTTCTGATATGAGTGTTCATTAGATACTGAAAATATTAAACGAGTTGGAAGAAATGATACCGAGTTTCGTATAATTTTAGAAATGATACCGAGTTTCGTATCATTTAAGACAACGAGTAAAATATTGTCAGTATCTAATGAACATTAATGAATATTAGATTATAATGATCACATAACCAAAAACATCAGCTGTTTTGTTTTGTTTTTACAATGCATCATCTTTTTATAGTATGAACAGTCGGCCTTGGCATGTGTAATTCGGTTTGGGAGAATCCGCACCAAAAATAGTTCCACTCTTTACTCGGCGATTTTCATAAAACGGGAACTGTTTCGTTTATAACATGACTAAAATGTTATTTTTGATTATGAAATTGTCCAACAAATTGCATGAAACGGTGACAACGAAGTTATCAGGAAATGGCATATACACTACACATAATAAATCACACTACGATAACTAACTAGTGTGCAACAAAAACTAACGCATGAGTGTTACTTCACTCGCGCGATAGGTAATATGATAAAATATATTATAGAATTTCATTGATCTTCTCTCTCTTATGTATAAAACCTAAAATACGTTTGATTAACTCCATTAAGAGAAATGGTACAACTGTGTTAACAACCTGTTTATACAAGAACGATGTTCCTTCTTAGATCCCCATGTTTAGAAACTAATACTTCTAAACAAAATTGTTAAAGGTGTTTATAAAGCCATCAGATATTTTAAAACGTCTCACATAAAGTAATATTATAATTATTATTATTATTATTATTATTAAGTAATGTGTATATATTAATTTAATAAACAGATAGCCTTGATGTCGGGATGCAAAAGCATTGGTTGTAAATGATTTCTAAATTGTGGAATTCTTAAGAGAAAAAGGTTGTCTACTAATTTAAATTGTTGTGTTTATGTACATGTACACCACATCAGGAGCTACTTTATTGAAAAGTTTGTACTGTGGCAATAATTTTATCTACCCCAGGTTAGACGGTACGAGATGTCATTTTCTAGATTGTATCATCTGCGTCCCTGGTGTGTTTCAACCAGGTCTGGAACGTTGTCTGTTGAGCTTGTTATTAATTAATCTTTCTACAGATCAATAGGTTTGTGTTTATGAATTTTATTTCATGATGAAAATTCCGTTCTGTTTAATTTTAAATGTGTGCTTTTAGCCCCTCTGATTTTCTTTCAATATATACCATTGCACAAAATCTTTAAAAACTTGTTTTGAAATAAAATGTGGAGATGAACAACTCACAAAAATCATATCCGGCTGACATTTTTTGCCAACAACCTTTTAACTCTTAAAGAACGATGTTTTCCGTTTTGTCCAAGAGAAAAATAAAATAAAAATTAGAATAGTATTGGGCAATGTCTGAGGGCCGATTATGTAGGCGTGGCTTAACTCAAGGCTTAATATTTATTGTTGTATAAACTGTAGTATATTGTCATGATCAACGTTATAAACACAACATTTGATGTCCTCACTTAAACAGGTAAAGACTATTCTGACTGAAATCAGAAGAAAAAACTTTATCTACAAACAAGTGCAGTAAATACATCAAGTCAACAACTATTAAACTTGATATAGTAAATACAAGAAAACACTGTTTTATTATAATAAAAGGTAAAAAAAATCTTTCGGTTCACGACTTAATTCATCAACATGGCTACATCATATCAACTAACTGACCTGTTTGTATACCCTCAATCGCTTTCTCATTTAGCTATTATATATTCTCAAGTAAACACAAAAATTCCAAGATACGCTGCGCTGTGACTATAACAGGTAAATACAATATTAGATGCAAAATATGTCTCATGTGCCCTATATGCAGAAATGTTCCTCTAAACAATTAAAGTACCTAAGTCGGTTCATGTTGCCGACTGACCGTTCCAAGGCGGTAACTGTCGGGTTTGCTCTTTTCGATAAATAACTCATCACAAATTTGTTCTTTATTTTTCGCTTGGCTTTCATGTGCAATACCTTTGTTCTGTGCCTTTACGGAATTTGTATGTGTTGCAATGCTCATAGGACTTTGTTTTATATTCTTATTCTTGTATGTTTTATTGCCCGTTATCGTGACCAGCCTGTTCAATTCATGCTTTAGCACTTTTGGTCGAACATGACTAGATAATAGTTTGTAAATTCAACGCTTTTTAGTTACTTCAGACAAAATGTTAATTATTTATAACATTATGGGACGCTGACAAGTCATTTTAGATAAGGTAATAATAAAAAATATATTTAAAACATTTCAGATATTGAAGATATAGATATGTTCCTTTTGATACCGAACAAAACAGTTATTTATAATTATCACTGAGCATAGGCAAGCCGCCGTAAACCTACAAAAAAGCTTTTGTCAAAATAAGTTTTGATCTGGGGTTCGTTTGAACGGTTGGCTTTTTGTTTCTATACTTCTAATGATACTCTTCTAAATGTGAGAACCTCGAGTCGACTGTTGAAGATAATAACTGTTCCTTGTTGTTCAAAGTCTAGTCAATATTGGGGGATGATGTTGGTCAATTATCTTGATTCTGACAATGTTGTCAACCTTTAAAATTAGGAAAAGATATCATTCAAAATTTGCCCAGGTAAAAATAGTTAAACTGTATATAGGGGCGCCCATTGTCAAACGGTTAAAGTACATTCTAAGCTTCTGATCGTGTAAGTTCAATACCACGTCGGGGAGAGAACCTTCTCGGCGGGAAGTCTTCCAGGTGACATGCAGTGCGCTGATGTTTTATCCAGACATTTCACTTAGGTCTTCCTTCACCAATAACAAGCTTTACATAATTAACAAGACCACACTTGTCTGTGCGATTTAACATAAACTTACTACAAACAAGCAACTCTGTAAATGCAGTGTTAAAGTGACATTGACAAGTTATGTTCCGTCATGCGACCTTAGTGTTTGTAAACGTTTAATGAGGTACTGTATGCATAAAGGCTTATCTCAATATAATAAATGTCTTAATTTACACATTCGAAGTATTAAGTTTCAACCTTATTTATGAATGTGTCAAGCAATTCGCGAAGTAATAAGATGGTATTTCAAAGTATTATATCTATAAACCGGAAGGGCAAGAATAATTTGTAAAGGATAAGTGTTTACTTTTTGATCAGTTACTTGAGTATAAGGTGTGTAAACGTAGAAAGGACACGGCCAACAAACGGCTGATATCACCACCACTCCCCACTCCCACCCCCACCCCGCATAAAAAGCAATCAAAAACCTATTTTATCTTCATACCGTTCCTATCTTTTTCAGTCTTCTCAGTATCTCATTTTGGACAAAGTTCTATCAGTGTGCTTTTGTTTTTAATCAATTATTATCAGGATCAAACGAAATGCGGAAAGAAATTTTATTTTTCGATATTTCGATTAGGTAATATGTTGTAGTAACACCTGAGGTAAAATAAATAAATAGACCAATATGTCAACACAAGTATTTAATTACTTGCGTCAACAGTTTATTTTAACTGGTCGGGGACCCAACTTAGTGTCAAATTATTTAAAGTTATACTTTGACCCTTAGTCAAAGTAAAGAAATGAAACCCAGAAGCAGTAAATCTGTTTTGGTTTGTTTCTGCTTTTTGTCATACATTCCAGCGACCATTTAGGATCATTGTAGCAACGTCAGGCGTTTTTGTGGAGTAAGATACATATCTGGATAGAACGCAAGACAGCTGGAAGACCTTCTTACATTATGTCCTCCAAACCGAACGGGACTCGAGCCCACGCGGTGAGAGGCTAAACAGTCAGAGAAGTTACAAATCGGCGACTCTACCACTACGCCACGAGCGTCCCAATAAATCTGTACTTATAACACAATATTAGACAAACCATTATATCGACGATGTTAACAACAATACTCAATGATTGATGATGTAGTTTTTAGGATCTCAGAACACACTGACCACATTTCCAGAACTTTTTTACAAGCATGTTTAACTATAGTATTTTCAGTTACAACTCCCATCGATTATAAAACTACGAAACTCTTATTCTTGTAAATATTTCTCACAAATCACAGGAAAACTGATTACACAAAACATCAATATGAAATGACGAAAACAGTGACGTTATCGTCATTGCATAATGTTGTATAAATCGGGAATGGATAATATAATCAACAAGAACATCTCCAACATAATGTATATTTTGGACGAAGAGAGACAACATCTTTATTATTACATTTCAGTGCTGAAACATCGCGGCACATCTATATCCTCAAACGTTGTATTATAGTATATTGATTAATAATATGACATATTTCTTAATTGAATTATTTTTATTTACATGTATGACAAAGTATATTATTTGTTTTCATTTATTAACGCTAAAGGTTCTGAACTTTTTGTATAATTGCTTATGACAAAATCTGGATTGTAACAAAGTGTATCATGTTTAAAATTGACACCTTAACAACGAGCATTGCTGCTAGCTATATATATGTCACACCCAAACACCTGAAAATGAATCACTATCTCGCATGATTAGATTGCTGGTATTTAGACACAAAGTTTCTTTGTGCTTTCGATTCAAATGTCTTTTTTCCGCGCAGCAAACAGTTTTAATGAAAAACGCGATATTTTGCTCCATTTGTGAATTTTAGAAACAACATTGCTAACAGAAACAGGTAAATTAAATGGTTTCTACATGTCATTGTGTATTTAAGTTGTCATTTTTCTTTTTTAAACCGATTTTTTCTTCTTTCACTTCTAAATTAAAATCAAGCTTAATTGGCAAACGTTTACTTATTAACACCAAGGGTCTTAACATTTGCATATGTATTGTAATACATTAATTAATATATGAATTATGAAAGAATGAACTAATGGCACGCACGTAATCCATAAAGTGAACATACACAATGTCAGACATTTTTATTACTCTCTAAGGCTGTTAGACGGTTAGAAGAAGCATAAAGCCAACAGATTAACTGCAACATTTTTTTTTGTTTCAAGACAGCACCGCCTCTTCCTACCTAATATATCTCAGGGGACCCCCACACTTTAATTAACTCACAATTTCTATATACAAACACTATTTCCGATGTCAACAATCTTAAAAGCAATCAAATTTGACTCATATATTTGAGTAATAAATTTTATAGCCAGTGACAAAATCAAGATTTTGAAGAAAAAAAATAAGAAAAAATAATGTAACCATTTTATTGTCTGTAAACATGTGATGCATAAGATGTCAATTAATGAGTGAAATTTCGTATTTAAGACACCATACTGAATAATTTTCATACATGATGACAGAGTAAAGTAATAGTTAGAATAAATTGGCTGTATTAACACCATTCTTTATTACAGAGTATGATGTGTGCAACATTTTTAAAACATGCTGTACTATAAACTCATCTGAAATATACGCTGTTATGGTATGTATCTCTTGATATGTTCATGCTTACTCTCTTAAATTCAAATTGAAAAAGAATATTTATTGAATAAAACAACTGTACAAAAGCATTAACAGTATTATTTATGAATCGTCGATAAATTTTATTCAATTTTGATTCTCTCAGTAATAATGGCAATGATTCAATCCACCCTATACATATTAAATATTCTTGTCCAAATAAACTGTTTACAATTTAATTGAAAGTATTTGGTACCGTATAGGTAATTGTATGATATAAAAGACTATCTCATATGTGTCTTATTTACATATGTTTAAAAATAAAATTGAAACAGAAATCACTCTAAATTATATGCCTGTAACAACCTACTTACTTGTAGACCTTGGAGGAAAGTAATTTTAGTATTCATTTCGTGTCGTGGTTCTTTGTATTTATTTTGAATATTATCTCCATGGTAACAACATCTCAACGATACATGATACTCTTTGGCGCCTCGTCATTATCCTAAAACCTAACCAATTAAAACTAAATATTATATCATTTTAATACGATACCATATGCATAGCAAAGATAAATAAGATGCAAAAGTATAAAATCAATTTATTGACATTTTGTTTTTGTTTTTGTATATGAGGAGAGGAACATTATAATCCCTTCTCTTTTTGTATGTATGTCTTTTGTTTGTGTAAATGTATTGCAAAAAAGAAAGTGAAAATAAATATGTTTAAATTGAATAAGATGTTTTTTGTTAATTCGGCATAGTAATTTTAGGTTCATATTAACATAATATGGGTAAAAAGAATTATGTGCGTAGTTTAAAGTGACGCTCTTTATTTACCTGTAACCTAATAAAGTCTTAAAAACAAATGTGCAAGCCACAAAACCATGACCATGTCAATAATGTGTAATGTAAATTATGACAGTAATTGCTTTAATAATTAACAGTAATTGTGCAGTAAAGTATAAACACTTGTAATAATCACGATTTGCACTTAAGCCACACTTGTATAATGACATTAACGTGGTATATTGCTAAGCACTTCAGCATTAAGCTTGAAAATCTGGCGCATGTTCTTCACCGAGTACATCTTACAATACCAGCCACAAAACGCTCGATGACAACAAAAATGTTATATTTTTAGAACTTACATGTGGGGAGGTTTTCCAACTAACCTGCTGTGTGCCGGTGGTTCTTACTTAGTATGGGGTCTTCTTCCACCAGTATTTAGCTAAACGTCGTCAATATGACCATGATTGTGCCGGTGCGTTGTTATTGAAAACAAAAACAGTTCAATCAATTTGCAATGTTTGCAATCGATTACATGTATTTCATATATACAATCTCTAGAGTTACATGTTTCAATTGTTCAACTGTGAATATGATTATTACATAAAACATTTCTACATTCAAATAAGGTAATCCGTTGGGCATTATTTGATGTTTCTTTAATATATTAAAATATATATGCCAATATGTGTATATTGATATGCATTTTAATGTTTCTTTTAAGGCTTTACATTAACACAATACTTCAGACAATCATTGATTATAGCAACATGTATTTATACTAGTTTTTTATTCTCGCTTGCGACATTAAATTTCTTAAAGTATATTTTTGAATAATATTAAGATATTTAACCTTTCATCTCAATGCTACAGTAGACTTATTTACTTCTCTTGCGGCAGACAATGTATCGGGTGTCCTAAAGAACAAACTATTGACAATAAATAATTTACCATTGACGTTGTTATTATCAGAGGAAAATATTTAATTAATAGGTTCATAAATATGCATCAATTTGCATTCTGGTCCTTCTCGTCTTGCAATTGACAAGTCTTGGTATGTCAGGTTGAACATTAATTATTTGCAGAATGTGAACAAAACCTAACGACAATGTTCATACCCCGAGCGATGAAACTGTCGAACATACCTAGTTGACAATTTGACTGATATGATGAGAATCATTCACGGGACAAACGTTGAACTTCTACTTTACTAAATACTTTAGTCGATATTAATAATGGAGCGTAATGGCAAGGCGATCGAATCTAATGCTAATGATCGCAATTCGTGATAATATATCTAAAAAGAACCTAAATACTGTTTTAAACTGTGCAAAAATCCGGATGATGAAGAAGATAATATGAATATATTACAAAGTCCTATGAGCATTGCAACATATACCAAACTCCGAAAAGGCACAGAACAAAGGTATGTCACATGCAAGCCAAGTGAAAAGTATGAACAAATTTGTGATGAGCCATTTAACGAAAAAAGCAAACCCGACAGATACCGCCCTGGAACGGCCAGTCGGCAATATGGACCGACTGGGGCGCCCAAACCGGCCCTACAATGCCCCAACCCTGCACTTCCTGGCGAGTTTCTCAAATGCAAGCAATGAAAAAAAACGGTCTATTTGAATATAAAACGTCCAAGCGCTGATATTTTCTATAAGTTATGACGAAAATAGTGACGTCATTGAAAAATAATGTCAACATAGTGTTGAGAAAAGAATATGGTATTATTTCGAATTGAAAAATTACACAAAAATGGTTGACTATAAATAATATTAACTTTATGAATCATGAACAAACATTTCCAGAGACGAATAAATGGTTGTAGCATCCTGTTCATGTGAACATGGAATTGAAGAATCAAAGTCCATTGTCCATCAAAGGAAATAAAGTAGGAAAGGAAAATAACAATCTTTATAGGATGAATTAAATGACAACATAGATTACATGCACGGGGAGATTTTTACGACCGCCACTCTGCACAAGTAACAAATAACAGGACACAGACGGATCAAACCTTCCGGGTAGTATTGAGATAATAATTTGAATCTTCTGAGAAAAAATTTCGTAAATGGGAAAGAGTCACATCTCCTCATTAGACAAACATTTATTTGACACGATCTTATTCCATTTTGCAAGTGTCAAATTTTGACAACGTATATTTTAAAATTGTGCGCTAAAAGGCTGAGTGATTTTAAATTGTTGAAACACGCTGTTTAAAGAAAGCAATAAAACCTGTAATGAGAAAATTTGATATAAATTTAATGCTTACCGGAATAATCATAACTATACCAATAACTTGTTAATTGTGCTTGTCTAAAAAAGAATAAAAACACATACTCTTTTCCTAATCACTTAAAAATCGAGGTAGATGCAATTAGTGATTGTTTGGAACAATTGTTCTTTTGAAATTACTTTTTCAGAAAACATCAATATTAATATATGTTAAAAACTGCCCCCAAGGTGCTCCTTTTAAATTTTTTCGGTTACGTACCGAGTAGATTCCCATATACAGTATATACAAACTTCGTGAAGACAAATTTAGGAAAACTTCCACTTCCAGTTTTTAAAATGGAATTTGGTATAAGATTTTTATGAATTTATAACAATTATAGCGATTTCTACGGTATATGGTCGTTTCGATTTTATTTTCAGGTTTTGCTTCTTTTGAGAGGGGGCATAATAATCACCAGGCAGTTAGACTCTTGTAGGATAATATCTTCACACCTGAAATAGGTGTTTTAAGAAATTGAACCATTTAAAAAAAACGTTTCTTTAAGTCCGTACAATTGTTTAATCTTCGTGATCGATATATTGCACAGAAACATAAAGACATAATTCTAAGATCAAGTGCGACATAGGCAAACAACTCTATTAACTACTTAAGTAGTTTACATATCGAAAACAGTCTCTTAGCATTTGATGATGGCTATATCTGTTTTGTGTTTTGCAAAAACAATACTAATACTTTTGTGTTGCCAATGACAGCTTTGACAACTTTCAACACAACTCATTTTCGGAATGAAAAACATCTGCGGGCCTCAGGTATCGCTGTTACTTGTGCTCCCAAGCCGTATTTGCAACGGCGTAATGAGAAAGTGAATAAAACAGTACATTGACAATGCGTAGTCATGGTGCCATCGTTGCTATGTCTGCAGATTATAGTAAATGTGCGTCTTATTATTGTATTACTATCTATTGTGGTCATTGTTTATCAGGCAAAATTTTTAACTCACTTAATTACTAGATGACATTTCTCTCATTTAAGATGTCATTTTTGCTGACATCCAAAATGACAAGAGTATTGTTTGACATTTCATTCAGATGCACGTTTTAAAAACAAAGAAGATATGCATACTTGCTCTTTAACTTTGATTCGGGGCAATCAGTGTTATAACTATAGAATAGGGAAAGCGTGAACAGTTTTTTTTAATTTCCTGTAAGTACCATTTTCACCAATTTAATTAGTCGCAGAGTTTAATTTAGCGATAAAAATTTTGTCCTGAAATCAAATCTCAACACAATTAGAACATGTGTGCCAAGCGTTCGGAAATAGGCTCTACAATGCTCCTGACGTTTTACCTATCAGCAGTAAAACTCATAATCCAAACTTATTTCTAACAAGCAATAGACATGTAAACAGAGATCCGTTTTCTACCAATATAAATAATTGTAGCATATGGTCTAAACATAAATGATAACTGATGAATGTACTTCCAGGTTCTACAATGCAAATCAATTGTCATGTTGTTGTTTTTATTTAAACTTATACTGATCTCAAACTCTGCGAACAGACCGAAAATACCATTTGGCTTTGACGTAAACATTTCTAAATGGTCAATTACCTAATACTAGAAAAACAATAAATAGTATAAATATAATTAAAATGGAGGAAATAAACTGAAGAAAATAATCAAAAAGGGGCAAACTTGTGCTTTGCGAATATAACAGAATTAATCTTTGACTACATTGAACTGTTAGCTGTTGGTGGCACAACATTTTGTTTCAGAATTAGGCCGACTTTGTCTACACGCATGTCTGACAAAATATCTTATATTGTGCCACCATTAGATATTCAATATGACTGCTAAACAAATCTATTTTGTAAACCTTAATTTAAATATTGAATTGTATATAAAATTAGTGTAATTATAAAATAATCTTATAAGAACTCTTCATAACAAGCAAAATGTAGCAAAATAGCTATTTTGAAATTATGTTAACATGTTATTTCACATATCGATTTCATAATATTTTATTTCAAGCTTTGTTTATGACTACAAGATATTTATATAGTGTTTACATTGCTTTTTATATTGCTTTTAATTTAATACACCCACACAATTGTTGTACAGATATATCACAATTCAACAACACGTGACAAGGAAAACTGTTTTTCTTATATATGTATATATATATATATATATATATATATATATATATATATATATATATATTTATATATATATATGTATATTGTTTAAATTACTCTTTGTATGTATGTTATCGTTTAGTCTAAGTTTCATAGTAAAATATAATTAATTTGCCTTAAACACTAATTATACTCACAAACTTACTGATGAATTCATAGGGACGGGGACCTGTTATACAAGAAACAAAGTATTGACTCAGTAGCGGTCCTTACCATACTGGCAATAATCTGTTGCCATTTTATTCCTCCTATAAGGATTGTTTTATGCATTTTCCTTTGACGGACGTTGCACTTTGCTTCCTCAATTCTATCTACACATGAACATGATGTACATCCATTTACACTTCCTCTCTGGTCATTTTGTCGTGATTAAAATAATTTCATTTACAATCAACCGTTATGTGTAGTTCTTATAAAGGTAACATTTCTCTCTCTTTGAAATACCACGTGGACATAATTTTATATAAAGTCATTGCTTTCTTTTATCTGTTTTCTTTCCATTGCTTTCATTTGAGAAACCCCTCAGGAAGTGCGAGCTTTGTAAAACCTGTTTAAGCCTCCGAATCGGTCTATATTGCCGACTGACCGTTCCAAGGGTACCTGTTGGGTTTTCACTTTTTATTAAATACATCACCAGTTCTTACTTTTTCATTTTGCTTGCATGTGATTGCCTTTCTCCTGTGCCTTTTTAAATTTTATTATATGTTGGAATACTCTTAGGACTTTGTCATATTTCCTTATACTAAATTATTTCCTGTTGCTGTACTGTAACAAATTCACACAACACAGTCTTATCTGATGATAGTATATCTATTAAACAAGCTTACGATAGAAATGGGTGGTTATATGTTCACTTTGCAATACGATTACCAATAACCGTTTTTTTAACCTTTTACAAGATTTCAGGTATAATTTTGGCTGTTTTTTATTATTCAATAAGCTGTAATTTATACCAGTTACTATGAATTGAACTCTACTTAATAAAATATATAAGACAATGTCCAATTAGCATTGAAACATATCGAGTTTAAATAGACACAGGAGCAACGTATTCACATGCACGCCAAATGTAAAAATGAGAACAAATCTGTGATGAGTCATTTTACAATAAGAGCAAACCCGACAGTTACCGCCTTTGAACGGTCAGTCTGCAATCTGGACATCAGTTGACTTTTTTGGGGGAGTTTTCATCATTGATTTGTAAACCATCTTTCATTTCAACCGAAAATATAGTAAATCACTGATAAACAATGTTAAGTTTCTTTTGGTGTGCTTTACTCTATGTTGTTTTATAATACAACTAAGTTTCAGCCTTAATTATACAACATATAAAAATCAAGAAACATGTTTACCTGCTCTAAGTGTATTTTCAAGATATGTCAGTTCAAAGAGTTTGCAATTTTGCCCAACTGTCTGGTAAAAGTTTAACTACTCGAACGTATTTTTCATCACTTATACATTACCTATAAAGTAAAGTGGTTGTTAATCATTAAGACGTGCCATTTGCTGCTACCTTTCAGCATAACTAATGTGAATTTGACATTAATGAAGAAAGCTCGATATGACGTAATGTTATAAGTCTGTAAAACACTGTATCTTGATAATACCCTACGTTTTCGGTGTATGCATATTTGTTTGTGTCAGTAAGTGCTGGCAGGGAATTTATCTCTGTTTGTTTTAAATGACGCAATAGATCATCAAAATGTGTTCGTCTGCATAAAAGAAATCATGGGGTACAATTAAGCCCTGAAAGACATTTGTCCTTCACAAACCAGGCAATGTTTTATCTGTTTCAGTCTTTTCTTTGTGTATAAAAGAAGAACAAAGTATATAAAATTCCCTTGAATTAAAATTAAGATATAATAATACTGATTGTTGCTGGTCACAATAAGCTTCTTAGTGTGCAAATATAAAGGCTTGAACGAAGAAGCAATACAGACATATCATCTGATTAAATTTCGTAAGCTCATTCTATTGCCTTTTAGCAGTATTTATATTTATCCTTAAATACTTTAATAAATTTCACACAAAATAAAAACAACTAAATTTTAACGTTTAATATATGTATAAAATTCAAATATACTTTGTGAAATAGATGCCACATTTCACAGCAACAATCAGGCTTTTTAAGTATAAGCAAGATAACTTTAACTTTAAACTAATAGACTACTTTTATGTATTTTTGAGAATAAGTATCACTTTTTCTGCGAACACATGACCTCTGTTACTCTCGGTTTTTTATCATACCACTAGACAGACTAGTCTCTTTATTGTACTACACGAAACCGTCTTCAAATGTCGGTTGTGTTTACATTAATATCTTTAATATCTACCGTTGCACTAGTGCTATAAAGTATTACGATATTCGTAAACTGATTTGCACATCAACGTCTCTTCAAAAATGTAAATTACTTTGTATTCTCATTAGATAATTTAGTAAGTGATATATATAATTATACCCGTAATAAATTTCTAATTAAATATTTTTTTATTGTTTTCAACAAGTCTGACAGGAAGCACATAGGATTATTAACAGAATTATACAGAAACGAAATAGATAATAATTTGTATCACAAGCTATCAAACTGCCACTATTGGCACTGACGATAGTTTGAATGACATAAATACAGCAAAAATCATCTTCCCCGTTGAACGTATGTTTGTTTTGTCCGACCGTTGATAAGACAAGTGGCGGCAAGTCGTAAATCCATACTGCGCACATTTTGAACTATTTATTAACAACACTTGATAGCTAGTTTCAAACTTCGCACCGTTTCTGGCACACAAATAAGATTATCTAATGCAGTTTGTTTTTGCTATAATCTAGCAAGAGACTTATGACGTAACTTCCTTAGACTATCAAAGCAGTAGCGTTCGACGAAGATAACGTTTCCCTGATAAAAAAAAACAGTCTTTAGCCGTCTTTGTAGAAATGTTCTACTTTAGGACCTTGACTTAAAGAAAAAACAAGATATTTGAAAAATCTTTAAGTGACTTGACGCCACCTTGCTAGGGTCATTGCATTTATCATAGACCTGAAATGCATCGCTCAAGCTCATCATGAAAGATTTCCACGATATCGTTTTGTTTTGTTTTTTATTTGTGTAAAAATTCTTTTCTTTTTTGTCAGAAATACATCATTGACATCTGACACTAACAATGTGATAGATTTAAGGGTCATTTAAAATGTCCCATATCTTACCGCATGTATGTCTTTTAATACTTCCAAGATTGCATCTTGCAATGTTTTTGGAGGATTAAAAACAGTCTGGAATGTCGACTAATTTGTTACTGTTTTTCGCTAATGTTAAGGGCGCCATTTATGATATATTTAAATGAGCATTGTTGATTATTATGTTGTATTTAAAATCCATAATTGAGCAAATTCGAGGCCTGTATTTTTGCGAAAAATAAACAAAAGCGTGAAAGTGTTGTTATTTTATATTAGAAACCAATAATTCGCCATTTTCTGACACTACTTTTAGAAAAAATAACATTACAAATGTAATTTTTATAATATATCAAATAAATTGGTTCTACGATTGATGTCAGCACTGTGACCATCATTATGTTGGAATAACAATAAACAATAATAAACATTACGAAGATCTTTTTAGGACTGAATTAATCAACATGCACCAGGATTTAGTTTTATCTTCTAGCACCACGTTTTGGCAGCTGCACAATCGGTAGACTGGGGGTTTTACAATAACACGTCAATGTTGTTTACTGACTGTGGCAAATGCTGTGATGTTGCTGGATCAAAGAGAGAAGGCGTAGATACTTGTTATAATTCAAGACATACACTCGCCATCTGTTGGGGTCATTTGAAATCATACCTTGATTTCTTTACATTTTGAACATTGACATATAAACGCCCCTTCAACTAGCATATTGTTATCGAAGACGTTCTTCACTTAAAGAGGATTCAGTGATGATTAAAATACCTCATTATGAGTGTTTGTTTAATATTTTTTGTCATTCAAACTTTAATAAGATATGAGACTTTTTGTATTGATTCACTTGTTTGAAAAACAAGGAACAATGAGTATGGCGTAATATGTTAACTTTAACATACCTACAGCCTGGTTAATCCACATTTTAAAATAAAATATAACTATAAAGTAATATGACGGATGTAAACAGTTTAAACTCTTGACATTATTATTTAAGTTTTAACATATTATGACATTTTCTATTATATTAGTGCGGTAGCATATATAGAGGTTTGCACAAATTGTTATACATTTAGCATGATAATCAGTGCAGAATATAATATCATTTAATAGCTTATAGAACAATTTAAACCAAACAATTATTACACTTTTGAGTTTGCACTTATTATGTCATATCATAAGTTCTGGGGGGAAATCTGCTCCATTCAACAAAACAGGTTTAAAACTAAAATCAAATATTTTGAAAATATCTGCCCAAAAGCCTTGTAGGACTGTTTATTTTTTTATCTATAAGTGTCTTTGCTTGTATGGTGTAGTATGTTCTTTGTTTAAATCTGTGTAAAAATCGGTTGATATTATATACCCACTTACTGACTGGCCATATCTATAGAACTGACATGGTTATTCTAACATTAATTGATTCTTAACGGAATTACGTTTCCTAAATAGTATAATGTTAGTTTAATAGGATTTATTTTCAGTGCCAGTACGTGCTTACATTTTGTGTATTAACTGTAAGAGATATCGCCTGCGAAAAGAACGCGTTTTATATAAGCTGCTGGTTCAATTATGCTATTTCGAAGATGTAATTTATTACGGGAAAGACAATACAAGGCCATTATAAAAAGTATGACACAATGGGTAAATACTGTTTAGAACACTTTTATAGCGAATACATTTTTGGCCATTCTTTTTCAGACTTATAAACTAATTAAAGAACCTTCTTGTCATTCCTGGGCGGACGCTTTACAGTTTTCTCACAGTTGGGTTTTCTCTATTTTGTATAATTTCTCGTTACAGTTTTGTTGTTAATTCTACAGTTGACAAGCATGTGAATATCTTTGTCCTGCGCCTTTTCAGATTTAATTGTTAAAATACCCATAACACATTGTCATATTAAGCATTCTCTCTACAAATTTCTTTAATTTCGTTTTTATTTATTAATTATCAAAACCCATTTTGGTTTAAAAGAGACTGGACATGTTAATGAAAATATTATAATATATTTTGATTGCTAGTTATATTGTTGCCCTTGTTTTCTTTATTTATGATCTAGTATAATTTTACGCAAAAATAGAAAATACGCTTTTACTATATTTCGTTAACAGAGGTGAAAAATGAAGATTGTGTTTTCCATATTTATGATGAAATGGATTTAATTTAAAATAGTTATAACATATAAAATTAATGACAATAATTGATAAAAAGTATTCACATTAATTATTTAACTATGAAAAAGCTATTATTAAATTCAAATAAAAAGTCACTAAACTATGCAATAATAAATCGTTCCTTAAGATCTTTAAGTGTCCTATTTTAATATGTATTTGTTTGTGATTATTTTATTATTTTATTACGTTTTGCTAAAATGATCTGCGCGATCTCGAACAATAAAAAACTGTCTTGAATCAGGGGACCTTGCTGTGCATCATTAGGTTTCAAAGTCATCATTAGTTTTGAATGATTTTATTAATTATACTATTATAAGAAGACAGAAGTTGTCAAATCAAATTTCTATATTTTTGTAAATTACGATGAAAAAGAAATAGCAATTAAGCTTGCCGGAGTCATTACCTTTTCATACAAAAAGTAAAGAAATATTGAATGTCGTATAAATCGTTCACCTAAATGTAATATTTTTTCTATCTAAAGAAAAAACTTTCATATATGTTAAAAAGTTCATTGTAGACAAATATATGACACAATTAAACAGAAAATCCGACCTAACATTTTGGTTGGTTTATTTCAACACCTAATTTAGAAAACACACCAGCTGCTTATGTTTACCTGATATATTTCTTCGTTAAACCTATTTTATTTCATACAATATATTGCGAACGATATTTCAAATGGTTGGGTATGGCTCCTTTGCTGTCGGTGAAATAATTCTAGATCATGAGTCGCTAATGTCAATTATTCGAAATAGAAAATAGCATCATGTCGTCATTTATCGGCACGTTATCAGTTCAAGGAAGCAACAGCCATATCCAAAACTATAACAACAGACTGTTTTATCGCGTTTGCAATTTTCGAACAACTTTTTATCGCCAAAATTGTAATTTTTCATGCAAAATTCAATTTAAGAGGCTATATATTGTAAACATATCGCTATGAAATATGCTTAAAATAAAACTCAAGTGATGATGATTTTACGTAAGAGGGAAAAGTTCGATATTAAGATATCGTTACAAGCCGGACAATGATGCTGCTATGATAACACACCATGAACCCATGTTTTGCAAAAGCCTTTCTGGTGTCAGTAAGTGCTAGATCTGGGTTTAATCTCTGTTAATTTAAAATGACATAATCGATCATCATTAACTGTTTGTCGAAAATGATTCGTGATGGCAAGACAAGACCAGCAATTCTATACAGGTAAAATCGTTAGTTTAGTTACTTACTTGTGTTTCGGTTCATGTTGTAAAGAGTCCTGAATGTAAAATGTCTTATATTTAAGTTCTCAGCTAACAAAATGACTCTAGTGCTGTTGCCTTTTTACCATATTAATTTTGAAAGGCGGTAACTGATGGTTTTTCTTTTTGTGTGTTATGTCTCGTCTCTGTGTTTTTTGTCACATTTACATTTACCTTGTCTGCCTTGGTCTGCAGGTAGATAAAATTTAAATATCTGTGAAAATTTTGATAGGACCTTTTCTTATTTACCTATGTTTGATTCTATTTTAATTACATGTTTACGAAGTTCACAAAGTAAATTCTGTAAGGGTTTAGATTCACAAAATGTGAAAATCGTTTGAGCTTGACAGTCAATAAGTTTGCGACTTTTATCCGATCTACTGTAACGACGACACTCTTCTTGATTCAAATAATAAACATAATAAAGGTCTTCCAGTAGTATTGTATTGAGAACTGCATCGTAGATTCTTATACCAGTTAAAGATAATAAACACCGTGCCTCTAAATGTGAGTTCTTATTTAAAGAGCAGACAATGAACAAGACACATGGCAAGAGTTTTCAATACTTTTGTCAACAAAGTATCAAACTGAAAAACTATGTGCTTGCTTGTATTTAAAAGCTAAGTAATTAATAAATTGAAATGTCACCGATTTAAATACAGAGAGTTCGATCTTTATGTTAGTCGGGTTATGTGTAATTGTTTGTCTGATTATATTTTTATACTGTTTGTTACTAGATAAAAGTTATGATAATAATAAAACCATGTAAATAAAACTTTTCTTTGCCACCAACAGTAAGACCATGTAAAGAATAATGTAGCACAAAATACAACAGCAAGATGGTCAGATAATGAAAACTTTTAATTTATAAAAAAAATACCTAACAGTAAATTGATAACAAAATGCATAAACTATATATATATCTGCAATTATAAATGATTAAATTTATACAAAATATAACCGGTTTACAAATGCAGTATTTTATTTTGCGAGCAAATAAAATATATTTAAAATAAATTGTTCAAAGTCAAACTTAAAAGGAACTCTGTAAGTCGTTTTATTCTTGCAACAGGAGAAAAAAACGCCATAAATAAACATGTGAATTAAGTTTTTAATAAAAAAAAAAACAATCAAACGTTTCATTCAAGCCCCTGCCGGCATTCCCGGAAATGTATATTTTCAGACAGAACTTACCAATCGGAACTCCTCGGGTAATTCCGTCCTCAGGACAATCATCCCTCGGATGTATCTGGTGCAATGATACTAACTGAAATCATGGTCGTTTTGTTCGTCGGAAGTCGGAAGAAGAATATGCCTAAAATGTAGCTCGCACAAAACATAAACAATGCCATCGTTTGAAAGCTGCGTGTCTGCTGCGCTGGGTAAATTAAAATTGGATGAATTAAAATTAAAGCCGCCACAAATTGAAGTTTTACGGGCATCGTGCTGTAGTGAGCTGTCACCCGAACTGCCATCTTTGTTTTGACGTCTGCCCCAAAGTAGTCCCATTAAGTGAAATGGCCGGGGTGATCCAGCTACCTACATACATCCAAGAGATGATTCGTCAATTATCCGAGGTGTTCCGATTGAGAACTTACATGTAGATATAATATACGCAAAGCAGTCACTCGTAAATGTCTTTAAAGTGTTACAGTATTTGCTCTTATAAATAATGTAGTAATTGTGGTTTGGAGTATGTGCAGTAAATATACTTGTAAAACTGTCAGAAGGTTGATTAGCACTTTAGGGACTCTTCAGTCATGGCAGTTATGTGCTCAAATGCTATGTTCTTCAATTTGTGCACCTAGATCTGGTTCACATTCGAGCGCCTCCTTTAATTTGTTATATACCTATGAATGTTTATCTTTAAAATCAGTTCTCGGTGGCTGTGCAATACCCGGATTGTGCTCGAGGCTACGCACAATCCGGGTATTACACAGCCAACTCAAACAATTCGGCTCTGTGGATCGCACGCTAACGTTGTATTCCATATATATTTCATCCATACATCAGTCAGAAAGTTACCAGTTTGTATTAACAGTACGAAAAAAAAATGTTTAAATCTTTATTAGGGATGAGTGTAAGTAGTCATTTGATTTAAATGTATCTTATAGTTTTATGATATGTACGTATTATTTGATCGCATTAATAGATCGCACATTAAAGTTCAAAACATTATGTTTGGGCACAAACATAAACACCGTTCTGTGTATATTTAAGAAAGGTGCCAAACATTTTCATTTTGTTTACTACTTTTGAATGAAATCTTTTAAAAAAGGTTATTGTAAAAGGGTCATAGTGACACATAAACACTGTTTATGATTTTTCATTTGAAGAAATAACGTTTTCAATTTTATTTACAGGCATTCTAGACTAAGCTGACCAGAGTATATATTGCTCATCATTCACAGGTGTCGTAATTATGTTATTGTTTAATGAAGTCAATCCATGCAACAGTCATAAACCAAGTGATCAAACGGCACAGTACAGAATGAAAGGATTAACAATAACAAAATTAATTATTTATATCAAATTGTAAAAGTATGTCACAGTTATGCACGTTACGTTGCATTGTTGTCAATGCACTTGATAACATACACTAAGATCACTATGTGTTATGTTGGTAATAAAACTAATTCTTAGTTTCCACTATGTACTCGTTTGCATTACAGTGTTTACTCTGGTCTATCTCCTCTTATCTTCAAATCGTCTGGCAGAATGCACACATTTTAGTTGTTGAATCTAACAAATATCTAAAATAGGGACCATGGTCACATACGATTAAACCTATACCATGTTCTGGATAAAGTCTGATTAACCCACTAAGAAATGTTTGGTTAATACAAAGGTTGTAAATCCTCACTGCACAAATGTTTAAGGATGAAAATTCTCACTGCTTGTCAATTCTATTTTACACATTAATTAATGCTTCTTTTCAAACTTTGCACCGTCACTGGCTTATGCAGAAGATTATCTGATGCAGGTTGGTCATGACAGATAAAAAAATAGAGGTTGCCGGGAATGTCTATGTTTTTACAAGGATTTGTCTCTGCATTCACTAATTATCCAAGCAAAATGTCTCTCATTAATCGTAAAGTTAAGCTGATTTATGCAAAAGATTATCTTATGCAGGCTGGTCTGTCATGACAGATAAAAATTAAGGTTGCGGGAAATGTGAATGTCCATAGTAATAATATATGCAATAATTAACAACAACAACAATAATAATAATAATTATTATTATTATTATAATGATAATGATAATGATAATGATAATAATATTATTATTTATAGTAATAATAATAAAAAATAATTCATTGTTACATTGTATATATAAGTTTTTATTTTTTTTTTGTTAGATTGTTGTTGTTCTTATTTAGCATGCACATATTAATTTTAAGCTTTTAAATATACCTAACAACCGCCTTTTCTCTATTTCAGGAGTTTTATTTTTCACTTTTATATTCAACTGGCATTGTTTACATTGTAATGTTTATAAGACCTTTCAAAATGTTCTTATTCATCTCAGTACCTCCAATATAAGGTACTTCATTCATTGTTAAATGATATAACTCGTATAACTTAGTCTCAAGCATCCGTGGTCTAGTGGGTAAGACGTTTTATTCTTGGTGGAATGGTCATGTGTTCGAACCCCTCACCTACCACGGGATGTTTTTTAGTGTGTGTCCTTGGGCATCAGTAGTTATGAACATTGATCCAAGAAGGAAAAATAAGAAAAGGTCCTATAAGAATTAGCACAGATATTTAATTCTGAACTACCTCCAGGGTGAATGTAAAAGCGAAAAAAACACACAAAGACGAGACATTACACACAAAAAGAAAACCAGCAGTTACCGCCTTGGACTGTCTATCGGCAAATGGACCGATTGTGGCGCTTAAACCTGGTTTGTAGAGCGCTCCAACCTTGCACTTCCTGAAGGTTTTTCTATCAAACAGTGTTAATAATCAAAGCGCTGTTTGGGTGGTGTCAGTTTGACCCTGCTAGCGATAACAGTTGTACATACAGTGGTCATAATTATTCTGTAGCAAATCAAATGTACAGCGCATTGGAACTTGGAAAGCAGGCAAGTTTTCAGCTGCAAATTAACCTCTTTTAAATCAATTAAATTGGGTTTTACATAAACGCTGCATGCTCGGCCAAAATAACTGACTTTAAAATTAACTACTACTTCTTACACCCCTCTGACCTGAATCCAAATGTCCATTTCGACCGTTATTCCTCTATTCAATAAGTAATATTCCTACGCGTAAAAGATTCGTCAACATAAACGTTCCAAACAAGTGAGTAGTCTGAAATAAAACAGCCCTAGCGATGACGTATCACAAGAACACTTTAATGACGTCATTGATAAAAATGCAATGACGCCATATGTCAGACGTGTCAAAACTGGTTATGTCCAGGAAGTTTGCAATCGAGTGCGATTTATATTGTGCGATTAATATTGTGTTTAATATATAAGCGGAATACGTTATCTTAATCTTTAGCCTGGTATACATAATTTTTTTTAAAAATCCCTTTTCTTTCAAAGCAAAACATAAAAAGGCCTATCATACTCAAATTGGGGCTCGTATAAATCAATGTTTCAAGTGAAAACTAGGGATTGATGCATCTTATAGTATCAGATTACAAATAATGATACGTATTATTTTGACCGGGCGTGTTAGCGCAATCGGTATAGCGTCGGCTCCAGGTACAGGAGGCCCCGGGTTCGATCCCGGGTCGCGACATACCAATGTCGTTAAATGGTAGTGGAATAGCTCCCTTCCTAATGTCCAAACAAATATAAGGGTAGTTCCACAGCCCGGTGTTCGGATAATATGACTGGGAATGTCTGAGTTAAGCAGACGGTGAACAGTTGACCTACTTTGTACAAAAGAACATGTGATTTTGTTTGCGATTCCGTTGGTGAACGTCTGACTTTATAATTAAACTTACATACTATCAATATCTTAGATATTTCGGAACAGTTCGCTTTTAACATACTTAATGCACAGACAAGTAGGCCTTTTGTATGAAATAAGCATTGAAACTATGTTATTTAATATAACATTTATTGCTTGATCGCTATCATTAATAATCAGACGGTATACAGTTACAAAATTATATTAATCCAATCAGATTAACCTGACAAAATAGAAAAAGTTGCAACACTATAACAGTTTAACGACTTTAATATTTCAGTCCTTTTAGAACCTGAGACCTACCGGAACCCTTGGCCATCACTTTACCGATTGCGATTGCAATGCGGGAGCATTGGAAAACGTTTGTTTTTAATTGACATAAACTGTAATAACATAGAGAACAATCCATTGCCACAATTGTTTTATTATGCTGAGAAACAGTATATGGAAAGGTAAATTAGACAACATTTTTAAACAGACTTAAATTAACTTTCGTTTAATTTGTAACGAGTTTTACATAAAAAATATGAAACTTTACAGGTACGTTTACATGCTTACATAAATAAACGCACATTATGTAAAATTCAAAGGTTTTTCAGCAGCATGGTACATATTCTAATAATATAATAATAATATAACTTATATTCAAGTAAGGCATGTCTATGCTTGCCCACTTTTCATTATCAGTCTCGTTTATTGCGTGTCTTCTCGCGATGTTCGGGGTCTTTGTTGTTGTAATTTCGACAGTGTGTTTATTCGGCAGATATTGCTAAAAGCAATCAGTTCTGTCGTCAAGAAGTTTTTAGAGCATTAAGGATGAGATCTTTTCAGGGCAATATCAACAAACTTTCAGATACCCCTTCCAGAAGAAAACAGTCCATAACTTTTCTTTCTCTATTATAGGATTTGTTATCGTGCCGTATCTTATAAGTATCATCGAATATCGTATTTTCTATAGACATCTATAAGCTTGCGTTCTTTTTTAATAACTTACTATCAGGATCAAACAACATGTTAAATGATTTTTGTCCGGTTAGCTTTCATTGGGATTGGGATTGGGATTAGCCGGCATTTTTTGCCGATACTGCGCAGCGACATTTCTATCATTATAGCACAGGGGCACTTATGAGGTGCCCAGGGACTGAACCCGGCCGGTCCATTATACTGACACCGACGAGTCAGGCGTAATGCTATCCCCTTAGCCCCGAGCGTTAGGAGGGAAGCCACTACTACCAACTTTAAAGTCTTTGGTTAGACCCGGCCGGGGTTCGAACCCACGACCTCCCGATCCGCAAGCCGACGGTTAGCTTTCATTACTCCTGTAACACAGAAGGTAATGTTTTAAGGAAAAATAAAGAAAGGCGAAGAGCCAAGGTGCACGAGAACGTGAGCACGTGAACGAGAAGCGGGGTTTGCATACCTAATTGTTAGCGATGATTTGAAGTCCGTATATTAGTGTTAATAAAGCAAATCATATATCTCCATTAACAGAAGTTTAACCTTTAAGTTATCTGCTTCACCCCACTTAAGTGAAGGAATTGCAAATGACCAGCCTGTGCCTTAACGACCCTTAAAAACACTAAAAATGAAATTGCAAAATATAAAAATAGTAAATAAATTATTTACGCACTAACAATGTGCGTATGGCTTTTGCGTGTAAGCAATAAAAAAAAACAATCATTAATTATAAAACAATATTGATTTTTGTTGTTGTTTTTTAAAGATAAAAGATAATATTATAAATGACCCTTATTATAAAAGACTGAAAGAAAAGAAAGAGAGAAATTTCAAGGGCATATTAGTTCCACAATATATCTTACAATTTGGCAAAACAAAGGCAGCGGCACACAGAACTAGTTAAATAGAAAGCAAATTAACAATGAAACGAGGGTTAAGAGACTTAACTCAAATAGAAAAGCCTCATCAGCCTTGGAGCAATCAGTCGGCAAAAAGACTACCTGGCGTGCTTAATAGCTCGGGAAATTGGTCCTTCTACAATTTGTACCAAACTCCTCCCTCTATGTATTTTATTTATTTTATTTATTTTTTTATTTATTTATTTAAAAAATTTAAAGATCACGCTTGTCTCAAATGCTCACAAACAGTATCACAAATAAAAACACATGCTCTTTTATATAAAGCAGGCCAATCATTTTCCACGTGGTTTAAACTCACACTGATTGGATAAGCAGGTTTCTGTAAACAGCCTTCACTGACCATTTTGAAAAGGTCCATTCTTAAATACACGCAGTAAAGATAATATCAATTTAAAACGAAGTTATTTCTAAATTCTTCATTTTCAACGGGGTACATTTTCAGCTTGTTGTTATCCTATATGGATACTCAAATAAGACAACAAATTTAAACTTTAAATTTTGTCCTGGTTAAATATGCCCCTTATTATTGTGTATACATCAGACCAATTTCCATTTTGGGTGTAACTGAATGCGAAGCTAAAGTTTTAGGAAGTCCATTAAACAAAAAGTGACGTTTCAGACTTTTTATTATAACTATTCTACTTTTGAAATAATTTTAAGCCGAATACTTGTTTTTAGATTTTAAAGGTTTGGCCTACGATTTACTGATATTGGTAATTTTGGAGTAATGTGTTATTTTGATACCAAGAATCGATGAGTTTGTGAGTTCATAAAACGACGGATCCAACAAACGAACTGCAAATGATAAGAATCGTGTGAATATGACATATAATTGTTTTTTGTTGTGTTTTTTTTTTTGAAAATATGCCACGGTTTACCGTATAGATACAGTCATATATACATGTAACTTATTACCAATATCTCTATTTCTATAGTATCACTTGGTTTATTGCTGCCCGCCTTGAAATTTGTTCCATGTTTACATTACGTTTACCTCCGATATTTTGTCTTTTCACAGACTTAGAAAAATGTTGTTAAAAGTGTTTCTGGAAGAATGCTTGCAAGAGATGGCCGACTTAAAACACCGTAGAAACCCATTTTCCCCGGGATGAACGTCAAACGTCTATTTGTTTTGTCAAATAGTAATGTGGGTTGATAAGGCAACTATATTTTAATCTGTTTTAACATTTTCTTTAAACTTCGCTGGCTTGTAGAAGATTATCTTATGCAGGCTATTTAATCATGGCAGATAAAAAAGACAAAGTTTTCCGGAAAATAATTGAAAGTATTTTACAAAGCTTTTCTTCTCCATCAAATTTAATCTTAGCATGATGTTCGCCAATCACTGTAAAGATTAAATAGTGTAAACAAATGTTATCTGAGAAAGGATATATGGAATATATGATAAATCGTTAAAAAATGTTACACCCCAGAGTGGTAAGTACACAAATCATCGACCCAAAATGCAATTATTCAGAAAAACGTTCAAGCGAAATGCTGTTTAATGTAACAATTCATTTTGATAACAGATAGATTACATGAAGAACTAATATATATTAATCGAATTATACGTTATTTGAACTATTCCGGGTTCTATGGTACGGTAAGTCAGGCTGCATAGATTGTATCGTCTAGCGTCCCTGGGGGTGGGGATAACCGAGATAAACGAGATCTGGAATTTATGCCTCTACGCTTACTGCTTTTCCGCGTTTACAGATGAACAGGTGTGTGTTTACGTTTTTCCAAAAAGGACAATGATTTTGGTGTTTATTGTCATGAGATTTGAACCGTAATGATGACGATAATAACAACATGGTTCTTATTTGTGTTAAAGAATAGTGTCTGAACTAATTGAAACGCTTTTAAAACATATTTAAAACATGGGGCGGCGTTGTATTCATATTAGGCAGACTTATTTAGGTGTAAATGAGCATACAGAAATCTACTCGCTTATAAAAAAAAGAAATAGACGTAACTTTTTATCGGAGATAAGTTCAAACGTTTTCACTTTTTTAAAAATTTCATACAAAACATTCGATTGTTTTAATGTTTTAACTCACACTACTAATGATAATATATTGCTCAAATCAAGAAAGACTGCTACATGCATTGTCACATTTTATCTTAAATCATTTGTGGTCTAGTGGGTAAAACGTTATACGTTATATCATATGACCACGGGTGCGAACCCCTCAAGCACCACGAGATGTCAGACTATTTTTTTCCAGTAACTATATTTTACTTTATTATATATTACATATAATAATAGTATGACATTATAATAAATTAGGAGTACCTGTTTCAACCTAGGACATTGACCGTCGACAGAGATTATTGTAATGTGAAAAACATAAACAAAAAATGTTACCTAAAGCTATAAATCTAGTTTTATAGAATAAGAAACCACATCCTGTCGATAAAATGTTGTTTCGAGTCCTGCAACCCTAAATTGGCAGCTGGGCAATCCGGAAATTGAGGTTTATCAATGATATGTCAATGTCTGGACATTCTGTGCTTTGTTATCATTGCAGATAACAGCTATTAGGGAGTTTTGTATTTGATGCAAAGGCATTGCCAAACTGACCATCTAGTGGGAAATGTATTCGGTGGTTCACTGGCAACCTTTTGTCCTGACTTTAAGTTATACGTGTTTTACTGGTTTGTTTGATACTTTGGTTTACTTTGGACGCACCAGAAGCTAAATGTAGTCATGTTGGTTTTGTTGCTTAAACCTCTCACCAACATTCTTTCACTAGAACGATGGTCATTGCATGCAAATATTCGGATTTTTATTGCGATAGAATATCGTGAAAATTTCTTATTATACCACATAGTCATATGGTCTTACCGTACCGCTAGGACTGGAATTCTGCTTAATCAATTACTATACCATTGTTGAGACTGACGTGGTCTTTTCTGAAGCCCAAACTGGGATCTTCGAGTTAGTTAAATATGAACATGACTTATTGTTTACTTTTGGGTCTGGAATATATGCAAAGCATAAGACACCACTTAAAAAGCATAAGACAACACTTAAAAACTGTTGTCGGTTTCTATATTTTGGGGCTTTTACTCAATAGCAGTACATTCATTTTTCCTTGAAATTATATAATATCGTTATACTTTGTCTTTAGGAAACCAAGAGTCATATCTAGTTAAATATTGGTTTTGTTGTGCTCACCATATTGCTGAATGGTACACAATGATGCGTTCGGATACGTGCCAGCAATACAAGTTCTATGTAACTTATTACATAACTAAAATAATAAATAGTTTTGTGAGTTTTGCACATAAATTAAAATTTGTAAAATGCATACTACAAAGGTATTCACATGTCAACTGACTGTAAATGTGATATTAACAGACTAAGCTTAACATAAAAAACGTAGCAAACCCAACAGTTTCCGTTGAGGAACGCCCATTCGTAAAAAGTGGAGTGTTTAAACCGCTTTACACAGCTCCTTTAACGTCCTGAGGGGTTTATCAAAGACAAACATATCAATTTAAAAACTCTCCAATTGATGACGCAAGCTTTGAAGTAAATTATGACGTCATAAAACATGCATTGAAAGTTTTTAAAATATTTTTGTCCCTATTATATTCTGGTGATGGCAGAACATTGGAACATTTAGTACAACAGCTTCGCCAAATTAAAGATTTTCAAACACTTGTTATTTAAAACAGAAGAAAACTGTTAATAAGTGTAGCAGATTGTTCGTGTTAGTGTGGAGTTGAAGTCTAATGTACGTAAAAAGAAAATATACGTAACAGTCCTTATAGACCGCACTAGATGACAACATTGATTACATGCATGGGGAGATTTTTACGACCGCTACACTGCAGAAAGTAACATTGTTGTGGTCAAGAATATAAAAGATTTCAAAGGTCCTGTGTTTATTGCAACAAAGCATCTGGACACACATCTGAAATTTACAAAAGATTAACAGTCATGCAAGAGCTAAACTTTATTGCGATATTCAACGTTAAAAAAGATGTCGAGGTTATAGATATATGATTTGTAAAATTATAATAACTGTCCCCAACTTGTTACTCCTCTACTGTTTATCCTCTCACAGCGTGGGTTCGGACCGAAGACTTAATAAGTGAAAAACTGGTTATACCCAGACAATTGTTTGGGGTCTTCCTCTAGCTGGCTGTAATAATTTCAAAAACAAAACAAACCTAATAATAATAACTACTCTACGCTAACGATATCGTTCTTTTCGAGCAGAATGCCGCAGACCTTTAGTCCCGGTTGAGACATATGTTGTTGACGTCTATACAGATTAAAATAACAGTGTTAGAACTGGTAAAAGGCATCTGAAACCCCACGCATTAACATACAACAACATAGAAACTGGTAAAAGCTTAAGCTCTTAAGAAATATGTTGTTGTTGTTGTTGTTCTTCTTCTTCTTCTTCTCCTTTTTCTTCTTCTTCATAAAATCAATAAATACGCTGTTGATCTCAGCATGGATACACATATTCTAGTTGAAAATTTCATTTTCAAAAATTTCATTTTCAAAAATTTCAGATACATTGAATTAATAAGTTAAATTTATGTGAATTGCGACTCATATCATACGGCTATAAGACATCGGAAAATACTGCAGCTTTACAACAGGAAATTATGGAATTTTGCTGGAGAGTATTAGGGTAACTAACAAACGCAGAACTTGGTAGGCGACACATTACCGTAGTAACTGAAAAAAATGGAAAGAAATACTTGCATCTAGAAAGGTTACATAGACTAAAAGCTTCTAAAAGAATGTTTGCCAAAATAATAAAAATGCTCAAAAAGGACGTTGGCAATGAATGTTCAATGGATAATACAATCCTTTTCTTATTTATGAATAAGTCATGAGACAGAAAACAGAAACACTCATGTTTGTATAAAAAAGAGAATCAGCTATTACCATGTGCAATGAAACCAAAGAATGTCTGTATTATTATTAACCACTTGTTTTAAACGATTATGTCCAATTTTTAATTTAGCTTGAAATAGTCTTATAAATGTGTAACAATATATTATTCCACCATAAAACTAAAATTATTTTAATAATCTTAAGGATGCATTCCACGACCTTCTTAATTAATTCATCTTAGTTATGAATAATATGTGATTAAAGAAACTATTAAGAATAAGGCATTAACACTTGTTAGGGAAAAAAGGTATAGTGTCAAAATATTTATTATATTTATTTCATATTTTTTGCAATAAATTGTCATCCCACGTGTCATTATGCAAGTATATAGCCAAAAAAATCTTGGTCTTGAAGTTGTACAACGTAAACCAGATTTGAAAAAAAAATCAAATGAAATGAGCGGAATATATTATCCTCGTTAGGGATTATCATTGTTATTATTATTATTATTATTATTATTATTATTATTATTATTATTATTATTATTATTATTATTATTATTATTATTATTATTATTATTATTATTATTATTATTATTATTCGTTCTTTTGAATTAAAGTCTGACCCACTGAGTGTCCAGAAGCTACTGTTTTAGTTTTGGACAGTCGTCTGTGCCATATTCTCTTAATTTTAACTGTTTTATACGAATTACGTTGTTGTCTTTTCCGGAGACAGTATGGCTTTGAATAAATCTTAGTTTCTATGTAATGCAACCACCAGCTTGAAACTGGATACCAGGTTCTAGTCAAACAGAAAGCATTGCTATGTTAATACAGTTTATTTTTAAATAAATATTTATGTATTAACGACTACTAGTACCATTATTAGGACGTGGAACTTTCATTCTCTTGGCAAAACAACTTGTTTGTCACTAAATGTTAACTATTTGCGTATACACGTAGACTAATTACATCATATCACGCAACGTTTAAAGGTAGGTTAATATTTGCACAAATATGTTTTGAATATGTAACCTAAATCTCGTAATGTTTTGAGTTGCATGCTATGTGTTCTAACCACAAGTACATTATGTCATGTGTCTAAGCTACACCAAACCCACTTTTTAATTATTAGTCTCGGTTTTTTAGTGTCACACGATGCTTCCGACATCTTTGCTGTTGCAAGTTAAGCAATTGGCTTTTTCTTCACCTGATACCGCTGTAGAAAGGAAACGCGTTAGAGAAAATGTATTAAGTTTTGTTCATCGATATGTTATTAGATTATTTAAGATGTGTCGGTTGAAAGGGCAATATCAACAAACTTTCACATATCTCTTTCAGGTGAAAGCATTCCACAACTTTTCTATTTCCATTCCGGGACTGCTTATCATGTCTTATCTTATGATTATCGTCTGTTGTCTCATTTTCAATATACATCTATCAGATAGTTTTCTTCTTTAATAATTTACTTTAGGGATCAAACAATTTGCGAAAGGAAATGTGAACTTTCTGTGCTGTAGTTTGTCTATTACCATAACACGGAAAGTTAAAGTGAATAAAAGTAATAACTTATCACAATGTTTATTGAGAAGAAATAGAAATGAAACCGATGTGATCTAACGGAGATATTTTTAATTTTATTTAGACAGTAACTTCAAACTTAAAGATGATGGTTGTATTCCGCATGTGCGGAAAATGGGGTTTAGTTTTATTTATCCAAGCTATTTGTAAATAAAAGTGTTGTGAGTGTTGTTGTTGTTGTTGTTTTTTGTGTGTGTTTATTTGTTTCTTTCTTTTTGCAAAATGACAATTGCGTACTTATCTGTTTTCAGTAAGTCGCATTGTATCCGAAACCGAACCCGAATTCGATTTAAATTTTAATCGTTTATTGTCTGTATACTCAAAATAGAACAAAATTCCTACAAATTTAGTCTTCCGAACATAGATGGCAATATGCTGATATACTACCCAATATGTTGTTTATTTTCATATACAAAGTAATAATTTATAAAATGACATCTATTTGCTTTGCTATTAATGCTTAGCATTGACATTATGCAATGTATGTCAAAGCAATATTTATCAAAAATGTAGAATAGTAATCACATATTACACAATTTCCTACGCCCTACTCATAAGGCGTTGTCGTAATTTTACAAGTTATCGGTGTGGTATAAGCACTGCTAGCAAACTACTTCTCATCATACCATTTAAAAAGTAATATGCCTTTTTCAAGAGTTAAATATTACTTATTTAACAATATGTTTTCTAATATTGTAGCTCACATAAACAAATAGACAGAAATTGTTTATGTCTAACTCTTGACAAAAGGCAATTTGCCGCACATTGATTGAGAGCGTTTTCAGGAAAAAAAATAATACTGTTCCCTCTGGAACAATTTATAACATTGTGTAAAAGGTAACAATAAGAGGGAAAAAACGAAATTAAAAGTATTGTTAATAACAAGTAGTAATTGAGGCATTGTAAAAGATCTAAGAACATGAGCAACATCGGAGTTTATATCTCAAACGCATTTTATGCACATGCATGTATTTGCAAGTATATAGTCTAACAAATCTTGGACAAGAAGTTGTAAAACTTAAAAAAAAATGGAAAAAAAATCAAATGAAATTAGCGAAATATATTATTCTCGTTAGGGACGTCTGTAGCATAGTCGTAGAGTTGTGAACTTGTAACTTCTCTGACTGCTCACCTCGTGGGATCGAGTCACGGCCTTGGGCTTTTGACGTGGGAAGGTCTTCCGGCTAATATGAGGTGCTTCGGTAGTTCTACCCAGACATTTGTCTGTGATCTTGATCCACGAAAGCAGATGGACTTTGCAATAATAATTATAACTGTGTTGCTGCGATGTATTTCCAAAGAAGTAATCCTGGTTGAAATGAATGAGTATCTTCGCAACTTCCGGACATTAAAGGTGAAGGTCAAGAATAAGACCAATTCCAACCGCTTGGCCCATTGTTTCGCTTCCTCTGTCGGAAATAACTAGATTTATCGGTTTGGGGAGGAAGCCGACTGGACTGATAAGCCCTGCGCTGGGGATATCCGCTGTAATCGGTTACGTCCTTATTTCCTACGGCTGCACCTTTATCCTGTGGCCTCAATGGCCTAATTTATTAGGTTAAATGGTTCCCTGCCCTAATTAATTAGCCCCACACCCCGCTTCCTGCCTTTTTGAAGGAGATTCACATCCTTGAAAAATAATGTGGCGAAACTATTTAATTTACAGATGTGAGGATTTGTCCACACACAAATGAATGCGGCAAATTAAATGAAGACTTAGTTGAAGTCGATCAAAGTAGATAATTTGGTAGAGCAGTTGTGGTAATAACAAATATAAATTGTTCAATGATCTTTTGTAACGCTGGCAGAAATTGTATCTCATTGCAAAAGTTAAAGTTTATAAAATATGTGGGATTTGCCTGCATTTTGCCGATACTGCGCAGCGACATTTCTGTCATTATAGCACAGGGGCACTTATGAGGTGCACTGGTACTGAACCCGGCCAGTCCATTTTACTGACTCAGACGAGTCAGGCGTAATGCTGTTCCCTTAGCCCCGAGCGTTAGAAGGGAAGCCACTGCTACCAACTTCAAAGTCATTGGTTTGACCCGGCCGGGGTTTGAACCCACGACATCCCGATCCGCAAACCGACGATCTACCACCTGAGCTATTGCGGTTTATGGTTATAATCTATGTTATAATAATATGGTTATGGTTATACAATATCTATGCCATGAGATGTTTAAATGTTATGTTAAATATTATCACTGACGAAAATATGGCCGCAGTTATAAATGTTAAAGGTTCTTATGTCACGCCATCTTATAATGTCACGCCATCTTATAATCTCAAATCTAACGCCATCTTATAATTTCACGCCATCTTAAAATCTGACGCCATCTTATAATCTTACGCCATCTTATAATGTCACGCCACCTTATAATTTCACGCCTTCTTATAATCTCACGCCATCTTATAATCTCACGCCATCTTATAATCTCACGCCATCTTATAATCTCACACCATCTTATAATCTCACGCCATCTTATAATGTCACGCCATCTTATAATCTCACGCCATCTTATAATCTCACGCCATCTTATAATCTCACGCCATCTTATAATCTCAAATCTCACGCCATCTTATAATTTCACGCCATCTTAAAATCTGACGCCATCTTATAATGTTACGCCACCTTATAATTTCACGCCATCTTATAATCTCACGCCATCTTATAATCACACGCCATCTTATAATCTCACGCCATCTTATAATCTCCCGCCATCTTATAATCTCACGCCACCTTATAATTTCACGCCATCTTATAATGTCACGCCATCTTATAATCTCACGCCACCTTATAATCTCACGCCATCTTATAATCTCCCGCCATCTTATAATCTCACGCCACCTTATAATGTCACGCCATCTTATAATCTCACGCCACCTTATAATCTCACGCCATCTTATAATCTCACGCCATCTTATAATCTCCCGCCATCTTATAATCTCACGCCACCTTATAATGTCACGCCATCTTATAATCTCACGCCACCTTATAATCTCACGTCATCTTATAATCTCACGCCACCTTATGATCTCACGCCATCTTATAATCTCACGCCACCTTATAATCTCACGCCACCTTATAATCTCACGCCATCTTATAATCTCACGCCACCTTATAATGTCACGCCATCTTATAATCTCACGCCACCTTATAATCTCACGCCACCTTATAATTTCACGCCACCTTATAATGTCACGCCATCTTATAATCTCACGCCACCTTATAATCTCACGCCATCTTATAATCTCACGCCACCTTATAATCTCACGCCATCTTATAATCTCACGCCATCTTATAATCTCACGCCATCTTATAATCTCCCGCCATCTTATAATCTCACGCCACCTTATAATGTCACGCCATCTTATAATCTCACGCCACCTTATAATCTCACGCCATCTTATAATCTCACGCCATCTTATAATTTCACGCCACCTTATAATGTCACGCCATCTTATAATCTCACGCCACCTTATAATCTCACGCCATCTTATAATCTCACGCCATCTTATAATCTCACGCCATCTTATAATCTCACGCCATCTTATAATTTCACGCCATCTTATAATCTCACGCCATCTTATAATCTCACGCCATCTTATAATCTCACGCCATCTTATAATCTCACGACATCTTATAATGTCACGCCATCTTATAATCTCACGCCATCTTATAATCACACGCCATCTTATAATCACACGCCACCTTATAATCTCACGCCATGTTTGTGACATAATTGCAAAGATACAATTGTTTTTATTTCCTATTGTACATCGTCACTTAATGAAAATGTGCAAGCATACTTAATTTGTATACGACCGATACTAACACACATGTATGACTGCTAACAGCCATCTGCTGTTTTTTTCTAAGAAGGCGGCACCCAAACATGTTTAAAAAATGAACAAAAGCGAGTGTATATGTTAAATAATTGAAAAGAACATTTTGATATAAAGTTCACTGTCATTTTGCTTTCATGTAATTGATTCATCATATATATTATATTTATATATTGAATATATTGAATATATATATATATACTTAGGAAAAAAAGAAACGCATCATTTTAGTCGATACAAAAAAGGTTAATTTTGATTTAACTGTGAAACACCTCTGCTGAAATATGAGTCTCAATTGGTAGGGAATATAATATGCTTAGCAGTGTCCGAGATAACCATGCCCAGAGCCATCAGAACAGAATTTCGAAATACAAGTGCATATATTAGCTTTAAATAAATATAATTTAATAAACAATATATATATATACAAAAATATGCATTAAGACGCACAATATCCATTTACAAAAGATTCCGACCTTTAACGTTCTTATATTCATCAGTGCAGTCAATGATATTAATTGTTCTGATGCCATTTAAGAGGTAGAAAAGAAATGAGTAATTAATTCCAAAATAAATAATTCTCTAAAGGTAGAATACAACTTTCTGGTTTACAAACGAACGTACCAGTACGATTATTGTTGTGTGCTTTAGTTAAAGAAAGGATTCAAGCAACGTGGTATTTTTGCTGGTTTATGACTTAAAAGTCAACCCAAGACAAGTGTATGATTGTATTTATGTTATAGTGATATCAATCTAGGAGGAACCCAAGGCTAACACGAGATTTACCGGAATGAATACTTTATCAACCTACTATATCTGTCGAGTTAATATTCTTTGTATTTTATTGGTACAAAACTTTCGTACATGTTAATTAAAAGTGCACTTGTTATGTTTTTAAATAGCAGAATGTACCATTGCTGAAACTTTGAAATAAATAATATTGACAGACGTCAAAGCGAAGCAGCTTATCAGAATATTAAAGCTGTATGGCATAAAATCCCTCCTGGAAATGATCCATTTTTTTATTTTATATGTACATTTTACTGACGCTTCCGTAAAATTTCTAAGGCGGACAAAATCCTTCCCGTAAATTATAAAAACTAAAACATATGATTAAATTTAAAAGACGTAATTGTATGAACCAAAGAAAAATTGTTACAATATGTGTAAAAATTATAGGCGGGATTTTGTCCGCACTGGAAATTTTACGGTGGGGATTTTGTCCGCCTATTCTAAATTGGATAGATGGGATTTTGTCCAGACGGAATTTTGTCCGGGCCGCCGACTCTTAACATCTCGGCTTCTGATGCTCCTGTGGATGTGTTAATAGTCATTGTCGATCACGTGGCAACTGGTAGCCACTGGTATCAGATACCCTGCTAAGCGTTCCAGCCGAGATGTAAGGAGATAGACCCATTAAACCTTGGACTGCTGCGCTCGTTTAGACTTATAATAAACGCATATTGTTTGTTAAAAATTAAATGCATCGATAACTAAAAGTATTGAAAAACTTAGTAACAAAACGTTTAGATACTGACTGTTTTTATCAAAAGCAGGTTGATTTAGATCAAGATTATTTGCGTTAGCCTGATTTGTGTGTGCTTAGTAGTAGAAGATTTAATTATACAAGTACATGCCAATCAAAACTGGCACTGGTCTTCAGAAACAGGTGGTTGACCCGGAAATGTAAATAAATATATTTACATCTTAACTGTGTGTAAACAGACGGATTGTCGAGGTAACGAGTGCTTTCCACTGAAATTTTATAAATATATTTGTTTATGATCGATGTTGAAATAAGCTCTTTGATTAAGTCATTATTAGCTGTCCACTCCAGATGTACACAGAAATATGCAAATGATGAATTACAAACTCAATTCAAAATATTAAGGACATAATTGCAGTTATTGTCCAGAATGACACTGACCAATCAGAATGGAAAATAGAGAAATTATAAGACTCAGACAGTATTAGGCCATATTTCTTCAAGCAGATTTCGAATACAATGGCTATTTCCATACATACATAAACTTTTTAACTGTTAAAGTGTTTGTGCTATATGCTAAATAAAGACAAAGCAAAAATAAAACTGCCAATTGTGTGTTAGAAATTACTGAACAAAAGGGCCGAAAATACACAACATCGTTTATAATTGCAATATAGTAGGTTTGTGAAGTTATCTGGGAATTGGGAATTGGGTTTTCAATATCCAGATACATACGAATACCCAGCCAGCTAGGAATTGGGTAGTCGCGAATTCCCAGTTACAACCGATTACCCAGCTAGCTAGGTATTAGGTATTCAATATAGAGTTGCAATGGTATTCCTAGCCAGCTGGGTATTGGGTATTCGCTAATCCCCTGTTTAGACCGAATACCCAGGTATCAGGGAATAGGGTTTTCGAAATATTTTAGTGTACGAAGTATTCAAAGCAGAGTTTGAATATCGAGCTGGACCTGAACAACCAGAAGACTGGGCATTGGGTATTCGAAATATGTTGTGTACAGACAACTCAAAGCAGGACTGAATATCGAGCTAGACCTGATTACCTAGCTGGATGAGGATTGGGTATTTGAAATATGTTCAGTAAGGGGACTGTCCATCGCAGAGTTTGAACAAAGTGTTAAACTTGAATACCCAGCTGGCTGAGAATTGGGAATTCAAAATATTTTCAATAAAGGAACAGTTTAACGCAGAGTTCGAATATCGAGCTAAACCTGGAAACCATACTTGCTGGGCATTGGGTATTCGAAATATTTTCAATCAACGTAGAGTTTGAATATCGAGCTAAATATGATTTTTTGTCCGCCCTTGAAAATCTATTGGAGGATTTTTGTCGACTTGAAAATCTATGGTGGAATTTTGTTCGCCTTTTAAAATATATGAGGAATTTTGTCCGCCATTGAAAATATATGGGAAGAATTTTGTTCGACCTTGAAAATCCATGCGAGGAATTTTGACCGCCATTGTAAATCTATGGGAGGAACTTTGTCCGACCTTGAAATCTATGAGGAATTTTGTCAGCCCTTGAAAATCTGTAGGAGGAATTTTGTCCGACTTGAAAATCTATGCGAGGAATTTTGTTCGCCCTTTAAAATCTATGGGAGGAATTTTGTCAGACTATGCAAAAAGCACATCAGTGATTTTGTCCGGAAGAGATTTTTTCTTTCACTCTTTTCTAGTGTAAATTAAAACATGATGGGTTTTATAAGATTAAGAATGTTTAATTTTTCTGAGGTTTTACGTGCATCAGATTGGATTTTCCCCATAATCAGTTTGATGTTCAATGAGACTTCCATACAGGAAGCACTGTTTGAAGTCGTACAAATGCATTCTCCCTGGGCGACATTTGATCAAATAATATGATAACTTGAATATTAATATACACACAACAATGATAAGGAACATTAACAGGATATTCACAAAAAATACATAATGTCTTGAAATTATTTCCTTAAATTTAGAGTGCGTTTTGTTGAAATAATAGAGGCTTCAGACATTAGTTCGAAATTCGGAAAGAGATTTTGTTAAATGCTTAAATGCAAAGTTATTTGCCCTGAAGTATTGTAAAATGCAACACGACACGTAATTTTAAAGCGTTTTAAACTAACTTATATACTAAGGGGTCCTGTGGTTTTATTAACAAAGAATTAGTTTTCTGACTTAAAGGAGGTATCCGACAGTTTGGACAAAAATACCGTAGATCAGTGTAAAAAGTGAAACATAAATCCTCATTCCTCATTGCAGACAGGTATTTCCTATCTGAGCCACGCTGTAGAGATAACTATTTTAACTAAGAAAACCACGTGATGACTCACTTTTGAGATTCATTATATGGCTATCCGGGTCATCCGCTCTGACGTCGGTATCTATTTTTAGCAGAGATCACTATCGTGTTTATTTATAGATTTGCAATGATTGAAAATTTTAGAGTGTTTTTGTCGCATTTTGTACTGTCTTATAATGCAGACAGTATTCAAACCCATTTTTATATATTCTTAAATGTGAGTGTATGCAGAAAATATGCTGCAATCCCCAAAAGCAGTGGTAAGGTTTTGTTACATTAATTTTATATATAGGCAAACTGTCGGATGTCACCTTTAAACTATAAAATCTCCTTTGATTTTGAAAAAGAAATATTAAGATATTACACAAGTTCTTAAGTAAAAGATAAGACTTATAAATTAGACAAAAGAAATATTTGTATATATAACATAAATATCGACAAAACAACTAAACTTTGGTAGTTTAAGCGAGAAATATGAACAAGGATACAATCACAGATAGCAAAATTGCTCGATCGTCTGCTTATGAAAAAATGAACTTCATTGAACATATATTAAATGTAATTCGCCCAAAGCATTTGTTTCAGAAGCAGAATAATTAGTTTTATGATACAAATACTGGAAGTTATGGCATACAAACCACTATGTGGGCTATCTGCCAACAAATAATATTGATATTCTTATTTTATAACTTAATTTTACATTTATTTCAAATATTCTTGTGTGTGTGTGTGTGTGTGTGTGTGTGTGTGTGTGTGTGTGTGTGTGTGTGTGTGTGTGTGTGTGTGTGTGTGTGTGTGTGTGTGTGTGTGTGTGTGTGTGTGTGTGTGTGTGGTGTGTGTGTGTGTGTGTGTGTGTGTGTGTGTGTGTGTGTGTGTGTGTGTGTGTGTGTGTGTGTGTGTGTGTGTGTGTGTGTGTGTGTGTGTGTGTGTGTGTGTGTGTGTGTGTGTGTGTGTAGATAGATGGATGGATGGATGGATGGATGGGTGGGTCTTGGGTGGGTGGGTGGGTGGGTGGGTGGGTGGGTTTGTGGGTGGGTAGGTAGGTAGGTAGGTAGGTAGGTAGGTAGGTAGGTAGGTAGGTAGGTAGGTAGGTAGGTAGGCAGGCAGGCAGGCAGGCAGGCAGGCAGGTATGTAGGTAGGCAGGCAGGCAGGCAGGCAGGCAGGTAGGTAGGTAGGTAGGTTGGGGAGGAGCGGGGTGGGGGTTCTTGGGTGGACAAATAGTCTTAGTAGTTTTGCTCTTGCAATGTGAATGTTTGTCTTAGAGGTATTTGTCACGTTACCGGATGTCATCATTGGTCATTTTAACGTATTAATGATGGCGTCCAAAATGGCCGCCACTTTTGAATAGCATCTTTCTTGGCAGCTTTCTGCCTTCAACTCTCCTACTTGGTGAAGAACATAAAACAAATCAAAAGTAAATTAAATTTATTATTATTTCTTCATGGATGGATGATGAGGAGAAGGAGGAGGAGGAGGATGAAGGCGTAGAAATGACCGTCTGATATAGGTAAGCCAATACGTACGTTTCATTGTACGAGAAATTAATTGATGCCTTACAGGGGTTTAACACGTATGTATCGTCATATATTCGACGTCTTTTCAGGATCTTCGTCTGCACCATGTTTAATGTTTCAAAAGATGCGCGTGCCAAAAATAGAGACACAGATTTCAGTCCCGTCAGGAATCAACAAACATTTTGATTAACCAACCCTAGAGCTTTCTCGATATCTCAATGGAAAAAAATCAGCATTTTCAAAAGCTTTTTAAGACTTAGGGAAGCAATTTAAAAACAAAACAACCTCAGGACTTGAATGCATTTCTGCAATTCGTAGTGAGGTATATTTACTCGGGCGGAAATTGTTAATCTGAAAACAAGAATTCATCTGACATCTTGTTTGATGAAGTTAAAATCCTTATGTTTTACTTAATGGAAAATATATCTAGCAAGTGTGTTTATGACAGGTATTACTTACTAAAACAGAACAAACTGAACAGCTGATGTACCCTGTCTTATAATTCAGTTAGTATTATTCATTATTTTAATTATAATTCACTGCTAAGGAAAGGTAAGCGTAATTAAAAAATAACACTCTTCAATATACATCTATTACTTGGATAGAAAATAATACAATTGATGCCATAGAGATCCATACTTCTTAAATTACGTTTAACAAGCCAATGTCATTATTTTATAAACAGGGCATGTGTTTCCTTCAAGGAAAAACACTAACGTGACGTTTTATTAGAATTGTTTTTGAGTGCAGAGAAAGCTGTAGCATACAAATTGAAAACACGTTAAAGCTAATTAGAAAAAATACAAATGCAATCGTTATTTTAATGCCAAGATAATTCCTGAAAATTACTCATATTAACATTAAGATCCTGTCGGCTAAGGCATCTCGTATTTTGTACGTAGACGTAGTATTTACAAAACCAATATGTATACCTTTAAATGTTATTATACGAAATATCTTCTACCTTTATCCTTTGTTGCACTAATATTAATTTTGAACGGTCATTAACTTATTTTCCCTTCTGGCAGCTTCATGTAGATATCTACACCATATGTACATATTAAACTTTTTTGTCTCTGATTTCAGTCCATTATATGTGTTTTTCTCTGTCTGTCTGTCTGTCTGTCTGTCTGTCTGTCTGTCTGTCTGTCTGTCTGTCTGTCTGTCTGTCTGTCTGTCTGTCTGTCTGTCTGTCTGTCTGTCTGTCTGTCTGTCTGTCTGTCTGTCTGTCTGCATGTCTCTCTTTCTCTCTCTCTTTCATTCTTTCTTTATTTCTCTCTCTGCATTTTCTCATTGTTTGTATTTGTTTGATTGTTTAATCACTGACAAGATTATTTGTATTTGAAAACTAAATGTTCATCAAGACAATGTACCAAAATAATCTTAGTAAACGTTTGTTCTGTTCTGTTTATAAACCAGCGTTTTGTCTATTTGCGACGCCGGTTCACCGGTTTAACCCAGGCGATAACTATTTTCCTATGTTTGTGTAGTGTCTCGTATCGGTGTTATGTCACTAAGTCATTTATTTGGCATATGAATGGTAACTATTTTCTTATGTTTGTGTAGTGTCTGGTATCGGTGTTTTGGAAGTAAGTCATTTATTTGACATATGAATGGTAACTATTTTCCTATGTTTGTGTAGTGTCTTGTATCGGTGTTTTGGAAGTAAGTCATTTATTTGGCATATGAATGGTAACTATTTTCCTATGTTTGTGTAGTGTCTCGTATCGGTGTTATGTCACTAAGTCATTTATTTGGCATATGAATGGTAACTATTTTCCTATGTTTGTGTAGTGTCTGGTATCGGTGTTTTGGAAGTAAGTTATTTATTTGGCATATGAATGGTAACTATTTTCTTATGTTTGTGTAGTGTCTGGTATCGGTGTTTTGGAAGTAAGTCATTTATTTGACACATGAATGGTTACTATTTTCCTATGTGTGTGTAGTATCTCGTATCGTTGTTATGTCACTATATTATTTATTTGACATATGAATGGTAACTATTTTCCTATGTGTGTGTAGTATCTCGTATCGGTGTTATGTCACAATATTATTTATTTGACATATGAATGGTAACTATTTTCCTATGTTTGTGTAGTGTCTCGTATCGGTGTTATGTCATTATGTCATTTATTTGACATATGAATGGTAACTGTTTTCCTATGTGTGTGTAGTGTCTCGTATCGGTGTTTTGTCGCTATGTTATTTATTTGGCATATGAATGGTAACTATTTTCCTATGTTTGTGTAGTGTCTCGTATCGGTGTTATGTCACTATGTCATTTATTTGGCATATGAATGGTAACTATTTTCCTATGTGTATGTGGTGTCTCATATCGGTGTTATGTCACTATATTATTTATTTGACATATGAATGGTAACTATTTTCCTATGTTTGTGTAGTGTCTCGTATCGGTGTTATGTCACTTAGTCATTTATTTGGCATATGAATGGTAACTATTTTCCTATGTTTGTGTATTGTCTGGTATCGGTGTTTTGGAAGTAAGTCATTTATTTGGCATATGAATGGTAACTATTTTCCTATGTTTGTGTAGTGTCTGGTATCGGTGTTATGCCACTTAGTCATTTATTTGACATATGAATGGTAACTATTTTCCTATGTTTGTGTAGTGTCTCGTATCGGTGTTTTGGAAGTAAGTCATTTATTTAGCATATGAATGGTAACTTTTTTCCTATGTTTGTGTAGTGTCTGGTATCGGTGTTTTGGAAGTAAGTTATTTATTTGGCATATGAATGGTAACTATTTTTTTATGTTTGTGTAGTGTCTGGTATCGGTGTTTTGGAAGTAAGTCATTTATTTGACACATGAATGGTAACTATTTTCCTATGTGTGTGTAGTATCTCGTATCGTTGTTATGTCACTATATTATTTATTTGACATATGAATGGTAACGATTTTCCTATGTGTGTGTAGTATCTCGTATCGGTGTTATGTCACAATATTATTTATTTGACATATGAATGGTAACCATTTTCCTATGTTTGTGTAGTGTCTCGTATCGGTGTTATGTCATTATGTCATTTATTTGACATATGAATGGTAACTGTTTTCCTATGTGTGTGTAGTGTCTCGTATCGGTGTTTTGTCGCTATGTTATTTATTTGGCATATGAATGGTAACTATTTTCCTATGTTTGTGTAGTGTCTCGTATCGGTGTTATGTCACTATGTCATTTATTTGGCATATGAATGGTAACTATTTTCCTATGTTTGTGTGGTGTCTCATATCGGTGTTATGTCACTATATTATTTATTTGACATATGAATGGTAACTATTTTCCTATGTTTGTGTAGTGTCTCGTATCGGTGTTATGTCACTTAGTCATTTATTTGGCATATGAATGGTAACTATTTTCCTATGTTTGTGTATTGTCTGGTATCGGTGTTTTGGAAGTAAGTCATTTATTTGGCATATGAATGGTAACTATTTTCCTATGTTTGTGTAGTGTCTGGTATCGGTGTTATGCCACTTAGTCATTTATTTGACATATGAATGGTAACTATTTTCCTATGTTTGTGTAGTGTCTCGTATCGGTGTTTTGGAAGTAAGTCATTTATTTAGCATATGAATGGTAACTTTTTTCCTATGTTTGTGTAGTGTCTGGTATCGGTGTTTTGGAAGTAAGTTATTTATTTGGCATATGAATGGTAACTATTTTTTTATGTTTGTGTAGTGTCTGGTATCGGTGTTTTGGAAGTAAGTCATTTATTTGACACATGAATGGTAACTATTTTCCTATGTGTGTGTAGTATCTCGTATCGTTGTTATGTCACTATATTATTTATTTGACATATGAATGGTAACGATTTTCCTATGTGTGTGTAGTATCTCGTATCGGTGTTATGTCACAATATTATTTATTTGACATATGAATGGTAACCATTTTCCTATGTTTGTGTAGTGTCTCGTATCGGTGTTATGTCATTATGTCATTTATTTGACATATGAATGGTAACTGTTTTCCTATGTGTGTGTAGTGTCTCGTATCGGTGTTTTGTCGCTATGTTATTTATTTGGCATATGAATGGTAACTATTTTCCTATGTTTGTGTAGTGTCTCGTATCGGTGTTATGTCACTATGTCATTTATTTGGCATATGAATGGTAACTATTTTCCTATGTTTGTGTGGTGTCTCATATCGGTGTTATGTCACTATATTATTTATTTGACATATGAATGGTAACTATTTTCCTATGTTTGTGTAGTGTCTCGTATCGGTGTTATGTCACTTAGTCATTTATTTGGCATATGAATGGTAACTATTTTCCTATGTTTGTGTATTGTCTGGTATCGGTGTTTTGGAAGTAAGTCATTTATTTGGCATATGAATGGTAACTATTTTCCTATGTTTGTGTAGTGTCTGGTATCGGTGTTTTGGAAGTAAGTCATTTATTTAGCATATGAATGGTAACTTTTTTCCTATGTTTGTGTAGTGTCTGGTATCGGTGTTTTGGAAGTAAGTCATTTATTTGACATATAAATGGTAACTATTTTCCTATGTGTGTGTAGTATCTCGTATCGGTGTTATGTCACTATATTATTTATTTGACATATGAATGGAAACTATTTTCCTATGTGTGTGTAGTATCTCGTATCGGTGTTATGTCACAATATTATTTATTTGACATATGAATGGTAACTATTTTCCTATGTTTGTGTAGTGTCTCGTATCGGTGTTATGTCATTATGTCATTTATTTGACATATGAATGGTAACTGTTTTCCTATGATTGTGTAGTGTCTCGTATCGGTGTTTTGTCGCTATGTCATTTATTTAACATATGAATGGTAACTTCTTTCTTATGTTTGTGTAGTGTCTCGTATCGGTGTTATGTCACTATATTATTTATTTGACATATGAATGGTAACTATTTTCTTATATTTGTGTAGTGTCTCGTATCGGTGTTATGTCACTATATTATTTATTTGACATATGAATGGTAACTATTTTCCTATGTTTGTGTAGTGTCTCGTATCGGTGTTATGTCACTATGTCATTTATTTGGCATATGAATGGTAACTATTTTCCTATGTTTGTGTAGTGTCTGGTATCGGTGTTTTGTCGCTATGTCATTTATTTGGCATATGAATGGTAACTATTTTCCTATCTTTGTGTAGTGTCTCGTATCGGTGTTATGTCACTATGTCATTTATTTGGCATATGAATGGTAACTATTTTCCTATGTTTGTGTAGTGTCTCGTATCGGTGTTATGTCATTATGTCATTTATTTGGCATATGAATGGTAACTATTTTCCTATGTTTGTGTATTGTCTCGTATCGGTGTTATGTCACTATATTATTTATTTGACATATGAATGGTAACTATTTTCCTATGTTTGTGTAGTGTCTCGTATCGGTGTTATGTCATTATGTCATTTATTTGACATATGAATGGTAACTATTTTCCTATGTTTGTGTAGTGTCTCGTATCGGTGTTTTGTCGCTATGTCATTTATTTGGCATATGAATGGTAACTATTTTCCTATGTTTGTGTAGTGTCTCGTATCGGTGTTATGTCACTATGTCATTTATTTGGCATATGAATGGTAACTATTTTCCTATGTTTGTGTAGTGTCTCGTATCGGTGTTATGTCACTATGTCATTTATTTGGCATATGAATGGTAACTATTTTCTTATGTTTGTGTAGTGTCTGGTATCGGTGTTTTGGAAGTAAGTCATTTATTTGACATATGAATGGTAACTATTTTCCTATGTTTGTGTAGTGTCTCGTATCGGTGTTTTGTCGCTATGTTATTTATTTGGCATATGAATGGTAACTATTTTCTTATATTTGTGTAGTATCTCGTATCGGTGTTATGTCATTATGTCATTTATTTGACATATGAATGGTAACTGTTTTCCTATGATTGTGTAGTGTCTCGTATCGGTGTTTTGTCGCTATGTTATTTATTTGGCATATAAATGGTAACTACTTTCTTATGTTTGTGTAGTGTCTCGTATCGGTGTTATGTCACTATATTATTTATTTGACATATGAATGGTAACTATTTTCCTATGTTTATGTAGTGTCTGATATCGGTGTTATGTCACTATGTCATTTATTTGGCATATGAATAGTAACTATTTTCCTATGTTTGTGTAGTGTCTCGTATCGGTGTTATGTCACTTACACTTTTATTTGGCATATGAATGATAACTTTTTTCCTATGTTTGTTTAACGTCTTTTATCGGTGTTATGTCACTTACACTTTTATTATGCTTATGAATGATAAATATGTTGTTTTTTATGTAATTTTTTGATCGGTGTGGCTCGGCGTATGTATGTAATCGTTCCTGGAAAACTTCTTTGGTTGGAGCCATATTTTACAAGTGAATTGCGGCGCTTCAATCCATTGAATTTCGGTTAAAATTCAACTTTGGTGTATATCAGAGCTAAATTAGATTGTAGTTTAATATGATGCTGCATCATTTACCTATCACTTGAATTTGTTGATGTTCCATAAAAGTATGTATTATTTGTTTAAATTAAATTGCGCTGTTTACGAAGATGTAAAAGTCAAATGGTATGCTCTATTTTATTGTTTGTATTCGGACCTTTTCCCATGAGTCCAAATACAATTCATTAGAGCAAGGATTTCAATACATAAACTTGACGGCATTTTAAATCTTTTAATAGCAAATTCGTTTTGCTCTTTATTGGTAGGTTTTTCATAAAACGGAACCGTTCCATTGTTGGAGCTCGACGGCGACCTTTAATGCTTTGCATCAATTCTCTCTTATTAAACAATAAATTGTCAACTGAAGACTTTCAGTTTACCCATCCACTTGTCAGATCAAAATACTGGGTCAAAGGTTATACAACCCTCAGGTTTGAAATTATTCCCAAGCAGCTAACTGGTCGGATGTTGATCCATTTTCAATATTTCAAATTTTGATCTATCCAATGCTTGAGGCTGATCGCAAATTCAAGTTCAGAGTTTTAGCATATTGGTCCCAGAATGATAGTTACGATACCTTCACTGGGTATATTTCCCTGGTTTCTGTTCTAGTCTGATACATCATACAGGGAACCAGTGGACGACCTTCAGGATTTGTGGACGGTGGGCGGTCCAAGTTTTCGCTAAATCAGTGTGGTTGGTGGTTCATTGGCGGCGTCAAGGCCATATGGTAACTGATTTATTAATGTTATGGAGGGGAAAGTTCGGACTCGAGACAGCCAGAGACCAATAGACCTATCGTTTGGACAATCTTAGCCTTGATTGTAATTTCTTTTCTGGCTGTTTTCCTCGTTAGCAAGTAGATACTGGGCCACAAAAGACACTCAAGAGGGTGATAATGGTCATTTAATTGCTATGTTGCTAGACTTGATAGTTAAACACAAATTTGATTCATAGGTAAATAAGAAAAGGTCCTATCACAAGTTGCACAGATATTTAAATCCTAACTACCTTTAGACAAAGGCAAACTGGATAAACGTAAATGTGACAAAAACACAGAGACGCGACATAACACACAAAGAGAAAAACTAGCAGTTAGTACTCTGAATTCATTTTACCCGTAGGAAATAAAATCATTCGTGCTTGATATCATAAAATAATCAAATATTTATACTTGTCACTCACACCTTTTGTTCTTTAGACACCTTAACTGTTAATGTATTATGATTTCAAACACTGGGCTACAAAACAAGTTCTGACAATCATTTTATAAAGTAAATATTACTTAATTGTTTATATATATTCCTTTGAGCATATACCAACATTCGAAAAGCACCGTACAAGGAATTTACACGCAAGCAAAATATAAAGTAAGAACAAATCTGTGTTGAGCCATTAAATAAGTTTGTAAACTTAGCAGCTACGGCATTGGCACGTAGAACGTGATATAGATGACAGATAAGAATGAAACTACACTGTACAGCGTTCTGATTTTTTTCCAATTTTCATTATGTTTTAATTGAGTTTATATAAAATTAATTGTCCAAAAGGTAGAGACTATTAAATCTATTAAATCATTTATCTCTGATAATTTAAAAAAAAAAAAACACTGTAGATCACTAACCAAGTCTGTCAGACGTCTGTATCGAGAGGAGAACAATAACATCTACATTAATTTGGTAAGACTATAAATCCTTTGAACTCGTCTTTGATATACGCATTACAGTGATAATACAATAACGTTACAATAATAATATATTTTGTTTCATATTCTGAGTATACAGTGGTGACTGAATAGAAAACCTAACAAGATACATTGGCTTCTTGACAATAAGTTTTAGGCATGAATAACAAAACAGTGTTCATGCAAGAATGTTGACGGCCTTTCATTAAATAACAAATAAACCACTTACATGAAAATACATTTTACTTAGTGAAGTCAACCTTGTTTAAACAGAAAAAAACTATTCATATAATTGGTTTCCAGCAATAAGTGCTATAGTCACCCATTAATTTAATTAATTTAACGAGATATTTTTTTTATAAATGACATTAACTTGATTAAATTAGGTAAGTATTTTCTGTTTTTGTAAAACGTTATATTTGGGTAGATGTGTAAATATGTGGACGAGCTGTCAGACGTTATATAAACCAAAGCAGGGATAAATACAACATGTAAATATATATCATAATGAAATATGAAGTATTCGAAGAATACTAAGAAACAGACTTTTCATGAGAACAAAAATAAAAAAAAATGCATGTAAATAAACAGCATCTTGGTAAGTTTTACAATTTGAATTGATATTTTCTTATAATAAGCACCTTTCTACAGCATATGTTAATATACAATAAATAGACCTTAACTAACTTATAAAATTGTCTTTGTTTTAAAGTTTGAGTTTGCAAAGTTTAGACATTATTTAGACATTAATGCTTAACAGAGCATTTTGTAAAAGGGTGGTGGTTACAGTTTTGTCCGTTGTATTTTTAATGTCTCGTCACATCATGTTTTCTACTTTTGCACTTGACTTTTATGTGAATGCCTTTGTCCTACTAAAGGTTCAAAACAATATTTATGTCACGTAACACAAACTAATGAGACATTCACACTTGCGTTATAAAACTGATTGAAAAATAATTGTGTCGTCGGTGCGATGTAACAAAAGCGTCAAACAAAAATCAGACACAAAAAATCACAAAGGTACATCAAATACGGCAGGTATAGATAAAGGTGCATCAATTCTTACACAATATAAAAGCTTGTAGCAAGATAATGATGTCTTTGACAAAGCTTCGCACGGATGTGTGTATCAGATGATTGGGAACTGGACCGGTGCTGTCGGATAATGAGGCCTTCACGTCACGTAGATACCTACAGACCTCGCTGAGTTTTCTATACAATATTCGCAGATCATCATGTGCAAACACTCACCTGCAGTCGTTTGGCATTTTAATTGTATTAACATATCTTCTGCTAGAGTAGTCAGCAGACATTCGAGGTAGACAGACGGTTGTCTTCCAGCAGAAAAAAAAATGCGCGTCTTTTTCATTTTGGTTCAATCTAACACGAAACATTACAATACAGACTGGGTAAATGGTATAGGCATATGTAGAAGTGTAATCAAATAAATTAAAAATAAATAATCCAAACAAAGTATTTCCTTTTTCATTTCTACCATATCCAACTTTCAACACGTGCCATTTAAGACGTTTATCACTTCTATCATTTTCCAAATTTACTTTACAAATTATTATGGAGCTGTACCTGATTAATAAAGTGTTGGTGGAACCTTCAAATAAGAATTACACTTGCTTTATCCTATGCGGAAAGTAAATATCAAAAGACGTAACAATTCAGAAACACTATAAAAAAACGTAACATAAACTAATGATACTTTTACACCGATGTGTATAACAGATGACTGGAAACTGTATCAGTGCACTCGGATAATGAGGCTTTCACGTCACGTAGATTCCTACAGGCAGCGGTGAGCTTTTTTATCCTACGTGCGCAGATCAACATGCAAAAAGAACGTTAATTTGTAGTCGTTTTGCATTTGAATCATACAAACATGGCGGTCCTAAGAAGACTATTGGAAACGACAAGCAGACGCAAATTGACGGCTTCTTGGCTATCTTAAATTTTGTACACTTGTATGAAACATAACAAAATATATTTGGCAATAGTACATGTAGACATAAAAGTACATGTACAAGCAGACATAAAAGTACATGTACACGCAGACATTAAAGTATATAAAGGTTTAATTGCGACATTAGACAAATTTTTGCTCTGTCTGATAGCGGCTCAAATGCAACCTTTGCTACGGATGGTGAGATGCTGACCATTAAATAATATATAATTTGTTGTTTTTACATATAGTTCTCTTAATTTCGGTTAAATCCGTTGCTTATAGCAAATGAGCAAATCCTCAACAAAAACACAAAGTTCGCATTGAATTAATTGAACCACACATGGGGAATTGCTGAGTCCGACAATGTCCAACAGTAACTCCAACTCATTCAATTACAGCAATACACAGCATTGACAGAGATACAGGTACATCAAGTCGGATACATTCAAGGCAAGTCGCAAAAATGTAATGGTTGCTGGAGTACTTAAACAGATAATTTGGATAGACTGTCGCTTCTGCCAGAAGCATAATTGCTGCTCCTTGGTCTTTGTATCGCTGTACTGTCTCGGGTAAGATGTGACAAAATAAATCTAAAGCCATAATATCACCCGAAAGACTATATTTTTTACAATCCGGCTCAAAAAGACTGAACATAACAATAGTAATTTACCCATCATTTTGTCCGCTTTAAATCAAAATAAAACTGAAAAGCGCCTATTGAAACCTGTCAAAATCATATCATGTTTAATTTTTTTAGACAAACATAGAATAAACATGCCACAAGACTTAGTGGTGCAGTCGGTAAATCACTGGTTTGTTACTCAAACGGTCTCAGGTTCGATTCCCACAAAAACAAGCTTTATTTATTTTTGTTTTTACTACAGTTTTTCTTAAATAAGATAACTGTTATTTGATATGCTAATTTTACATGTGGAATTCCCCTATAACTGTATAAAATATCAGAGGAATCTTAACATAATCTTAATTTTATAATGTGGCTTGTTCTCACATTGCATAAATTTCAATTTTCAACGCGTCTAAATACTATGTAACACACAAACAGCAATTCGGAAGAATAGCAAAATCTAATTATATTCCAGAGCTTCAAAGTGTGGTGTAAAACAGAACTTTTGAGCTTGTTTCATAGTTTGTGGATGACATGTCTTTTAGGTTGTCGTGTGTGTGCGAATCAGCGTGCGATGTTCGTGGTAAAGACAAGCCAGTAGCATTTTAAACAATATGGCATGTACATTTTCCTAATCAGGCTTATTATCCACAATTTATTTTTCAAGAAAGGCGCCACTAGCAAGATATTGCAAAGGTTTGCTTATTGTCGTCTGTTACCATTTATGATGCCAAAATACCATTCTAAACATAGAAGGGGACGTCACTCGATTTTAGTCATCTGTATTCGATATTGCTTCACAGCCTGACCGATTTGGGGGATTTGTGCTTCCACATTAAAAATAGTTCTGTATATATGTATAAAATCGTTTATATACAAATAAGCCTATATTTCTTTTAAATGAAACAGTTATTTGTATTTAGTAGCATGTTTAATAATGTATGACACATAAAAATAGTCATTTGTTTATTATATAGATAGTTTCCACATCAGTGAAAATCCCTTATCTTGGCCGCCAATTTTGTTGGTAACTTCAAGGGATTTTCATATGGATTGTATAGAAGGGTAAATTTGATTTACTTGTCATTTCTTCATTTGTGATCCGAAAGTTAAAAGCTATACACCATTGGAAAGCTATTGAAATTCATAGTTTTAGAGTACAATATTTTTACAATTGATAAATGCACACAGAATAATACACAGAAATAAAAAAAACTATTGGCTCATACTTAAAGCAAAATGAATAGTGTAGCATTTTAGGATGTATTTCTTTAACCTTTTAAATGATCGAACTATAGTTATGATATTTAAAATACTTTATAAAAGCTGTTAAATTTAATATAAAATTTAGTAAAATAGACTGAAAAATAAAAACCCAGTGGTGAGTTTAATACAGCACATATTTCCCGATTTCGGCCTGTATTAGCTTATGCCCACAAAGATGGCTGCCTTAAAGTGTCTTATCAGTGTCGATGACATCACATGGAAACTATCTATTAAAATATTACGATAACATTTAAAGTGTTTTGAAGCCAACTTTCGCTTTCAATGTATGTGACCACATTCGTTTGACAGCTTTAGAATGAGCGATATTTTGAAACAAAGGTTGGTGGGGAAGTAGGAATGACACACGTGCTCAAACCATGTCAGCTAAACTGTCTGAAAATGGTTATGAACAAAAGGGATGCTGTGGCTGTACCCATAATCCTTTGAGCGCTTTCACGCAGCCTATTCGTTTAGTCTTGTATTGACAGATTGGGAAAAAATAGACGAAAATATAATTAAAAACATAACCGTAAAAAAAATAATATCGCTTTTCTAAGCTGTGTCACTCAAAAGACATTTCCAAAACCAATTATAGTTGGCGGGACGATCAACCCAACAAACAAACAAACAGAACCAATTATAAATATAAAGGTCGCCGATCTCGGCGACACAATAATTCTGAATATAACTTAAAAAGACGTCTAGCTTTATAATTTATTTCTTTATGCTCTCGATTTTACCTAATATATCGATCATAGATTTTAAGTTAGTTAATATGCGCACCAGATTGGATCAAGTGTCCGATGCGATGATAACATCACGATGCGATGATAACATTACCTTTACATCCAGCATTACACCGTTCCATGTTTGAGAAATAAATGTAAATTTTGTACAGTTGTCTTAAAGATGTTATGCACTAGCTTTACTGTTACATTGGCTGGTACATTATAACATTTATAAAACATAGGTGCTTATGTACTTCCATTTTTTTACGGATAACGTAGTTACTGTGCAATTCTACCACGACTGTGCATTTATTTTATTTGGCGAATAAAGTTTTACTTTAGTTAAATTATAATTGATCCCACAAAGGATATTAAATATCAGCTGTTTAAAGGGACATATATTGAATTGGGCATTTCTGCTGATAATGACCTATTTCTATTGACACACATTTCAAACAGCACTAACTACAATCGGTCGAATATAACTGAAATGAAAGTAAATTTACAAGTAATATTTTATGAACTCTGCACCTTTGTTTCTACTTTGTAAAAAAGAAATCATTTAAATTACCTTTGTGCAGTTGATTTCTAATTAGTTGCAATTTCAGTTTAGTGTCTTTATCAAACATCAATTTGGATTTGCTTGGTATTTTACAGCTTTTAGATTGAAGGAATTAAGAGAGATTTATCTATTTATAAAACCCTATTACTCAATACTGAGTGTTGTCTATCTGATTTAGACTTCATGAAAATAAATTACTAACATAGAGCCAAAAAATCTCGAGTAACAAATACTGACTAGTATTTTTAGAAATTCACATCAAATGCAGACTTTCTTCTTCTGTTGACTGACATATTTTAGTGTTATTCGGTTCTCATTTTTTTTACGAAGGCGCCTTAAGATCAATCATTCAAATAATCTCACATGAGCCGAATTCTCAATTACCAACAGGGCCTCTTCGTGTTACATCGCAATCCACTTTCTGTCGGAAGATTTGCTACAAAAGCACCTTGTTCACTAAAATTAAAAATGCTAATGCATATTATATGTTATTATACTTACGCATTTTAAGCAGTCTGTAAGACTGAAAGACGTTAACACTCACAATGAAACACAATGAAAGAAATATTGCTTTGTCCTTACAAACAAATGTGGGTTGGTTTTATGTGTCATTACGTTTGAAAAACTATTGTTCGGTCGAGATTTACTTGGAAGTTCCCAATAGTTTAAGTTCAGTATTTGAATTTGAAAAAGCCCAATGGCAGGACAGAAAGCATAAGCAGCTATACAGTTATACAACAAAAATATTTTATTTAACAAGTTTTAAGTTACAACAGAGCAAAAATAATAGCCAGCTAACGAGTAATTTAGATGAAACAATAATGATACAAATGTAATGGCTGAAGCAAGTCCTTATACAAATACAGTTTTACAATCTACTGTATGATATGAACATGTATAAGTACATCTATTCATATTGTAAATGGACTAAATCGGTACATAAATAATGCCAGCTTAGTAAAAAAAAAAGTGGCTAAAATATTTCAATGTATATATATTCTTCACATTAAGCTCATTTTCCCTCCTGATTGTCCATGTAAACTGTGTTGAGAACATACTGTTGTTTTGCTAAAAACAATAAACATGTATTTGTTTTATGCAATAAAATAATGTGTTGTACTGTATAGTCCGAAAGTGGTGATTTTGTTTCATCTTAAATCCAACAAAATAATAGTAATGTAATAAGAAAAAGTTTATGCAGAGCATCAATGTCGCAGGAAATAATATCAGAAAGCTACGCATATTTAGCATAGTAGTATTTAGCACCACTTCATTTGCTATTGTGAAATAAAAAATGTTTCAAAAAGCTTATGTTGTTAACTGAGTACTTGTAAGTGTAAATGGCTCTTTTTAATTTCTAAGCAACACAGCAATATCGGCAAACAACACCTCTCAACGAAGGATATCCCTCAACTATGCCGTACGAAGTTTCCAAACAAAAAATCATGATACGAATTTGAAGTGCTACTGTGTCACCAACATCCGCCAGAAATCTTTACAACACGCAACAAAAACATTAAACTTATATGACCTATTCATTTCTTTGCAATATGTCTCCATATAGTAATATTCTTTAATACAAAAGTACAACCATTTAATTTAGATCTTAAACGATCTATAACACCTAGCTAATATTACGCTTATGTCTATCAAAATGTTCGAGCAAATGTGTTTGATAATTAGTGCAGTCTGTCCAAATATGAAGGAAGCACGCTACTAATTGTTGCAATAAGCACTGAGCTTTTATTGTGCAATTCGCCCCCAAAGCTTTTTGTTAAGTATAAAAAGGTCAAAACTGTGGTTACTGATTATAAAAAATGAAAACGATAAACCTTTTATACGAAGATTGAAATGCTTAACCATGAATACGATACTGAAGAAATTTTTGGCGAAATAGTGCAGTCCTACAATTTGAAAAGAATTTGATGATCGATTTGCCTAAAAAATTATTTGTCACATTTTCATAGTTCCTGCGTTTATTTTTGTTAATGTACTTATTCTTTAGAAGACACAGCAAAAGAAAGAATACGCGTTGATATAAATGTAACAATGTGTTCTTTAACAGCTGAAATAACAATTTCCGTTTAAAAATATGATCGCCTCTTCGGCGCCGTATGACCTATCAAGTGTCGGTGTCACAAACAAACAAAACAAACAACGACCGCTTCCTAACAGCTGTGACGTCATCCAAGTGTCATTTCCAAAACCAATCATAAATATAGGGTCGCCAGAAACGGCGACCGGAAACGTCGACCTAATGGAACTACTTTTTTTATGATTCTCAATTGGGTTCTAAGTGGAATACATAGTCTAATGGAATATTGTACTAGAAAACAATGTTCCGAAACATAACATAACAAATAAAATCTAATAATCTAATAATTTCCAGCATGCACCTAAAATTTCGAGAGAATTTAAAAAATGGTATAAAAACAGTGTCATAAAATCGTCTCATTTTATTTCGCCACTTGATTTGATTGATTTATCATAACAAATGATATATTTAAGGTCAAATGACAAGTAGGAATAATTGCTTTAAATGAATAAGTAAATATTTAAACTGACATTCCTATAACATCATATTACATTAAGCCCCTTATTTTCGTTATTAGAAGAAAACAGCGACTTTTTCATAAACGACGTTTCCATCATCACAGTCATACTTGAATATTAGGTGTTTATGTTTACCAGCTGTTGGTGTGAAGTTAAAGTTAATAGATCAGAGCAAACAAAAAGCACACTATTATTCATAAAAAGTCAACATAACATGTATTTATGTTTATTTTTATTTGGTTTATTGTCCCACCAACATTATTTCAGTTATCTGAAGACGGTGTCCAGTAGAAGCAGATATAGTGCTGCATTCATTGTGTATAACATGCCGTGAATACCTGGCATGATACCACACTCAGTCAAATTATCCTGACATCGGGCCAACCAGTCATGGAAGTACCCTTATATTTGCTTGAGCGTTAGCAAGGGAGCTATACCACTACCATTTTTTATGACTTTGGTATGTTGCGGCCCGGGATCGAACCCGGGGACTTCCGTATATGGACATGTTGTGTGGATGTTAAGCTTTAACAATTATTGCAATAGAGGTTAAAAATCAGATCCGATCCAAATTTCGAAATACCATTTGAACGTTGCTTAGAACATGTTTTCTATTCAACTTTTTGTCATTTTCATCCATTACATTCGTTTCTAAATACAGTCTTCAATATCAACCAATTTTCAATTTAAAGGTTATTTTACTCCCTTCAATTTATGATATTTCTTTGTTTTTATCAATTAACTATCTTAACATATAAACGTCTTTTAGAGAAATACGCCCTCTTCTAATTTATTTTTATTGCAAAAGTTGTTATTGGGAAAGCTGTTGGACATGTCAATCGTTTTTGCAACAATCCAAGCATTTGCAACAACTGATGTTTTTATTGCACACTCACAAACACGGTTGCCATAAAGCTATACTGTCTGTGGCAGGGATTGATGCGCAATTTATTGAATTAGTTCAATAATTTTTATACCAATTCTATTACATCTTCTAACATTAATGCAGATAATATGGCTTATACTTTCATTTTCGTGTTGTTTCTTTTAATTTAGCGGACCTGGTAGCACACTGAGTTAAGTTTCAGGTACGGGAAGCCCCGCGTTCAAAACCCGGGACGTCATATATCAAAATCTTTAAAAATGGCAGTAGTATTGTGTTTAGTCACTGATGGGTAACACCCTTCATGGAGGCCAGAAAAACCGCCAAAAGCGACCTTGAAGGGCCATGATATATATTTGGAGATGTGCCGAATATTCAATTTTTTATCTAAGTAGAACGTAAATTAGACCCCGATGGCGATCGATATAAATTCCAATTTTATTTGTGGTGACGGTCTTTCGACATTGTAGGTGTCATTATCGCGTACGATCGACGAGCTCGTAAAAGTCACGATATTCTCGCCTCATGATTATTCATAATTTATGCGCAGTTCATCTTTAGCGCAATGGCGAATGTATAAACATGGCATTGCTGAATCGAAACGCTTGTTTGACTGAATTGAAGAGATAATGTCGAATAACAAAATGTGCAGGGATAAAAGAATACAATAGGAAAATTCACCAGAACTTAATTCAGTCGTAGGACGAAACTTGGAAAAGGATTTTACGCAGCTAGAAACGGTCAGCATCTAACAAGTAGGACAATATTCTACTTTCTCTTTCTCAGACTCTGAAAACTTGTTAAAATCTTTCTGTATGAATACGATTGTTTCCTAATAATACGTGTTTGTTTGTTGTCGGACCATTTTAAAACGTATATTCATTGCATGACGATGATTGCTGACTTCTGTGACGTAAATATTTCATAAAATATAAAAGATCGTGTTAAATAAAGTGAAAATGTTCACCACTAAACACATTGATTTTTAAAATGTTGTCCAATCTTCAAGTTGCCTTATTACTGCCACTTTAGAATAGTTGTTTACAATTGGCATGTGCCCCTCGGTTATAAAGCTAAACCAAAAGAAACAGGGATGGATTGGGGTGGGGGTTAGGGAGAATGAGGGATACAACCCCCTATCCCGTCAAGGTCAAAGAGTATAGTTGTGAAAACACATGCATGTTGATATTAAACAGTGATGTATAGTAGAACCTAGGATGTGATTCAGGGTGAATATCTTGGCGGGGCGGATCCAGACAATTTTGGTGTTTAGGGTTTGAATCAATATCCATTCAACTTTAGCGCAGAAAATACTAAGTGTATATACACAGTAAGTGATCCTAACTTCGATCTAAGCAGTCAACAGACAAAATAGAATTTCAAGTTAATGTTAATAATTACTCCGCCTTGTCAACTAGAGAACGAAAAACAGTATATCTGTCTTATAGACTCAGAGGATGGTCTGAAGACTACATTTACATATTTTATACTTAAATAAAAAAAGTTTTTGACAAAAAGTATACTCTAAATCTGTCAATATAGCCAGCTTCGTTTTCTCCCCCCCCCCTTTTTTTGGCACATTATTGTACTTGGCAATTAAATGTAAACAAATGCGTTTACATTGTTTCTTAAAATTTTGTTGTGATTAAGGACCAGGTCAAATATATGACTTTAACTCACATTGCATGGGTTTGGTTTCCATTGAGTGACAACTTCATTTGGGTGGATCTTTTAGTTGTGATGGACTGGTTGTTCTGCCTAGACATAAACTGGGTCTTGACCTACCAGTAGTAGCTTAAAGTTACCAATATGAACATAATCAATAAAAAAGATGTCATTTAGTCTTTTTACATGTGAAAAAAATTAGTTTGATTACAAAACAACATTAATGGATCGTCTTCCAACGATTGCACATATTTTATGAAAATGTGGATTTACCCTATAATAGAACAACGGGTATTGTTTTTTATTAATTTTCTCGTAAACTTTATTAACCAAAATGTAAATTTTGTTGTTTTTCTTTGCAGACTCCAAAGACAAGATACTGGTACGATGATGGTGGGTTGTGAATCAACATAAAGAAAACAGCAAATTGTTTCTAAATCCAATACTGGTGACTGCTGAAGGCAAAATAAAGAGAAGAAAGCAGTTTAATGTGGATGAAAATGTCGCAACAAAAAATAAACTGGTTCATGTTCTAAAAGAGGATTTCAAGGATAACCTGAATGTGGGCTAATAACTTTCCTAATCCAATGGACATTGATTTTACACACATTATTTTACTATTAAAAAATAAATCATTTTTTGTGAAAAGAATTAAACAATAACATTGATTCATTGTATTATTTATTATTCAATATGCACAACCTAAAACATGATAATATGATTACAACAGAAACAAAGTTAAGCCTGCAATCAATCACCCTGATCTTTACTTACTTACAAGTTACTTGTTCTTAAAAACATATTTAAATTCTTACTTAAGTTTTTTTCAATCTTCTGTCTGACATGTCTATCTCAAATACTTCTATAATAATATTTATTATCTTACATTGTACACACATTTGAAAATCAAATAAATATTTAACATATTACAGAATAAATTTCATGCACTTTAAATATAAACAAGTTCAAGACACAGAACGTTGGTAATATGAAGACAATATGTATTATGTCTACTTGTATTCATTTCAATCCTCTTTAACTACCTGATCTTAAGCCCTGAACCTCACCATGACTACATGTTTATTGTATGTGCATGTAAGATTCTTTTTTTAATCCTCCTTGGTTAACTATTAGCATGTAAACATGTTGGTTAAAAGCAAGTGATTCTGATTTGTCTTAATTACCTGTAATCTTCTAATACTGTCACAACATTGCTATAAAGGTTTTGATAGTATTGTTAATGACTGATATAATGTTATTATTTATTTGGTTCTGTACTAGGTTATTTCATATTATATCAAGACACACTTACAAACGTTTAAAATACTTTTAGCAATATGTCTAATACATTATCATTTAAAGTCGAGTGATCCACATTACTTTTAAATTTCCAATATAGGTACTATAAACACCCAGGCAAATGATAGCAAGTCATCATCCTGACTAATGTTATAACGCATTTTTAAACCATTTTATAGTAACCATATATTATTATTAAACAAATTTCAACACAAATCTTGCACAAGATTCTTCATACAAAAATAGTAAACAATCTTTTATTACTCTCAGTACAGGCCAGTAACTTTTTACCTGTGTAATACTTTTCTCTTTTTTTCTAAGTTTGTTTGTTTGTTTGTTGTTGTTTTTTTTTTGTTTATTGGGTTTATCGTCCCACCAACAGTATTTCAGTTATCTGGAGACGGTGTCCACTTGAAGCAGATATAGTGCTGCCTTCACTGAGTATAGCATGCCGTGAACACCTGGCATGGAACCACACCCAGTCACATTATCCTGACACCGGGCCAACCAGTCGTGGAACTACCCTTATATTTGCTTGAGCGTTAGCAAGGGAGCTATACCACTACCATTTTTAACGACTTTGGTGTGTCGTGGCCCGGGATCGGACCCGGGGTCTCCCGTACCTGAAGCCGACGCTCTACCGATTGCGCTACCAGGTCCGGTCTATGTTTGTCAAATCATAACTAAAGTGATTTAACGCTTAGATGCGTCCCTCTAATAGGCTTCATTAAATAAACATTAAAGTTAAAAATACAAAAATAAATACAAAATAAGAATGAACAGATACGTTACAATATTTAATCCCTTACTGGCATATTTATGAAAAATGTAACATTCTTAGTACTGCACAGTCATAAAGCTGGTATAATAAATATTTTTGTCAGGCAAATCATTCAATTAGCATACTTATTGTAATTGTTTAATAAAGTAAATTAACAAGGACATTTTCTTTCTAAAAGGTAGGTTTGTCCGTTTAAAAGTAATTGAATACTACAAATGACATGTGAAATAATACAAAATTAAATAATATAATAAATTAAATCTTCCACAGAGAGACAGAAATTGTTGAACTTTTAAAAAGGCAATTTGCCGAAAATTTGAGTGTGAGCATTTTAGAAAAAATATGATAAATACCGTTCCCTCTGGAACAATTTACAAGATTGTATAAAAATGATTCACACAAATTTGAGTGAGTACAGCTGGACAGATATTAATGAATAAATTGATTAATGAATATGACCAGAGACCAAAACAGATAGGACACCATATGCGAATCACCTCTGTAACGAGATATTGCACCGCACACACGTATCGGATACGAGCAATTAGTTGACCATTATCACTCTCTTGGGAGCATGCTTGTGGTCCCCTTGTCTTCTATTTAATCATGAAAACAGAAACAAATGCTATCTAGAACAAAGCTACCCTCGTAAACGGTAAAACTACAGGCTTACTGGTTTCGCGCTGTCTGGCTTCCTAACTTTCCCTTCAATGACGTGTACACAATAGAAGTTATATGTGACTAGATATTATATGTGGCAGTTTTGCCCAACAATAGACCACGCTTGGTTAGATTTGCTGGTATCACTACCAACAAATCCACAACCGCACCCACTGGACCCTGGTGTGAAGTATCTGGCGAGAACAGGAACCAAGAAACCATTATCGATGAAAGGTCGCGTGACTAATAACCGGGTCTTCTGATCTGACAAGTGAATGGGGAGCATGGTAATCTGTTTCAGTTTCATCGTAATTGTTTCTAAAGACGTGCACTATCGCCTAGACCACTGTCGACACTGATGGCATCATGTTAACCCTTTTCTGTTGTTGTTGTTGTTGTTGTTGTTGTTTTAAAATATTCTGGACCAGTTTCACTAATATCCAACGGGATTCTGTTGGTAATATGATTCATTTGTAAGACGATCAACTTCGCGTTATAATTTTAATTATGTTTGCATTGTTTTAAAATAAATCGACTGCATTTTCAAATCCATTTAGGTCTTGAAGCTTGGTCTGCATTCAGATTACATCTTAAATGAAAAACGCCACGTAACTGGTCATGATTGGGTGGAACAAATGCGCAATTTTCAAATAAAATGGGCAATTAATATTTTAAGAAGGAAGACAATGCCGTTAGAGAATAGAAGCAGATTTCTTGCTATTCCGTTGCACACAAAGTACTGTAAAGTAATATCAGTAATATTATGTTTATTGTACATCTTCGCATGTTTTATCTGAAATAATGTGTTAAACGAATAAAGGAATAAACTGTTTAATGTATATAACATTTATATTTAGGTATGATTACGTTAAAACTACATAAATGCATCCAAAATTGTTAAATACAATTTTTGGTAATTCGTATACAACTACTACAACTACTACTACTACTACTACTACTACTACTACTACTACTACTACTACTACTACTACTACTACTACTACTACTACTACTACTACTTCTACTACTACTACTACTACTACTACTACTACTACTACAACTACTACTACTTCTACTACTACTACTACTACTTCTCCTGCTGCTGCTACTACCACTACTTAAAATAATAATAATAATAATAATAATAATAATAATAATAATAATAATAATAACGTTTAGATTTCAGTGCATCCGCCAAGAGCTTCTATTTTAGTACAGACTCCAGAATCTTATTAAATAGAGGTTCTTTTCGCATTATTGTGTTGAAGGCTTGTGTTAATGCTGATAAGAATACTCTATAGAGTGATGTCAAAAGATTTAGGGATGCGATATTCCAAAATGTTGGTCGAGTCTTGGCAGAGCATTGAGAACAGTGTCTCTATTTTAAGCAGGCCAATCTTTCGAAACATTCGAAAAATTGCAGATAAGGACTTTGCAAGACGTCTTATATCTTACAACAGCAAGGGTGTTCAACAAAAACTTTTAAAACGGTGGCTCGTATGCTGTTATTTACGTATTGTTTGATGGGTATTGTTGCAGAGTTATGGCCTCTGAAAGTGGCATATGCCAATAAATAAAAGTAAGACGTATCTGTTGGTTTAACCATGTCAGTTGGTTGTCTCGAAGACAGGTATAAGCATTATTTATCTTTAAAAGTCGGTAAAGTGTCTTTTATCGAAAGATAAATTCGTATATTTGTAACGAGTAGGTCGGTAGAGCAAATGAAAAAGAATGTCCAATTTAATCAAAGAATAACCAAATAGTTCTTTGGCACATTTCTACCTTTCCTCATCCTTTCTTCTTTCTTCTTGCCCCTTTTCTTCGTTTTCCTTTTATTAAATTAGTTCTATTATTTATATACCACTTCTACTACATCTTCTAACATTGATGCAGATAATGTGGCTTACACGTGCATTTTCGTGTTGTTTCTTAACTTTTAATTTAGCGGACCTGGTAGCACAATGAGTTAAGTGTCAGGTACGGGAAGCCCCATCGTTCAAAAACCCGGGACGCCATTTATGAAAATCTTTAAAAATGGCAGTAGTATTGTGTAATGTCCAGATGTATAACATCCTTCATGGAGGACAGAAGAATCGTCACCAGCGACATTGAAGTGCCATGATACATATATGGAGATATGTCCGGGACATTCAGTTCCTTTGCAAAAATTCTAGACAGGGAACCTTTGTGGTTTGAACGATTTGTTAAGAGATCAACTTCATCAGGCGATCAAATCAGCGTTAACAGGAACGGGGTCCGTCTTCCTTCTTAATCGGGTAAAGTGATGCAATTATTGTTACAAAAAAAGAAGGACGAACAACGTTGATCATGCGTTCCCATATTGGGATTCAAACCCTCAGCCCTCAATATTTAAGCATTTTAACCCTTATTTTGATACTCTTTAATTGCATTGCAGCATTACATTTGTGCTACCTTAAAGGCCTTCTTTTCATATCAGATTCACGCTTATAAAGAAATGTTTTCTTTTTTGTTTCTTTTTTAAATCCACTCTTCAAACGCTCAGCTTTATACTCTCAAATGTAAAACAATTACATTGAAATATGTTTTATTAAAGAAGGTATGATTTCATTAAAAACATTCATTCAAAACATCGTATTTAAAGATGGTATTTGACAGTTTGCCTCAGTCAAATGCATGTATTAACATTATTCACTGTGTGTGGGAATTTAGGCATAATCTATGCATCAACTTGTAATTAAATCAAAGACGACAATGAAAACTACCTATATTGTTAGACAGAACGTATTGTCACAAAAAAATCACTCTTAATGTTTTTTTCTTTCCAAATCTATAAATAAGCACGATAATGACCTCTGCTAAAAATAGATATCGCCGTCAGAGTGGACTACCCGAATAATGATATCTTAAAAATAAGCTGTCACGTGGCTTTCTTAGTTAAAAAATAGCTGTCTCTGCAGCGGGGCTCAGATAGGAAATATCTGTTGGAAATGACTAGTGATGATTCTAGGGCACCAAAAAGTAGCATTTTGCATGACCTTTTAAGGTGATAATGATTTATTTGGTTATTTGAGAAAATAACTTTCGGATACCACCTTTAAAGATGTCCGTGAAGTTGGCAGCCTAGCAGCCTGAAGTTGGCAGCCTACAATGTAGCAGTCTGACTTTTTAAGGACACTACAAGCTTATTTTCTATGAAATCAGCTTTATTTGAACCAGAATTTCTAAACTTGTGAATTTTGAAGAAATTGTGAAACGGCCTGAAATGCATTTTAATCACTTTCTTGCGAAAATTTAAGATATGAAACGAACTTTAAAACCTAAAAAAATCTTATGATTTGAAAAAAATCGAACACATGCGATAGCATCTACATAATGACCTAGCCTTGTTATCCAAAAACATTGTTACTGTTTCCAACCTGTTTGTGAACCTCTTAAACAGATATTATATTTGTGTTGTGTATGTATTAATCTCAGAAATAGTTGAAAATGAATTTGACTTTAAAATTTTATAGTTTTCCACACTAAAACAATGCGAAGATATTTTGTAGTATTTTGCGTTCGAGAAAAGTAACATTTGGGGTTAATTTTGTGAAATGAAAAAAGCAAACAAATGATACCTAAGATAGAACAGTTTTGCATTTGGATATATGATTTTTCTTTGGTGGCGTCATCTATTTTGGTCAATCCATTTCGGAACTTTTCGTTTGTTTGTTTTGTTTGTTTGTTTGTTGTTGTTTTTGTTTGCCCTGACCGGGACTAGAACCCACGCGTAGAGGGGCGGAGGAGTTATAAATCAGCGACTCTAACCGCTCGGCCATGGGCGCGGCCCCTTCGCAACGTTTTACCTGAAAAGAAATACAACTTAACCAGGTGAAGAAGCACTTTTCTTCTGATAGACAATCGTCTAACTTCAGAGATCGCCATCTAAACTACAGAGTACTTGATATAACTACAGATGTATGTTATATCTGCTCATATTGTATAGAAATATTTCTACGAGGTCCGTGGGAGATTCGAAATCTTAAAAGTGGTGTGAAAGACTGATTATCCGAAAGCACTGGTACGGTTTCCAGTCTACCGTTTGAACATGTTTGCTGCAATTAACCGTTTAAGCATGTATAATGGTGTAAGGTTAAACTTTGGTTTTAGGCAATACTGGTGGCTAGACACTGATCACGTTACTCGAGTGTCACGATTGACAAATTTAAAAAATAAATGTTTTGCTTTTTAAGATACTAAATGTGTTGTTCGTTTAGAAATTTAAAAATACATTGGAATAAAAAAGATAAACTTAACGCAGATTCCGTGACAGGGATGTCCATATCAACAGAAGCGGAAAACCGCATCAAATTATGGATTTAGACACATTACTGGGGTTTAATTGGAACTCTATAAAATAAGTGATTTACAAATCATGCATGCCTTTGACTTTTCATCCATATACCCTTCTTTAATGTACATACATGTATGTGTTTGCCAAAAGTAAATTCATCATGTCTAGACAATAAAATACGTTCAATACACTAACATAGCAAATTTAAAGATGCAGTAGCTTTTACAAGTTTGTGTTGATATCTGCAATTAACAGGCTTTAGTTGGAATTTTATTCAGTATTTCTTCAAAATCACCACATTTAGGAATTTCATATCAGCGAGATATAAAATTGTCAAATTTTGACATAATTACAAACAAAATTATGTTAATAAAACCAGTTATCATTGCTAATTAAAAGGAAATAAAATTTGTGCTTTGCATTTTGTTAAATTATGTGTTTTATATGTCGTTTGCAATCATCATAAACCATATAACCATAGAGGTGTGTCAAATGCTTGCGTAAAATCCATGATGGTGGTAAAACGATTAATTCTAAGCGGATTTATTCCGTGACTAAAGATCTTACGTGCGCAGAGTCTTTTGCCAGATACTTCAAAGAAAGATGGTTTCTACCCGAAAAATTAAGAGTGGTATTCGAGAAGAGTGATTATCGCGGATTATGTCGGCCATTTTTCTTTAAGGCGCCTCCGAGAAAAACTAGATATAATTTCAACTATGTCTGTCAGTTCTTCTAAAGCTGATGCTAGTCTGCATTTGAGGTGTAATGTGAAGCACATTTAAATTTAAAAATAGTCATAATTGGTAATGGGAGCTATTTGTCTCTAAGTAATTTATTTTCGTGTGGTCACAATGGAGATCGTTGATGCTCAGTTTCAAGTAATCGTGTTATGTGAAAGGGTGCACATCGGTTAATTTCTTCAATCTAGCAGTATAATGCCAATAGACGTCAGTTTCCTTTTTCAGGAGGAATTTTTGTTGAATACTTTAGAGATAGCTGTAATCATCGTGTACAGTTGTGCCTATACATGTATGGTTCTAACAGCCTTGGTGCAAAGAGAACCTTCTTGAGGACATATGGGCTTATTATTGTTATTTACGAACATTTAGCTAGTAGGTAATAGTCCTCATTCAAGGTACAGTGTGGCGTAGACGTCAATAAGAATCAAATGGATTGCTTAATTGTAGCAGAATTATGTTCTCTTGGTGGCTCTGGTCTGGTTTTTGGACGGTGTCACTTGGAATAACCAGCAGCACTACCATCATTACAATCACCCCCTTGACCAACACTACTACCACCACCACTACTACCATCACAACCATCACCTACACTACGATCTACGATCAACTACTTTTATTACTAGCAGCAGCATAAACAGTTTATTGGGCGGTGTCTCACGCGAAAGTGTCCAGAGTTATGAGAAAGCTGATTTCCGGAGGCACGAAGAATTGACACTGTATTGACACTGACCATACTCACGGTCAGCTTTCAAGCCTTGGACGATGTAGTGCGTGTACAAAAAGTGTCCATGTAGAGTGAGACGAGACATGTCAGTTTGCTCCATGCAGGCTTCAAATGTTAACATTAATATTGAAATCTGTTTAAACTAGAAGTGATTGTACTGTCTTATGTAGAGATACATGAAACGCAGATTTATGAATGAACAATGCCACCCAGTCATATCAGTCAGTGACTAGTGGAAATGGGCGAAGGGGGGCGAACAGTTGTTCGAACGAGTGTTCCACTGACTATGCATTATCTACTACCTTAGATACTTGCGATATCCCGCGCAGAACCTCACTGCCTTCTGCGGCTCTGTTCCAGGTTATGTATGGCAGATGTTATTTTAATCGCCTTAGCATCTCAGTCAAACACATTTGGATACGCAAGATGCTCTTGGGGTTTAAAGATTCCAACCGCAAGGGTGTAGTGTTGACGAAATAAATCAAAGCGATTGTCGGGGAGACATTTACTTAAGTCTACTGACCAGCTAATACGTGGGAGGTTATTTCGATAATAATATTTCATCTTTACATATCTTACAAGGTAAATGTTACTCCATGCCAACAGCGCTTCGATATAACCAATGAAAGTGGTTGAAAAGAAACGTAGAAAGTCTCGTAGCTAGTGTGATGTAACATTAGTAATGGACACGTAAGTGTCCAGTACATGAAGCATGCGGTGAAATAACTTATATTCTTGAAATATTTCATGTCTTTTTAATGTAACAATGCTTGAATTTTTCCACACTGTTCCAAAACACGTGACGTGTTAGAGTACTGTACAAGAATCTAGCCAATCTAGTTTCAAATTCAAGTGGAACTACAATACAATGTGAATGTGTTATCTACAGAGAAAAGTCAGGGGGGATTTTCTGTCGCAAAAGTCTCGTTTAACAAAAGAAACCGGGCCTGCCGATGTTAACAATGCAGCTTGCAATTACAGATGTAGCAGGCAACAATGAAGAAACCAACGTAGCAGATAGTATTGTTCTCATCTAAGTAACGGTTCGTTACTATGATATATGTATTAATGCAGTGACTCGACAGTGTAAGAGAGTGTTTAATTCCCTGAAGAGTCCTCTTCTTGTTTGAAGCGAATATGCTCTGTGCTGCCTTGGATGTCTCACACTCGTGCTCCTTCTTGTCACAACATGGTAAGCCGCATGTCGTCCCGTGATTTCTGGTCTATTAACCAAACAGCAACAAACACAATTGCAACAAAATCCAAGAGAGGTCTACTGGACTCTGGTCGCCTGGTGTCTTCTCTGTCAATGACATGTATAAAATAGTTTCATATGTGGCAGCTTAGAAATCAACAGGGAAATACCAATCCCTTTTCTTAAGCCTCTGCTGGCTCAAGGCAAACAAATTCAGAATCGCACCCACTGGGTTCCGGCGTAAGGTATCAAGCCACAAGTGTTTATTTGTTGTAATATATGTTTATGTTTGTGTATGTTAACCAGGCTTTATTATAATAATATTTATTTTATAATTATGTCCTGGTTAATGACCCGCTAAGCATGTTGTGTGGTCAGTCTTCTTGTCTCCAGTCATGTGTGCCCAGTCCACAATATATAACCCTTGTTCTGTCTTGAGTGATTCGGTCTAGAGATGGGTTGGTAACTTATATACAAAAATAGTCCATAACAATCTAAAAATACTAAACAGTCAGCATGGATATACATTTTCCCTACTCAGAATTAATAGTTTAAGAAACATCACTTTGGGCTCGGTCTATGACCACATAAGACATGTATATATATATTTTCCATTTGAAGAATATTTTTATACATATTTAAACGCTACTGCCTGGTAAGCTCTTTGACTTATTATTTGTGAGAATACTTTTGTACTGTTTGTATGAATTCTATTTCGTTTGATCTTTTTATTTGTTAATTAAGAATCGTGGTTTATTGAAATGATTATCTAAGAGATGGACAATCGAAACAATGAAATTGTGTAATTCAATATCAAATAATTAGACCTGTATTATATAGAGGATCTGACACGAGTTGTCATTTAATACAAGAATAAGAATATATGACAAAGTCCTATGAGTATTGCAACATATACCAAACTCCGAAAAGGCACAGAACAAAGGTATTTCACATGCAAGCCAAGCGAAAAGTAAGAACAAATTTGTGATGAGTCATTTAAGGAAAAGAGCAAACCCGACAGTTACCGCCTTGGAACGATCAGTCATCAATATGGACCGACTGGGGTGCTTAAACTGGTTTTACAGAGCTATAACCTCGCACTTCCTGACGAGTTTCTCAAATGCAAGTAACGGAAAGAAAAACGATCTATTTGAAAACAAAATGTCCATGCGCTGATATTTTCTATACGTTATGACGAAAGTAGTGACGTCATCGAAAAATAATGTCCACATGGTGTTAAGAAAAGGAATATGGTATTATTTCGATTTGAAAAACAACACAAAAATGGGTGACCACAAATAAAATTAACTTTCTGAATCATGAACAAACATGACCAGAGACGAATAAATGATTGTAGCATTCTGTTCATGTGAAGATAGAAATTAAGAACCAAAGTTCAGTGTCCATCAAAGGAAATACACGTAACAATCCTTATAGGATGAATTAAATGACAACATAGATTTATGAAACGATCTCAGGAAAAGTTAAAGCCAGCTTATGGAGAGATTACTATCTTTTTTCCTGGATAAGTTTTATAAATGTCAAACAAGGATTGACAGATACCTTGATTTTAATCGCCAATATGCGATTTTACAAAAAATTTCAACAATACTTGATGAAATAGTGGTATGAGGCGATCTGCATTATGATGTCGTAGTTGACGTCATCAATCAAAAAGCTCTATCTCACTAGTGTAATATTATACAAATAAAGAATTGCGTTAAGGTCAATATAATTATACTTTTACGGACCTAGGTAATGTGATGTTGACCGAGGACGCAGTCTGATGTCAATATCACATTAGCTAGGTTTTCAATCATTAAACCTTAACTTGTTATATCACATCTCTTATTAAATTATGCTGTCATTGTTGTTTTTGTTCAACCAGCCATCAACGTTTCTCATTTCAACATAAAACTTTCAATCATGACGGTCGAATTCGCCAGCATTAATTTCTTCAGTTTGTTCTCACATTTTTTTCTCGACAGATAATTACAAAAAGCATTCACTGCTACCGAGGTTGCTACCGAAGTTCCATTTTTGTACTTTTCTGTGTTACATTTTCCCTCAATGTTACCAAATCATCATCAGACACAATAATAAACTGTCGATTTTTGTTACCAGACGCCATGTTGTTGTTGCAATAGTGCTCGTAGAATGAACACGAACGTCGGTATTATGTTATCGGTGCTAACGTGAAAACATTCTCGAGTCAATATCACTTTATTGGCGACGCGCTGGAGATCGACGCCTTTATATGGAATGCTAACTGAAATTTGCACATGAGGAAAGTTTGTTTTGCGTACTTCCATGACCCTGGTAAAATAAGGTACATGGAGTTCTACTTTTTTATTTATTTTTATTTTTATTTATTTATCTACATGTATTTGAATAAAGAAAAAATGCAAAGTTTAAAAATCATGTCACAATTTCTTTTCTTTTAAATCTGTTTTAATCGTTTGCGTCGCCTTTGATGCTTCGAATCAACGGTTTTCTTGTATTTAACTCACACATGACAAGCTCTTGACCAATCCACACACTTTAAATTCAAAGGATTTGTGATTTTATACAAATAAAGACTTGTTTTGAAGTCAATGTATAGTTTTAAGGGCCTGGGTAATATGCGTCCACGGTCTATATCACAATTATTCAGGTCCGCAAAACTATATATTGACCGAATCATAAGTATTTACTTGTTATATCTCATACCCTATTAAATTATATTACGCTGTCATTTCTTTTACAACGAGCCATCCGCGTTTCTCATTTCAACATAAAACTTTCCTAGATGTCGATCCAATTCGCATGCGCTCATTTTCTCGATGTCTGTGCTCACTTTTTCTAACGACAGAAAATCACGAAAAGCATTCACTGCTATCGAGGGTACACATTTTGTTCATTTCTATAATATATTTTCCCTTAATTTTACCAACATTATTAGACATAGAAACTGTTGATTCTTTACCAAACGCCATGATATTGCAGTAAAAGTGCCAGAAAAAGAACGCGATCATCAGTATCCGACTCCCGAAACCGAACCAGGTACAGGGTTCGAACCTGTGCCGCGACATATCAAATTCTTGAAAAATGTAAAGGTATAGGTTGGACGCCACTAAATAATTTTGTTCTTTATTCTATAGTGAATGGCGGAAAAATGGAAACCAATTGCACCATGACCAAGTTATGATGGACCCCATAACCATATACAGGTGAAACTAGCTATTTATTGTCTATCAGAAAGACCCAGAAATAAGGCAACTTTTGCAACTTGTAAGAAGGTTCAGCTTCATAGACTGCGCATACCGCCAAATTGTCAGTCGGTAACCACTAAATTTCAATGAAATATGTACTTCCTGTAAAAGTGAATCAGTCCATTATTGTGCGAATGGGTTAAAGACTTTTGCTTTCTTCTAATTCTACATAGTTTCAGCTTTCTTTTGATACCAAAAGGTTCAGATTTCCTTTAAAATAGGAAATTTAATGCCAAAACATAGCAACAGACTGTTACTAAAGAGAAAAAGTCCATGTCACACATTCTACTTCCGGTCAGTATTTAGTGTAACCACCCCTATAGTTCCCTTGCTAATGCTCAGGGCATACTTTACACAATGAAGGCAGCACTGCATCTTCTTTAAGTTGACAATCTCCTTATACAACGTAGTTGAAATATTGTTGGTGTGACGATAAATCCAACAAGCAAACATATTCTCGGTGCTCATGTGATAACATTCTCGAGTCAATATAACCGACATATTTTAACCAAGTGGCAAACAAGTTGGGACAGTATTGTTTGTAACAAATTACACGTAATTAAACCTAACGTCGGTGACAATGTCTCTGCTTGCAGAGAAAGTCGACGAGAAGACGTAGCTCTTACCCGCTGTCGCATTGGACATACTAGATTAACTCATACATATCTTTTAAAAAGAGAAGTTCAACCTGTATGTGTTCCTTGGCAGGAACCACTGACAGTCAACCATATTTTATTACAGTGTATCGACACAGAGCACGTACGGTCAAAGTATTTTAATGTCAATAACATGGACGAACTATTTAGGACAGTGTCGGATTCTAAACTTGTTTGCTTCTTGAACAAGATTAGTATTCTTAAAAAGTTATAAATTTTTAAACTGTTTCTTTACCAGTCGTTATACTATTTTAAACCGTTTTATGTGTTGGCATGTTTTCGATCAAAATTTATTTTTTTCACCTGATAGTTTTTATATTTTGCTGTAATTATTTTACTTGCGTAGTTTGGTTTTAACCTGATTATGCTCTATTCACATTTAACTTTGTATTCGGCGCCGTATGACCTGTTAAGTGTCGGTGTGCCGTAAAACCCCAAAAATAAATAAATCAATCAATCAATTGACTCACAGATGATCAGCGCTCGACCCATCAATACCCTTTAAGTTCAAAATGTGTTTGATTTAACAAAACATGTAATTTGTGTATTGAATGGAATACTGAATTAATCATGTGATAAAATACTTTGTTTTCTCCTGTATGTTATTTTATACTGCTTATCAATAATGACAAGTTGAACCTTCACCGGCATAGTTATTTTACAACCCCGGTCAATACTGATGCATTCTCTATTCTATTATCTTACGTCGATGAAGGATACAAAAAGTATGAAAGAGCATCATGTTTAAATCAAAACGAGAACAACAAACTCTAAACGGTCCCATATATCACAAACTGGTTATAATCTGCTGTGGATAATCCCCTTGTTTGTCATGTCCCGGAGAGTTATGCATTTCTGAACAAAAAATACTTCTAACGAAAAAACTACACTTTGTACAAACATATTAACTAGTGTGCGTATTTTTGTCAATAAAACTGGGAAAGTTGATGCGTTTTCCAGATAATTCTTTAATCACTCGAGAAAAAAGAGGTTAAGTTTCAACAGAAAAGTGCTTTCAGATAGGTATTTGCTGTCAGTCTGTTGTTGTTTTTTTCAAAGTTGTGTAGTGGTAGGGTGGCCAAAACCATAAAACACACACACACACACCAAAAACACACATAGGAAACTTTTACAATGTTCAAACACCTGTATATCGACGGCAGTTATTCGACAAGAGAAGTTTGTGTATTGTTATGAATGGGTGTCCTTTAAGGAAACTATACACAGTGAACCTTTGAACTTGTCAGTTGTTGATTTAAATGTACTTTGGGCTGTGCAGCCTTAAAAATTATCTAATATTGTAATTAAATGTTCTTTTGAATGAGTTTAAATTTCTATGTCATCCATGCAGTTTTGTTTGTTTTTCTGCACTGTAAGTACACGCTAGACTTACCTATTAACAAACTTAGTAAGCCTTCCAATGGAGATAATCGCATCAAATGATCACAAGAATATTAACACTAAACAATGATAGTGCGCATAAACAAGATATATATTTAATTGTTTAATTGTCTGGAAATGTCGTGGGTTGTTTGTGTTGTTTCTTCATCTAGAACATGATTTGATTAGATTGTCTCATGATTAAAAGGCTACTTCTGCGGGTCCTATTGACGCTATTCGGCTTTGGTCCATTTAAACGAGGGTTCAAAGATTTGATCACCGACTAAGACATATGTACGTTTTTGATATAATACAACTGATTAAATTTACATTATATATGTTAAATCTATCAATTTTTACAGGATAAAAAATTTAATGCTTTTATAATGTTTCTCTTGCCTGTCTTTGTATGTGAATCCCATTTTCTCTGTTGAAACAATTTTGTAATGTTGTATCCGAGAGGGTACAAAAGCTAACATGGCTAATAAGCAGCAATTTTGCATCGAGAAGACAACTGTCTTGGTAGATGGATTAACCAATCACTTTGCACAAATGTTACTTTATAAAAACAGCCTAATGCATGCAAGAACGAGATTGATTCATCATAGGTCTAGGTCATGCTTGCAGTTCAATCGTCGAAATTGACTGAAATTGTCTCAAAATGTATCTGTACTGTAACTAAGCAACAGATTGGTGGGGATTTCGAAGCACAGGGCACAAGTGTTTGACATATCACACACAATAACCAGATTTTTTACCTTTAAAGGTGATATCCTATAGTAATATCTTTCTGACCTCTTTCTGGGGTATTTGTGCATAATTTTTGCAGAAAAAAAATCATACTTTAGTCTAAGCTTAGACGATTTTCAGCAGTATCTCAATTTTAAGGCAGTAAAACTCGTTAATCGACACCTAAAATATTCATTCTTTTTAAATCTATAGATTAGAACGATTGGGATTCCTACTAAAAAGAGACATGACGTAAATGAGCATAAACATAAGTGGTAACGTGTTTATTTAGTTTAAAAATAGCTCACTGTGAGGCATGGCTCAGATAGAAAATTAATTTTTGTAATGACGATCGTGTCGTTATGGTTCGCTATTCACACGGGTGCAGGGCATCAATAAACAACATTTCGACATCTGTTCAGGTAGCAATACTTTATTCGGTTGTTTAACGAATTTTTTTTTACCAAACTGTCGGATACCAGCTTTAAAGTCATGATCATGCTTGCAGTTTAGAGGTCAAAAACTGTCTACTCTTGTTGTCTTCAGATCTGTTAATATCATTTAAGTACCAAACAACCACAAATAAACGTATTTACTTGTAAATGTGAACACATCGTATAATAAATATCTTCCAAAATCCTCTCTTAATTCAACGGTGTAAAGGTCTGGAAACGACATTAAAAGTTTATTTAGTTCTTTTGAAATGTCTCTGAACCTCTGTTTGTTTTGTCATTTAAAATAATGTTGATATTATGGTACTTGGATGTGTCAGAAATAGGTGCAAACAGTATTTCATCATTGTATATTATTTATTTTGCTTAGATGAACCATCTGATGGTTCAGTGGTAGAGTGTGGCCGCATGATAATTGGGAAGTCCTGGGTTCAATCCACGGCCGGGCCAAATATTTTAAATGGAAGTAATGGACTTCCCTAGTGATACTCACCAAACAGCTACAACCGCAAAGGGTATAAATTAGCCTCAATATTTGATAAAATGATTTTCAAAATACACCACCAATTTTGATATTTTATGATTGTATAAAACCAAAAGCGATCCATCTGCTCACCTCCTTAAAAGTTAGTATTCGAATAATTCGACGGTGTCAAGACAATGTGACCAGCCGAGTTCATTCAATAGCTCAGCTTTAACGTGTTACTTGCTGTAAAAAAAGTCGCAAGATGTGTTCGGAATATAGGAAGATCAGAAAAATGAAGTTTTCCAGGCAACATGCAATTCTGTATCTATAATGGATCTACAAATACTTACTATTTTCATTTACGTCGCTATAATATTTTGAAGTCTAAATTCAAAATATGAATTATTCTCACGCTACACATTCGAAAAGACAATACACATGTAGATCAACATAAAGATGGATGATTAAGACTTTGGCTAGATTACAGACTTTGAAATATTAATTTACACGTCTATGTATACAGGAACCATTTTCTCTGTGAATGCTATATTATATTGTCTCATTAGAGAGGGTACACAAATATTTACAAGATCAAGAAACAGTGTGTGTGATCGTAGAAGACATCTGTCTGTCTACTCAAAGTGTCTGCTGAGCAGTTCTAACAGACGATTTGTTTATATAATGAATGTGCCAAACGACTGCAAGTAAATGTCTTCACACCTGAAAATCCATTTATTGTATAAAAACCTCTGCGTTGACAGGAACAATCACGATATAGCGGAGTTTTCTCAAAAGTCACTGACCATCACAGTTTCCAATCTTCAGTTCTACTCAACGGTGTGGAGCTCTGGAATATACTTCATAGTTTGGTTACCTGACTTATTTTTTGTTTGAAGAAAAAGTTACATTTCTCTCCTTCGGTTCAATGCTTCGGACGTAAAATAACGCCAGACGTACAAAGAACACAAAAATGAAACTGCCGAATATCGAGCTTTAATCAAAACCTCAGGCATGAATCTGAATCACGTGTTCCTTGCACACAGTTTTAATTTTAAGTGTTGTGCAAATCATAAATGGTGTTCAATGTTCTTCCATGAATATTGTTTTGTTGTTAACACCTCACTTCTTGACTATGCATCAACTATGTTGTTAGTGTGTTTTATTTTTCACGCACAGTGTCGGGTATTCTCGGAAGAGAAACGAAATAAACTACTTTGTTGTAGATCCCATGTATCGATATTGTTTTGTATTGTTGTTTGTTTTGTTTGTTGTTGGTGTTGTTGCTGTTTGTATTTCAAAAGATTAATACCGGTACATAAAGATTAGTTTGGTTTTGTTTTATTTTTAGCTTGGCATCTGACAGACTATGTCGTAAAAGTGTCTTGTTATTTCGAACTTCTATAGGTTTTTCAGAATCTCCACTTTCTCGACTATCAATTACGACCTATTTTGTTTGTGTGTTTTTTACTTTTACATTATAAGAATATATTGAGCGCTGTGAGACGAATGAATAAGCGTTTCCTTAACCAGTCTGGTATATTATTACTTGATTTAAATCAAAAGGATGAGTGTCGAAGACTAAGTCAGGATAAAAGTAGTAACTGTACACATTAAGCATGTGACCATTTAGGAAACAGATAATTCTTCAACTAGTTGTTGGTTAGAAAGCTTGAAATGTGTATATGGTTTTTGAAATGATGTAAGTGGGCGATAATGGCTTAAGGAAATTACGTGGATAGTTCCGATTTGGTATTTGAAAAAAGTGATAATGTCGGATTATGCCGATTATTGGTCTTTACGGTGAATAATGTTGCTTTGTATTAGGTTGATTGTACTGGCGCTTGTTCTGAATTACTTTGTGTTGTTTGAAAAAAAAAAGGTTAAAGGCTGAAAGATTGTTATTATCAATTACTTAATTATTTGTGTCTTCCTGACGCAAATCAATAATCATTTAATACTAAAGCCAAACTTCTCCCGCAACACAAATACGCATTTAAGCGCGACATCTCTAAGAGGAATAAATCCGAAAATCGTTATTGTTTAACTAATTAAAAATGTACAAAAATGGTGCACTGGTATTTGTTTATTAAAAATGAAGTTAAAAATGTATTTTCATTTGTCCAGAAGCCCGTATCTACGCTCACGTTATAATGCGATCGCGCAAAACCAATATTTATACTTTCGGTCCTTTTTCTGGCCCCAGCTGATAGTTGAATGTTAAACCTTATATTCTTTCTTGTTAAGGGCAGAAATTATTTCTGCTGAATACATTTTGGATTACCAATTTGTGAGGCAATGCTGACAGAGAAAAAAAATGCAAAATGTTGGGCACCATAGAGTATATGAGGCAAGCGAAAAAAAAGTTCAAGTACTACTTATGGTGTGGAACGACGTAGGGATGAGTGTACAGGTGATCTCCTAACGACCTGTGTGCCAAAACATCCCATTTTGTTGTACATATGAGTTGACTAATGATGCATGAGAACATCAATCTAGCAAGTGATATGTCTGCATAGTGGTATGGTGTAGAAAGTAGGCCAAAACGATCACCTCTGGGGTACACATGAGTCAACTAATGATATATGAGAACATCAATCTTAGAGGTCTTGTTTCTGCATGGTGGTAGGGTGTAGCATATATGCCAAAACATCCCTTCGGGGGGGGGCCGTCTGTCTCTGTCTCTATCTGTCTGTCTGTCTCTGTCACTCTGTCTCTCTGTCTCTGTCTGTCTGTCTCTGTCTGTCTGTTTGTCTGTCTGTCTCTGTCTGTCTCTGTCTGTCTGTCTGTCACTCTGCCACTCTGTCTGTCTGTATCTCTGTCTCTGTCACTCTGACTCTGTCTGTCTGTCTGTCTGTCTGTCTGTCTGTCTGTCTGTCTGTCTCTCTCTCTCTCTCTCTCTCTCTTTCTCTCTCTCTCTCTCTCTCTCTCTCTCTCTCTCTCTCTCTCTCTCTCTCTCTCTCTCTCTCTCTCTCTCTCTCTCTCTGTGAATCTGTGTCTCATTATATCCATCATTTTATCTGTATATTATATATTGCTTTCCACCACTTAAAGATGTAAACAAGTGAAGTAGCATAATTCCCCTAATATCTTAACGAGGAATGCAGACAAGGGTTTCAATCTGTTGCGGATTATCTCCATCACAGCATGTACCATAGATCTGCGCATTTTCTGAAGTTCGGGGATTATATCTGAACAAAAACTGACCCAACGCAGAAACTACACTTTAAACTAAAGGTGGTGCAAGCATAAGTATTTTTCCGCACTAACAATAAAAGCGAAAGACGATGCCTTTTCCAGATAGTTCTATCATCACTCGAGAGAAAAATGAGGTTTCAAAAGAAAAGTGCTCCAAAACACGTTCAGGTATACTGTTTGAATAACACTATGTTTGATTGTACCAAGCGTTCTGTGTTAAAAAGGCGGTGATGAAGAGCGCATTCAAAGAAAACTTTCCGTAACAATTTCATGAAACAAAATACATTTGTATAATTTGACAGATTTCTGATAAATGACTTAAACATGTATACTTACTTTTGTAAGTACAGTGTCCGCACTTTCAAAAATCTTTCGGGTTCTTTTTTATTTTTTTTTTATTTTGACTTTATTTATTTATTTATTTATTTATTTATTTATTTATTTATTTATTTATTTTATTGGAGTTGTTATTGAGAACCAAAGGTATGGCTGCTAAAATCGATCTATCAAACCGGACTTGGTATCGCAATCGGTTGAGCGTCGGCTCCAGATATTGGAAGCCCCGTGTTTGATCCCGAGCCGCGACATACCCAAGTGGTAAAAATGGTAGTAGTATGGCTCTCTTGCTAACACTTAAGCAAATATAATGGAAGTTCCACGACTGTTTGGCCCAGTGTCAGAATAATAATTCTGCAGGTGTTCACGGCATGCTATACAAAGTGAAGACAACACTATAGCTGCTTCACGTGGACAGATAAATAAAATACTGTTGGTGGGACGATAAACCCAATAAACAAACAAATAATCTAGCAATGAACGCTCTAGGGTTAGCCATAAAGAATTACCATTCAAATGTTTAGTACAACGTCACCCGAAGTAGTGGATAACGTAAAAAAGGAGAGACTGGTGTGTATATTATGGTTTGGTCACACAAAACGGTTCAAAAGGGAAACTCTTTAGATCTTATATCTGTATACAACAAACATTCTCATAACACGACACATAGACTAGAATTAAATAGAAAATACAATCGAGGGCCCGCCAGGACTCCTAGCACTTAAAGCGTATGGAATCATCCCCCACCAATAATAAGCTGGACGTTCAGTATGGATATAGCTTTTTCGGCGCTAGGAACTAAAAGCATTTTTATTTCTAAGTCCTTAACCACATTTGTCTGTATTCATATGTATACTTATTTTTACGTTTTTACTTAACAGTAAGTTCAGTTTACCTTGTCGACATGGGAAAATGTCATTTAGTTCACCTTATGCTTGCAGATGTTGTCATATCTGTTCGGAAATAGCCAGAAACGTCTGTTGAAACTCCCGATGACAAAATCGTGACATTGTGACGTCACAAGGGGATTATTTTAGGAAACAGTTTTAACAGAACAGAATTATCAGAAAGTTTTACAGAAATGTTATCAATTTTGATTAAACGAAACGTGTGAGCGGCAATTTGTAAATATACCATGACATCCGTTAAAATCGATGTCAAGTCGAATGTTTATTATATATGGAACGCTATCTGACGATAAGGCTCCTACTATTAAGTCAAAACAGTAATTTGACGGAAAATAACGAATACTACCGAATCCCATGATTTTACGTAATGTTGCAAAGCGGCTAGATATTAAAGAAAATTATCACTGCAAATCGGATAGAATGGCGTAAGATATCTTTCTGTAAGTTCATATTTAACTTTCTAGACTTTAATGTAAAAAAATGCTGCTAATATAAACGCACTATACATCTAGTTTAATATGTTTTGTCCCAGAGTGTGCAAACGTTACAAGGCCATGAAGCATTTTGTTTGTTTTTTATTTCTTCATAACAACCGTTTGATCATTTCTCTTCTGAACTGCTTTAGCAGAAGATATGTTTATATAATAAACGTGCCATACGACAAATGAACGTGTTCACGTCTTTATCTGCACACATTTTATAGTAAACGTGTTTTCAATCCTCTGTTCGACGTAAAGGTGTGAAGCTCTGGAATAGAAATTATAGGTTTATTTCGTGCTTTTGAAATTGTTCCCAAATTGTAACTATCTTATCTTTTGATATTAAGTTTCGTAAAGGACAATGCAAGGGTAATTTTTAAGTTTAGGTGTTGCAAACAATTTATTAATCAGGTACATAACCATGGTAATTTGCAATGTAAATTTGGATGGTATTAAATGATAAAAATCAAAAGGGGAAGACCTTGGCTGGATTATATAATTTTAATATATTTATTACACTTCTACATATGTTAATACCATTTACTCACTCTGTATTGTAATGTTTCGTGTTAGATTGAACCAAAATGAACAAGACGCGCATTTTTTATGCTGGAAGACAACCGTCTGTCTACCTCGAATGTCTGCTGACTATTCTAGCAGAAGATATGTTAATACAATTAAAATGCCAAACGACTGCAAGTGAGTGTTTGCACATGATGATCTGCGAATATTGTATAGAAAACTCAGCGAGGTCTGTAGGTATCTACGTGACGTAAAGGCCTCATTATCAGACAACACTGGTACAGTTCCCAATCATCTGATACACACATATGTGCGAAGCTTTGTCAAAGACATCATTATTTTGCTACAAGCTTTTATATTGTGTAAGAATTGATGCACAATTATCTCTTTCTATATCTGCCGTATTTGATTTACCTTCGTGATTTCTTGTGTCTTGTTGTTTTGTTAATGTGTTTTGTTTTGATTCGTCGTTGTTCCTGTTATTGTTGTTTTTGTTTGTTGGTGTATTTTGTTGCTTTTTGGTATATTGCACCTACGACTCAATTATGACCAGGTTTGCTACGTCTAGCTACTTGTTTGTGGAGGATGACCCCCGGCATCTGTTTCGCATGACCACCGACGCACCACAGGTTAGCTGGGAGGCTTTCCCACATGAAAGTTCTCACACCAAACCCGGACTCGATCCCACGAAGTGATAATCAAAGAATTTAAGAGTCGGCGACTTCAACCGCTCAGCCTCGTGCGCCCAACCGTATTTTGAATATGTTTATGCACACTCTTGGTTACTTTAGTTCGTTTATTTTGAGGTTAAGTTGCTGTGTACTAACGTAAATAGTGATTCCTTCTCTCATATTTTTAAAATATTTTTTTATAACACACACACACACACACACACACACACACACACACACACACACACACACACACACACACACACACACACATATATATTATTAAGCAGATCACTTTTTAAGCATATACTATTAGAAAAAAAATGATTTAAGCAATCAATAAAAATGAGCAAATATTTTATGCAATGTTAAAAGTAAAGAAGAAAGTATCGGCTTCCTTCTTTATATATCGTAAGTGTTTTGTTACATTCTGTCTTGTTTCAGTATCAAACCGTACATGGCTGTTATGTCTAACAAAAAAGTAATGAAACAGTTTATGATCATTTAAAAAAAATCATTTATTTAATTATAGTATATTTGTTTTGTTGCGTATTTTTTTAAACTATTTACTTCACACAATTTTGCATTACAGCGGACTTATTGCTTGCAATCTATATTCATAACCGGTATAGGACGTCAAATGCCAAGTTATGTGCATAATACTTGTCAGAAGGGGTTTGGTTTTGTTTTATTGGAAATTTACTAACATATGTGTGTTTTACAAATCACGAAGAGCTGCCAGTATACTTCCATGACCTTGTTTTGTTGTTCACGCCTAAAACTACTTGACTGGAAGCCAACTCATTCTACTAGACTATGTGGGGTTTATTTTTTCTGCACTTTGCCGTCATGGCGGTGAAAAAAAAAAAGAATATAATCGGTTATAATTTTTTATACAATTCGTACATCTAAGATGTAATCAGTAACGTTTATTTAAACGTTATTCGTCTACATGTTTGTGTTTATCTTGTTTCTGCTTTGTCATTTTTGTCTCAAGGTCACTGAACTATTTTAATAAACGTCTCCTTGTAATCACATTCTGTGCCAAGTTGGAAATGAAGGATAAAACAGTTAAAATATTAAATGTGGTATCCAACGGTTTGCATGTATCTAATGCATGTCACACAAGCTGACCACTGTTTGTGGTATTTGTGCACAATTTATGCAGACACTCATACTATAGTCTAAACAAAGACGATTTCACACACTCCATTACAAACTCCGCACAGGGTTTACGACATCGCTACGCTCGCTTAAAACTCCTTACTGAAAGGGGGAGATCACTGCGTTGGAGATTGACTACATTAATTCAAAACAGCTCGTTTAAATCGCACCCAATGTTCATTCGATTCAAATCTATACCAACTGCACAAATGGGATTTCTGCTAAAATCAGACATCGATGTCAGAGCAGATTTCATGGCTGGTGATACAACGTGAGCTCAAAAGGTAATGGTGGTATTCTTGGTTTTAAAATAGCCATCTGAAGGCGTGGCTCATATAGGAGATACATGTATGTTTACAAAGACGATCCGTGTGTTATGCTTCGCTTTTCGAATAGACATCAATAAACACATTCCGCGGAATTTGGTTCAGGTAACTTTAATTTATTTGGTAGTTAATGGATTTTTCACTTGTCCAAACTGTTGGATACTGCTTTAAAGTCCAAATTGGGGCAACAATTTATTTGGTTATTTGAGGAAAGAGTTTTGGTTCAAACTGTCGGATACCAACTTTAACAATCTATTAAATAACTTTATAATGATTGTTTTAATGCGAAAATACAACAATGTTATATGAGTATTATAAAATATTTTGAAATTTTAACTTGAACAAAATAGAGGTTGGTATTTTAATATACGTTTCATGTAACAGTGACAAAACCGCTGGGACGATACATTGCACATACATGTACAGCAAAAAAAAAAATCAACATTCTCGCCTTGAAAAGTCAGTCAGCTAAAGTGTGGGGTGGCGGCGGGGTGGGGCGCCCGTGGCGTAGTGGTAGAGGCGCTGATTTGTAACTCCTCCGATTGCTTGCCCCACATCGTTTGGGTTCGAGTCCCGCAAGGGGCGAAGGACTTAATATGGGAAGGTCTCCCAGCTGACTTGCGGTGCGCCGGTGGTTCTACCCAGACATTTGTTTGGGGTCTTCCTCCACCAAATAACTGGACGTCTCTAAAATGGTCATTATTGGTCGCTGCGATGTATTTAAAAAACAAAACAAAAACAGCTTAAAAGTTAACACATTTCTCTTGCTCGCTGTAGACAACCTTTCCACCAGGTCCTTGACTTCTAGATTTGTTGACATATACAACACACTTCACCAGAACACTGTTACTTTCGGGACTTTGGTAAATCCTATTAGAACTATTTTATTATAACCAGATTGATACATGTCATCATCATTAGACTTGCCCATTACTACCCATTACAAACGGCAAGAAATACGAGTTTGTTACGCTGTTTGGTAGTAAAAATCGTTCAATATTAATATGACTTAGTATGTAGTAAATGTAAGCTTAAAAACCATGAACTTCGGTCGCTTGAACACTGGATCGGTAGAATTACCGGATCGGTCGAATAGAATTTCCGGTCATTTTGCCTTTTTTGTTCTATTGTATACTGGAGGGTCATCCCCGTTAGTGATCGAGCGACTTAATAATTTCTTCTTGCATTTTAATTCGGTAAACGCAATGCGTATGAGTGCAAAGTCTTCCATAGGATTAGTATATGTGATGGTGTATGGTAGGTTCGAAGTTCCAGATGGCATTCGAGAACAGCGATAATGCCAGATTTTGTGTGTTACTCATCTTTTAGGCGCCTTTAAGAAGAGATAAGAACTGAAAATCTCAAGAATAACGGTCGGATCTGCAGAAGGAAAAATATTCTGCTAGCAAGTTTTTAAAGTAAAATCGGTTGTCAGCATTTGTTGCAAGTGAGATGTTAGTAATTTACCTTCAATTGATAATAGTTTTAAGAAGTGATTTTTGGTATTAACATGTGTACAGGTGTTTGTCACACTCTCGGTGCCATTAACTTCCACCAGGCAGACAAATGAACTGACGAATAATCTTTGACAATACCATCTAAGAGGTGACGTCACTCAATAATTTTTTTGTTTAGCTATGGGTCATTAATGTCGTTATGTCAAGTCAATTCAACAGTTTATTGCATTAAAACACATGGTGTTTTACAGCAAGTCAAAATACATGTAAAAATACAGTGACAAAAGAAAGGACATGGTGTTATCTTAAGAGCATGTTGAAGAAATGGTAATTACAATCTCATTTTGTTAGCAAATTATATGTATCTCGAAACTTTTCTTTTTATATCTTTTGATTTGGCTTTCATTAAATTAATAAATTTTTGTTTAGTAGGCCATGTGAAGTAGTATCTTTTTACGTACAGAGAACGTAGTTGTGAAAATTTATGAATTGTGCAATTGTTCTAGGCGGAATGATGACGCAGCGTCCTTTTAATGGGTCTTGTAAATAGGCTTATAAATTTGAATAATTGAATCGGAATAACCTATATAAATGCATTAAGGCGCAGAGCTGAAGAAATTCAGGTATATGAGAAGAACACGAGAATTTAGCAATTAAATACGAAAGGTTGAGATATCCGCTGACATACAATGACCCGAAACCAACATTATACCCAGTTCGTAAAACAAAACAAGAATACAAGAATTAACTTGCAATGTAATGATATTTTATAGACAAGATGAAAGTCTGCCACACGTGCCATCAAAGATGGGAGAGCAAATATGTGACCCCCAGTCTAGAAATCTAATGTTCTCCATTTATCGCTTGCTACAAAACGTCAAATGAAATTAAATGTGGAATATATTCAGTTCATACATCACTTTCAGGTATCTGTTAGATGGGCCACGTGATGCGTATAATAAGTGGTTTAACTTAACGAAATCGTGCACCGCACATATGTATCGGATACGAGCAATTAGTTGACTATTATCACTCTCTTGGGTGCCTGCTTGTGGCTCCAAATTTTCTGGTTAATGAGAAAAACAGTAACAAAAGCAATTATAACAAGGCTGGCCATGTCACTGGTCCAAACGATAGGTCTTCTGGTCTCGAGCCGTCTGGTTTTTGAACATCTCCGTCAATGAAAAACTGTTATCACATGTGGCAGCTTTGCCATCAGCTGGGGACCATCGACCATGCGTAGTAAGCTTCAGCTGGTCCCCAGCCAACAAATTCATAGCAGCACCCAGTTGCTCCCGGTGTGAGGTATGAGGCCAGAACAGAAATCCAGGAACCATACTCAATGAATGGCCACGTGACTATCATCCGGGTCGTTTGATCTGACAAGTGGATGAATAAACGGAAACACCGTCCACTTTTCGTATCCTTTGTTTATAGGGCGATACAATATTCCTTTCCACCTTTTCATTGCTAGGGATATATTTATCCACGATTCTATAATACTCTGACAAAAGCTTTGAAAAAGAATGTAAAAGAAAAAGAACTGTATCGTCGATGTGATATTGTTATATGAAGTATGATTTCATTTTCGAGTAACTTGCAATTAGTATTGTAATTGTGTTTGCGTTGAATCTACTTACTTCTAATGCATTTTCAAGACAAGTTAAAGGCTCAAATCTGTGTTACTGTCGGAATTTAAAAGAAGTTCAGAAAAAAATGTCACGTCAGGTGTTAACTTTAAAGAAAACTCATATCTTGTTTACAAATGATATTTGCTTGAGTGATTTGATTGGAAGAAAAAATATCACAGACATCCATTATGCTGCAGACGGCGTTCGCTTAAAGGTGATTTCCGAGAGGTTGGGGCCTATTGTTTTTACCCAAACAAACAAATATATCATTGTTATCTGACAAGATCTCAAGAAAGTATGTTTATTGATGTCATAAATCTATGTAGAAACTGAAGCATAACACCACATTCGTTATTACAAACAGTTGGATCCTATCTAAGCCACGGAGCACGGTTGGCTATTTTTAAACTAAGAAAAGCACCATTCGGAACACCTCGGCTATTTTACATTCAAAAAATAGTCCTCGGAAGTAATATTCTACTTCGAATAAATTGTCAAGGCGCAGCAAATTTGTATGATTGCATTCTGCAATATTTTATCCAGTTTTAGACTTATTCAATAAGAGGCTGGTATTAAACAGGTTCATTTCTAATTCGATTAATTTATCTGTATTAAATCTAGTTTCTAATTTATCTTAGAAATAAGTTCATTACAAAATAATTAATTACTTTATAATTTAATTCGAATAGGAAATTTTACGTATATACATCGATGGAGGGGGGTTTATCTGAGCAATGCGTTTTAAAATACACTAAAAAATACCATATGCCGGTTGTTTTATTTAAAAATGGAAATTTAGAGGTATCAAAATTATTACCCCAGAACAACTGTAAGTGTAAACATACATGTTCAGGTTTCGTTCGAAAGGAAATAACTCTTACAATCTTATTATATTTTGTGGAAAGGCATTCAAGTCCTTGTGTTGTTTTATGTTGTATTACAACGTGCTGAAAGCTTTGTTAATGCTGATAAGTTTTCTATTGAGTGATTTAGAAAGGCTCAGGGGTAGGTAATTCTAAATGTTGGTTCATTCTTGGCAGGGCACAGAGAACAGTGTCTGTCTTTTAGGCACGCAAATCTTTCGAAGCATTCGAAGCTGTGCAGATAAGAAGTGTGAAAGACGTCTATTATCGTACAACAGCTACGGTGTTCACTTAAAAGCAAACATCGGTGTCTCGAATGGTGTTATTTACGTCGTGTTTCTTGTGTATCGTTGCAGAGTTATGGCCCTTGAGATTGTCATGTGTAAATGAGACGAAGCTACTGGTTTAACCATGTCAGCTGGTCGTGTATAAGATATAGCCATTGTTTATTTTCAGAAGTAAAATACGATGTCTAGTTTAAAAAAGTAGAACTTGCTTTGCAATATTGATGCAGACTTAAGTCCGGAAGATTAAAACGTATACATATGTATACCTTTTTCACATTGTTATCTGCAATTTCGAGGTCATCATCATCATCATCATCATCATCATCATCATCATCATCATCATCCATCATCATCATCATCATCATCATCATCATCATCATCATCATCATCATCACCATCATCCATCATCATCATCATCATCATCATCATCCATCATCATCATCATCATCATCATAATCATCATCACCATCATCATCATCATCATCATCATCATCCATCATCATCATCATCACCATCATTATCACCATCATCATCATCACCATCATTATCATCATCATCGTCATCATTATCATCATTCATCATCACCACCACCTCCACCATCATCATCATGTTCATCATCATAATTCTTCACCGCTATCACCATCACCGTCATCAGCAGCAGTAGCAGCACTTATATCATCACCATCATCATTATAATCATCACCTGATTCCCTTTTTATTTTTATTTTGTTTGTTTTTTTCTTTTAATTCCACTCATTCTTTTATTCAACCCTTTTTTCTCATCCTTTTCCTAGTTCCGATCCTCTCTTTTCTTATTCATTTCTATCACGAAAAAAAACTTATGTCGTATTGTACTGAAAGTATGTAATAGTATCAATTACAGAGGACAAATGACCAAATGACACTAAAAATACCTAAAATATGTGAAAATTATGTTTAAAATAATTGAAAAATGTCTTTTTAATATGTCCAATATTATGTTCAAATATCCTTCACATGGTCAAAATTATGTTCAAATATCCTTCATATGACAAATATTTTGTTCAAATAACCTTCACACGGCCAAAATTATGTTCCAATATCCTTCATATGACAAATAATATTTTCAGATAACCTTCACATGACCAATATTGTGTTCAAATAACCTTCATACGGTCAATATTATTTTCAAAGAACTTTCACATGGCCAATATTATGTTCAAATAACCTTCTTATTACCAATATTATGTTCAAATATCCTTCATATGACCAATATAATGTTCAAATAACCTTCACATGGCCATTATTATGTTCAAATAACCTTCAAATGGCAAGTATCATGTTAAAAAAACTCATATGGCCAATATTATGTTCAAATATCCTTCATTTGGAAAAGATTATGTTCAAATTACTTTCATATGGCCACCATTATGTTGAAATAACCTTCATATATTATGTTAAACCTTTCATATGGACAATGTTATGTTCAAATAACCTTCACATGGCCAACATCATGTTCAAATATCCTTCACATGACCAGTATTATGTTCAAATAATCTCCATGCGGTCAATATTATGTTCAAATAACCTTCATACGGTCAATATTATGTTCAAATAACCTTCACATGGCTAAAATTATGTTCAAATATCCTTCATATGACAAATATTTTGTTCAAATAACCTTCACACGGCCAAAATTATGTTCCAATATCCTTCACATGACAAATAATATTTTCAGATAACCTTCACATGACCAATATTTTGTTCAAATAACCTTCATACGGTCAGTATTATTTTCAAATAGTTTTCACATGGCCAATATTATGTTCAAATAACCTTCATACGGTCAGTATTATTTTCAAATAGTTTTCACATGGCCAATATTATGTTCAAATTACAGAGGACAAATGACTAAATGACACGAAAATTACCTAAAATATGTGAAAATTATGTTTGAAATAATTGAAAAATGTGATAATTTTTCTCAGTTTTTGTTTCTTTTTAATATGGCCAAAATTATGTTCAAATAACCTTCTTATTACCAATATTATATTTAAATAGCCTTCACATGGCCAATATTATGTTCAGTAAACTTCACATGACCAATATCATGTTCAAATAGCCTTCACATGGCCAAAATTATGTTCAAATATCCTTCACATGACCAATATTATTTTAAAATAACTTTCACATGGCCAATATTATGTTCAAATAACCTTCTTATTACCAATATTATGTTCAAATAGCCTTTACATGGCCAATATTATGTTCAGTAACCTTCACATGACCAATATCATGTTCAAATAACCTTTACATGGCCAAAATTATGTTCAAATATCCTTCACATGACACATATAATGTTCAAATAACCTTCACATGACCAATATCATGTTCAAATAACCTTCACATGACCAATATAACGTTTAAATAACCTTCACATGGTAAATATTATGTTCAAATAACCTTCACATGACAAATAATATGTTCAAATAACCTTCACATGGCCAATATCATGTTCAAATAAACTTCACATGACAAATATCATGTTCAAATAACCTTCACATGGCGAAAAATATGTTCAAATATCCTTCCTATGACAAAAATTATGTTCAAATAACATTCACATGGCCAAAATTATGTTCAAATATCCTTCCTATGACAAATATAATGTTCAAATAACCTTCACATGGGCAATATCATGTTCAAATATCCTTCACATGACCAATATTATGTTCAAATAACCTTCACATGGCCAATATTATGTTCAAATATCCTTCACATGACCAATATAATGTTCAAATAACCTTCACATGGGCAATATCATGTTCAAATATCCTTCACATGACCAATATTATGTTCAAATAACCTTCACATGGCCAATATTATGTTCAAATATCCTTCACATGACCAATATAATGTTCAAATAACCTTCACATGGGCAATATCATGTTCAAATATCCTTCACATGACCAAAATTATGTTCAAATATCCTTCACATGACAAATATTATGTTCAAATAACTTTCACATGGCCAATATTATATTCAAATAAGATTCATATTACCAAAATTATGTTCAAATAGCCTTCACATGGCCAAAATTATGTTCAAATATCCTTCCTATGACAAATATAATGTTCAAATAGCCTTCACATGGCCAATATAATGTTCAGTAACCTTCACATGACCAATTTTATGTTTAAATAACCTTCACATGACCAATATAACGTTCAAGTAGCCTCCACATGGCCAATTTTATGGTCAGTAACCTTCACATGACCAATATAATGTTCAAATAACCTTCACATGGCCAAAATTTTGTTCAAATAACCTTCACATGACACATATTATGTTCTAATAACCTTCACATGGCCAATATTATGTTCAGTAACCTTCACATGACCAATATTATGTTTAATTAACCTTTACATGACAAATATTATGTTCAAATAACCTTCACATGGCCAATATCATGTTCAATAACCTTCACATGGCCAATATTATGTTTAGTAACCTTCACATGGCCAATATTATGTTCAGTAACCTTCACATGACCAATATTATGTTTAATTAACCTTTACATGACAAATATTATGTTCAAATAACCTTCACATGACCAATATTATGTTCAATAACCTTCACATGGCCAATATCATGTTCAATAACCTTCACATGGCCAATATTATGTTTAGTAACCTTCACATGGCCAATTTTATGGTCAGTAACCTTCACATGACCAATTTCATGTTCAAATAACCTTCACATGGCCAAAATTATGTTCAAATATCCTTCACATGACCAATATCATTTTTAAATAACCTTTACATGACCAATATAACGTTCAAGTAGCCTCCACATGGCCAATTTTATGGTCAGTAACCTTCACATGACCAATATAATGTTCAAATAACCTTCACATGGCCAAAATTTTGTTCAAATATCCTTCACATGACACATATTATGTTCTAATAACCTTCACATGGCCAATATTATGTTCAGTAACCTTCACATGACCAATATTATGTTTAATTAACCTTTACATGACAAATATTATGTTCAAATAACCTTCACATGGCCAATATCATGTTCAATAACCTTCACATGGCCAATATTATGTTTAGTAACCTTCACATGGCCAATATTATGTTCAGTAACCTTCACATGACCAATATTATGTTTAATTAACCTTTACATGACAAATATTATGTTCAAATAACCTTCACATGACCAATATTATGTTCAATAACCTTCACATGGCCAATATCATGTTCAATAACCTTCACATGGCCAATATTATGTTTAGTAACCTTCACATGACCAATATTATGTTCAAATAACCTTCACATGACCAATATTATGTTCAGTAACCTTCACATGACCAATATGATGTTTAATTAACCTTTCTATGACAAATATTATGTTCAAATATCCTTCACATGGCCAATATCATGTTCAAATAACCTTTAAATGGCCAATTTTATGTTCAAATAACCTTCACATGGCCAGTTTTATGTTCAGTAACCTTCACATGACCAATATTATGTTCAAATAACCTTCACATGGCCAAAATTATCCATACCTTCCGATCAGTTATACCACAACATTTTGCAGCCGACGATTTCATTGGCTAATCAAAGGTCAAATTGAGGTGACAGATAATGCGATGTCATCAGATCCTAACCAGCGGAAAGTAATGAAGCGAAAGTTAGGATGTGATTTTAATGAGATTGAAATAACCTTCACAGGTCCAATTTTATGTTCAAATAAACTTCCCTTGACCAATACTATGTTCAAATAACCTTCACATGGCCAAAATTATGTTCCAATATCCTTCACATGACAAATATAATGTTCAAATAACCTTCACATTACCAATATTATGTTCAAATAACCTTCATACGGTAAATATTATGTTCAGCTAACCTTCACATGGCCAATATTATGTTCACATAACCTTCACATGGCCAATATTATGTTCAAATAACCTTCATTAGACCAATAATATGTTCAAATAAACTTTACTTGGCCAAAATTATGTTCAAGTATCCTTCATATGACCAATATTGTGTTCAAATAACCTTCACACGGCCAAAATTATGTTCAAATAACCTTCACATGACCAATATCATGTTCAAATAATCTTTACATGACCAATATTACGTTCATATAACCTTCACGTGGCCAATATTATGTTCAGTAGCCTTCACATGACCAATAGTATGTTCAAATAACCTTCAAATGACCAATATTATGTTCAAATAACTTTCACATTGTCAATATCATATTCAAATAACCTTTAAATGGCCAATTTTATGTTCAAATAACCTTCACGTCGCCAATTTTATGTTCAAATAACCTTCACATGGCCAATATTATGTCAAATAACCTTTATATGGTCAATATTATGTTCAAATAAGCTTCACAAGACCAATATTACGTTCAAATAACCTCCACATGGCCAATATTATGTTCAAATAGCCTTTACATGGCCAATATTATGTTCAGTTACCTTCACATAACCAATATTATGTTCAAATAACCTTCACATGACAAATATTATGTTCAAATAACCATCACATGACAAATATTATCTTTAAATAACCTTCACTTGACCAAAATTATGTTCAAATATCCTTCACATGACAAATATTATGTTCAAATATCCTTCACATGACAAATATTATGTTCAAATAACCTTCAGATGACGAATATCATGTTCAAATAAATTTTATATTCTTCATATCGTCAATACTAAATCATAAAGTGCTTTATTCTTTCCTTTTTGTTGTGTTGTGTTTTGTTTTGTTTGTTTATTTATTAGGTATTTTTAACTTTTGAGATTAAAAGTTACTTGTTTTAAATATTTTTCTTCAACATCATTGTAAGAAAAGACTTCAATGAAATGTTTTCAATAAAATCCGATTGGACCCCTTTAACGAGAAATGCAGGTGCTGAACCATTAGTCAAAACGGGTCATAGATGTGTTGTCGATTATCCCAACGTACATAATGTACAAAAGATTTTCTCATTTACGGAAGTTCGAGTATCATTTTCAACAAAAATAGTCCCAAAGCAAAAGTTGTACTACAAGCAGACGTTGTTGTGGGGTGTTTTTTTCTCACAATACCTTTATAAAGCGAATGCGTTTTCCAGAAAAGTCTATCAACACTCGGGAGAGAAAATGGCGACGTTTGAACAAAAAGGTGCTCCAAATAGCAAGTCAATAGACGTTTTGGTTGTCAGGCTGTTACATTTTACCAACCGTCCTGTTGTAGTGCGAAGGTGATGAATATAGCACACAAAGGAAACTGTAACAGTATGAAGTAAAAATACACCTGTATATCATCGACAGGTTTCTGACAAATTAGTGCTTATTTTATTGTTTAAACTGCTTTGTCTTTAAGAAATTTATAGCCTGCGAAGGTTGTTTTGCTTTAGTCTTTTTACGGATGCTTTCTTCCCTAAGGAAAATAAGAGGTTCTAGGCCATGCACCATAAAATGCATTAGGTCTTTTAGAGCTTAAAAAAAAACTATGTAGAAATGGAGGTCACTATAACAGTCAAAATGTGGCGTCATACTGTTCGGAACCTTTTTTCTCTCATGTAATCAAGTAAATTATTGTTATCTGAAAAAATCCCGCGAAATGTTGTTGTCTGATGCCCTAAAGACATGTAAAAAGTAAAGCATTAAACCCCACATGTCATTACAAAAATGTATTTCCCTTCCCGGCCACACTTCATTTTTAGCTTTTTAATTCTAAGAAAACCGTGTGACCACTTACTTTTGCGATCTTGTTACATTATCAACCGGATAATCTGCTGTGTCGTTGATATCTAATTCTATCCGAAATTCATTTCATATTCATTTATAAATTTGGAAACAACGGGCATCGAAAGCGATATATTTCACGATTTGTACTGCCTAACAATTGAGGAAATGTTTTTAACAACCATACTTATTACTTAAAGTTAAGTATAACTTTATAAGTATAATTTTATACTACAGCTATGTACATATTCCCCAGAACAGGGTTAAGATGTTGTTAACATGTATTAGATATAGACAAACTGTCGGATACCGGCAATAGCTCAGGTGGTAGAGCGTCGGCTTGCGGATCGGAAGGTCGCGGGTTCAAACCCTGGCCGGGTCAAACCAAAGTACAGGCTTCCCTACTAACGCTCGGGACCAAGGGGACAGCATTACGCCTGACTCGTTGGTGTCAGTATAATGGACCGGCCGGGTTCAGTCCCTGGGCACCTCATAAGTGCCTCTGTGCTATAAAGATAGAAATGTCGCTGTATCGGCAAAATGCCGGCAAATCCCCATCCCATCCCACATTAAAAGCAATCGAGTCACAGCTTAGCGTAGGTATGTATCCACACGACGACACACACTTCATAGTATGTATCCACACGACGACACACAATTCATGGTATGTATCCACACGACGACGCACACTTCATTTGTATTTAATTATTGCCTAACTATCGAGCGAATCAGCGTTTTGATTATGACTGACGTGTACCGCAGACGAAATTCGTAGCTACACTAGGTTGCTGAGTTAAACGGTTACAAAACACTTGAAAAGCGTCGCAACGCATTTAATTCTCCCTCACTAGAGACAACAATCATTTAAAAGAGTAAAGGTCAAAGAATTCAGAAATAATCTAGTGATCAGACGTTTTATTCAGTATTCATTTTGTTCAGTAAGGTTTTGGTTTATTTTGATATACAATTTAAAATGTCGATTTGTCCAACTGCGGCCAATGGTCAGCCAATATAGATTTGTTTAAAAGTTACATTTTGTATATACCCGATACTTGGGGGAAAAACACATGTACCTTTATATACGCATCATTGTAAACTATTGTAAGGAGCAGACACAAGAAGTTCGGCAGCGATTGACAATAAACAAATTAATAACATTGTCTTATTGTAGGGGCGGAGCGGAGGGGGGGGGGGGGGGGTTAAATTAGTAAAAAGTAATCTATAACAATAATTAGGAAGTAAAATTGTGTCGTAGAATTTAAACGTTTTTCATCTTATTCGAAAAATAGTTTAATAGCGGAAATTCCCATTGCGTCTTATAATTGATAATTAATTGATAATTAATTGATAAAAACAATCATCTCAATAGGCTTATGCTAACCATTGAAGACGAGATAAAAATCATCTTTACACAAAGAATGTTATCTATGGATAATATGCTGTTATTAAATGCATTTTGGAATTGATTAATAATAATTATATTAATAATACATTAATTAATTACATTCCCGTTGCTGAAAATCACAAGAAAGTATTTGCTATTGTGCATAGTTCTAATTTTAATTTTTATTCACTGCTTGGGCAGTAAAAATAGTGTTACTGCTTTACGCTAATACAGCAGACCTAACAAAGTTTAACTCTATTCCTAGCGCGGCACAAAGTAGTTCTACTTAATTCCATTGCAGGATGTGACACCAGAAGAACAGTCACACAGTCTGATTCCACCCCGCAGCAGAATCATCAAACGTTAACATCAGTAAGCCCAGCCTGTTAATTTTCATATAGTGATATTAAAGATGGTATCTTACAGTTTGGACCAAAAATAGTTTCATTAAACATCATAATAAACCATCGCTACCTAAACAGATCTCGCAAAATGCTGTTTATTGATGTCCTACACCAGTCTGAAAAGTGAACTATAATGCCACTATTGCCATTACAAACATGTATTTCCTATCTGAGCCACACTGCAGAGTTAATATTTAAAAGAAGAAAACCACGTGACCACTTATGGCTTAGCAATCGTACCTACTCGGCGATCGCCGGCAAGCTTCGGAGACAATCGGAACTCCTCGGGTAATTCCGTCCTCGGGACAATCATCCCTCGGATGTATCTGGTGCAATTATACTTAATGAAATCACGATCGTTTTGTTCGCCGGAAGTCGGAAGAAGAATATGCCTAAGTAGTTCGCACAAAACATGAACAATTGCGTCGTTTGACAGCTGCGTGTCCGCTGCGCTGGGTAAATTTACCTTGGATGATTTTAATTTGAAGCCGCCACATATTGAAGTTTTACAAGCTTCTTACTATAGTGAGCTGTCATCCGAGCTGCCATCTTTGTTTTGACGTCTGTCACAAAAGAAGTCCCATTAAGAGAAATGGCCGAGGTAATCCAAATACCTACATACATCCGAGAGATGATTCGTGAATTATCCGAGGTGTTCCGATTGCTTCGGAGATAATGCCTCGTATGTAATTGTATTAATACACCAGTTGGTGATTTGCCCCGGCGAATAACTTCTCATTGCATTATGTAAACAAAGATGGCTGACTTTTCAAAGTGCATGCAGTACGCTTTAGATATAATGGAGATTCAATACTCCTTGAAAGAAGAGCAGATTGCTTCGTTGAAGAATATTTCTAACTTAGTTGATACTGTATGTATATTACCAACAGGATTTGGTAAAAGTGTAATATACCAGTTATTACCCTGCATGCACTCGGATCACGCTTCGGTGATGTCTATATTCGAAGCTTGCCGGAGATCGCCGAGTAGGTACGATTGCCATTTTGGAAGTAGTTCGTCAATATGGCGGCGACCGCATTATTTCCGAGGTGATTACGTAGAGGACGGAATACCCGAGGAGTTCCGAGTGATGGTTTAGCTCATCAACGTCATCCGCTGTGACGTCGATGTCTGTTTTTAGCAGGAATCCCAATCGTTCTTATTTATAGATTTGAAAAGACTGAACATTTTAAGTGTTCACTAACGAGTTGTACTGACCTAACATTGAGATACTATTGAAAATCTTCAAAGCTAAGACTAAAGTATGGTTTGTTTCTGCAGAAATTATGAACAAATACCTTCACACACACCACCACCCCCACCCACCCCCTATACAGAGGTCAGATATTGTTCCGTATGTAAGATATACGAAAACTGTCGTATACTACCGTTAAGAAGTAAATAAGCAAAACTTTCCGCAAAGCATCCAAAGCTACAGATATTTATATCCGCTAGTCCTGTGAACTCATTTGAAAGGTCTGTGAAGCTCGAGACCTTTTACGTGTAAAAATCAAAACTTTTAATACACTAATCCACAATATATGGCTAATACATATCAAATCAGCACGGGAATTATAACTGTGCCACATTTAGTATATATAATATAAATAATAGTAATAATAATAGTAGTAGTAGTAATAATAATAATAATAATAATAATAAACCAAAATAAAACGTGAAACGGATAAGATGCATTGGATATTGCTTATGTTTGTAAGTCTCAGGGTCCTGTCAACAATAATCGTTTGGCACGTAGCAGACGTCAGTCAGCGAGCTTATTGACGATCAAGGCGCGTGACAGTCAGTCGTGCCGTTCTGCTTTCCGATTTCTTTTTGCTTATCAAGTTTATGGTCGGAAACGCAACCATTTGGAAAACCTCTGCGATTATCCCTCAGTTTTATCAAAACAACTGCCGTATATAACAAAAGTCGAGATAGTCTAAACTGTTTTCCTCTGTTGTATTCTTAGACGCTAGGAATACGTTTTTGAAATTTTGGAAGGGGAAAATACCAGCAAGCGTGAATTGCCAAGAAATGAGTATAGAGTTTCCCGTGCAGTGATGGCGGAGTCAGAAGTAAGTTAGATTTAATATTTGTGCAAAAAAAGTATCGTACACTTTGTAGATAAATAATTAACAACATAACTGTCATAGATGTCAATCGTTGCGCGTGTTCTGTCTCCAATTTTTTAATGTAGTCTCAAGGACCAAGGGAACACTTGCATGCATACATGCATGTATAGTCTGTGAGAAGACCACTGAAATAGTGAATTTTAGCTTTTTTATTTTTTGTCCCTATCATTTAACTTGCAGGTTTATTCTTTTCTCTTCATCGCCGAACATCCACGACCGACGACCGATCCTTTCCGTTACTCTGCATTCATCGACCGTGGAATATCGCTGTTTCTGGTAATGATATTTCATCGGTCGTTTCATAATTCGATGATTTCAGTCCAATGATAAAAGCTCATTGTTTCATTGTTTCGACTTGTCAAAATGGCGATGTTATTGTTATCCTTCTCGTCCCCACGCTCAATAGTATGGTTTTTGTTAGCAATTGGCCAATTCTTGTTCTATTCAGTTCAATAAGACGACAGAAAATTTACCAATAAACCGACAGTCGACGAATGCAGTTAAACGGAATAAGTCGAGCGTCTGTATCCGACGATGTTTGAATGCAGTTAAACGGAATAAGTCGAGCGTCTGTATCCGACGATGTTTGAATGCAGTTAAACGGAATAAGTCGAGCGTCTGTATCCGACGATGTTTGAATGCAGTTAAACGGAATAAGTCGAGCGTCTGTATCCGACGATGTTTGTCGTCTTGTGTTTGTAAAAATGTAATGTACGTTGTCATTCTCGTATAAACTTGTCGTGTATTCGTATTTACAGAGTTTGACCGAGGCTGTAGCAGAGATGCAATACGCCACTGACTGTCTGTCCAAGTCCGACCTTGTGGTACTCAAATCATTTGCAACGCCCCCTGACATCGTTGTCAAGGTGCTCAACGCCGTGATAGTGGTCCTTGGACTTGCTAGGTACATTGCTTGTTTATCCTTTCTTAACTGTCTGCGACTTTTAACTTCTATTTGTAATATTGTTTTAGGTTAAATCTATTTGCTTCGAGATGGGATGGATTAGAATTTGCCGGCATTTTTGCCGATACTGCGCAGCGACATTTCTATCATTATAGCACAGGGACACTTATAAGGTGCCCAGGAACTGAACCCGACCGATCCATTATACTGACACCGATTGGTCGGGCGTAATGCTGTCAACCTTAACCTTAACCCCGAGCGTTGGAAGGGAAACCACTACTACCAACTTTGTCTTTGGTTTGACCCGGCCGGGGTTTGAACCCGCGACGTACCGATCCGCAAGCTGACGTTCTACCAGTTGAGCTATTGCGGTCGGTCTGCTTCGGAATTATTTGAGTATTTCATTAAAGATGTTTATTCTGTAATCATAAAGCAGTATACGCCGGTTATGAACAAACCCGTTTTATTATACAAAAATATGATGGTACGTTATTACCTTACTTATATTTTTTAACGGTGGTATCCGACTGTATGCCTATATATTAAAATATAACAAAACATTACCCTTGTTTGTTTGGAGGAAATAAGTCATAATATTTGTCCAAATATTTGCATAGTCACGCTATAATCTAAATAGGGATGATTTTGAGCACGGTTTAAAATAGCTAACCGTGCAGCGTGACTCAGATAGGAAATACCGCTTTTGTAATGTGGGGCTTTGTGCTTCACTTTTCACATAGATGTAGGACATCAATAAACATTATTTTGTGGGATCTTTCCAGGTTACAAAAAAAAATCATATGGATGTTTAAAAAATAGCCGGTCAAAACTGCCGGATACCACCTATAAAGTATTATATATACGGAATTACAAGCTGTCACATATGGAATTTGATTGTTGTTTTTTTAGACTTTCCAAATCAATGGAGGCACATTTGGTTTTTTACTATTTTCCAATGTTTTCAATTTAATGAGCAGCCCGCAGAGTTGGGTGTCCATTCGGAGAGGTATACTGTCCAACATTCCGGCCTTCGTCCACAAACTGCGTATCTATCGTCCAGACACTATAACCATAAAAACGCTAGCGAAACTGAGGCAGTTCATGAACGACAAAGACTTCCATCTTGGCCAGACCAACCGTGTGTGTAAGGTGAGTGTTGTCTTCTGCTTTAATGGCGGTCGTACAAAGATTGTTGGGAGTAGACGACGCCGTCAAAATGTATGGGTAGAATAAAAAACGCACCACAGCCCAGCTAGGAGAATGTCTCCAATAAAAGATGCTGCTCAAAATTGGACTTAAGGGTGGTAACCTACAGTTTAAACCAACAAAAGATCACTTTACAATTAAATAAATAGCTGGTACTTGATCAGATGCCGCGAAATGATGTTAATTGATGTAGTACCTCAATGTACATGGAGAAAAAGTAAAGCCTAGCACTTCAATCGTCATTACTAACATACATTTCCTATCTGTACCACGCTGCTGAGTTACTGCAGAAGTTATGCAATACTCCAAACAGTGGCCAGGTATTGTTACATGTATCTGATAGATACAAACTGTTGGATACCACCCTTAAACCAATGAGGTGAGTTTACATTAATACGTGTCTGAAGATACGAAGACCAGCGAGCTTTTATGCTTTGCTATTTTTATTTATATTGGTGTTGGTTGTGGTAGTGTTTGTTTGTTTATTGTGTTTATCGTCCCACCAACAGCATTTCAGTTATCTGGAGACGGGTGTCCACTTGAAGCAGATATAGTGCTGCCTTCACTGTGTATAGCATGCCGTGAACACCTGGCATGATACCACACCCAGTCACATTATCCTGACACCGGGCCAACCAGTCGTGGAACTACCCTTATATTTGCTTGAGCGTTAGCAAGGGAGATATACCACTACCACTTTTACGACTTTGGTTTGTCGCGGCCCGGGATCGAACCCGGGGCCTCCCATACCTGGAGCCGACGCTCTACCGATTGCGCTACCAGGTCCGGTTTTGTGGTAGTGGTGTGGTGGTTGTGGTGAAGATGGTGATGATGGTGATGAGGAGGCGGAGAAAGACGACGAGCATGATTGTAAAGCTTAGTAAAGTATGAAGTAAAAAATAAATATATTTAAAGTTTTTTTTTATAGTTACAGTAGTCCTAGAAAGTATGGCGCTTTGTGTAGTATTTCAATTTGTCACGTTGAGGAGGAGGAGGAGGAGGAGGAGGACAAGGAGGAGTTGAAAAGAAGGAGACAAAAATTGACACAAACTTAAGCAATTGTTTGTTGTTTTTTGTTTTATATTTCAGGGGCTTTCCTTGTTGATTGTGTGGCTTCGTGCAGTTTTTAAGTATGGCATAAGTTACCACTCAATGTAAGGGAAATAACTTGCAATGTACTACAACAAAATTAGTCACACTAGCTTCCCCTGTAACACTGAAGCGCATGCAGAGTCGGAGTTAAAATTTTCATAGTAAATGTACTGTAAATAAGATCGTTGTTAAACTGTGTAATAACTGTAAGAATATTAAGGAAAAAATATATTTCAGAAACTATTTGTATTACTTTTAATGTACAAGTTATATCGTAACATAAATATAATGCACATTGCAAAGATTATAATGCAGTGAAGCTCAGAAAGAAAATCATTTTGCAAATTCTATGATCTATTTATTTATAAATATGTTACATATAATATGCACTACCATATTACACTCTACCATATTTTTATTAAAAAGATTATTTATAAAAATTTACATTCTCAACATATTTTTGTTATAATATTGATGTTTTATATAGCAGAATATTTATTTATTTATTTATTTATTTGGGTTTTACGGCACACCGACACCTAGCGGCACACCGGCACTTAGCACCGAATACAAAAAAGTTTAATGCGAATAGAGAATAATCAGATTAAAACTAAACCAGACTATTAAATTATGCATATTATTAAATTATTATTAGATTTTACTTTAAGCCAAAGAAAATGTAAACGATTTATTGTTGTTTATACATAAATTACGGTGCATAATTATGTTTGCAATACTAAATGTTCTGCTCAATTATGTGTTAGAAATTTCTGTCCAATGGGAATATTTGCAATATATTGTTAAAATAAATATCATGCTAATACAGCAACAAACTAAGCTTATAAATTATTAATGTAGATAGTTTGAAATAAAAAAAGGTACAAAAACACACAAACATAAATGCACTTTATGGATACAAATTTATTTTTCCCTTGTCATTTCTATATCATATCAATATTAATTACAAAAAAAGAATATATGTATTACAAATGCAAAGCTTGTGAAATATGTACAATATCTGTACACAACTAGACAATTTTTGTTATGCAACATATAAATAACACATATATATGACCAACATACGGTCATATTGGCAACACATTGCTTTTATTTGTGGACCCTAAACAAATGAAGGTTAACCAGGCAGTACATCTGCCACCATAGGTCAGCTTTAATATCTACCCACAGAACAGTCTGTGCCCTATATGGGACTTGAAATCATGTGGTAACTGGCTGAAAATTAAAAAAAGTAACTTACACAAATCATCCATAGGAACTTCACCAATGCTCATGCAATTTTGTTCATTCTCATTGGATTCCACTATACATGTTTGTATGTGTATGTTGCAATTTGAAGCTTTTTTAAAAGTTAACAAAATAGAAAAAAAAATGTATTTTAACAGTTGCTATACACCATATACCTACCTACAAGAGAGGTAACACAATATATTTTAAAATGTTAAGTTGAGTGATGTCCCCTAAAAATGCAAACATGGAAATCCGGGACAATTGTCTGCTTTTTTAAATACATTGTACACACAATGCAAAACTTTTTTACAACAATAAATTCGAACCTTATCGAAATGATTGCATTTAAAAAATCAAAAGGATTTAAAGAGGTTTTTAAACTATATTAGCTGTTTTAGCATCACTACCTTAATATAATACATGTAATAGTACCTCATCAAATAGTGTTTGCAGTTTTTCACGGTCATGTGTACACATCAGACAAAAATATTGATGACTATTGATTTCAAACCAAATGTAACAGACATCAATGGAGACTTTAAGACCTTTCTTGAGGATGTTAAAAATATCTTTTTGAAACCTCAGTATGTTCCTTAGTAAAAAAACAAAGTTCAACCATTGCTAAGCTACTATCACAAAACAAGCAAGCTAACTTTTAAGAGTTTCTTTATGACAGGTTGAAATTAGCTTACCTTGAACAAATCTATTCAGGCCTTTCAACCTTCTGCTACCGTTGCTATGTCTACCAAGCAACTTTAAACATCTTTTTTGTAACTCGTTAGAATAAGCTCTCACAGAACATTTCTATTATAGTCTTTCGGCTCTCCTTGGTGACTGTTGCTATGCCTTTACAAGCTTACTAATTCGGCATTGAATGATTGATCGAAATCATTTGGTGAAGTTTTTAACAGTTCAACAGTGCTTAGTTACTGTTGCATGGCTACTTCTCACCCATTTATTGGTTACGAACAATGGTTTGAGATTGTTCATTCTTAAAACAAGTCAGCGTTTCAACTACCCCATAGTGCATTGCAACACATACTTTCTACCGCTGCAGACACTTCAAAACTTTCAACAAGAAAGGTGCAGAATTCTCCTCTAGTGTTGACGTAACAATACAAATGCTTTGAGTCTTACACTTAACAACACCAACTTTGTCTTTTATTTAAAGAAACACTAAACACAAGCTATTTTAGATTATTGTTTGGATTACAACATGATCAACAAGACTTATAAACTTATATAATACATTTAATACAATAAACTTATGTAATACACTTTTTCCCAAAGACTAAAAAAAGACTTTAACAAAAAAATTAGTTTAAATTAAGTGTTCAATATAATTAAATATGTACATCTTTTGTAGTCTGTTGCACCAACAGCTAAGGTCAGTTATAATTATAATAAGTCAGGGAAAGGCCTCATACGCCTTAAAATAGATGACAACATTTCTTTTCTAATGTGACAATAACTGTTAAAGGTCTTGTTGTTTTAAAAAAACATTCTTGCATTATTTGCCATAAAGTGCAGCAATATTAATTTGGTATTGTTAAAAATACACGTAAAAGCAAGTTTATTAATTTCTGTTACATTTACAACAGTCTAAATTCATGCAGATGTATACTACATGTAGAAGGTTGTAGCTGCTTCTTACCAATGACAAAACGATCTGTACATATGGAATCTTCACAAAAAATAATTCTACATAAAATGTGTACTATTGTCTACTTTTACCATCTGATGGAAATGATGGAACATGTAACTGTGTCAACTGGCAATTTTATTTAGTTCAAGTTTGTTCATTTTTATTTTTTGCTCTTCATTTCGTTTCACAAGTTTGAAGGTCATCTCCAAAGCAGAAGAAATTGATACATAATATGAAAAGTGACTTTGCTACAAATAAAAATTGAACTTTTCTAAAGTGATCTATAAATAATAAAAGACACCTTCAAAAACCAAAATCAAGACTAAAATTAAAAACAGAAAAGTTTAGTGCATATTACAAACAAAAATATCATACGAAAAAACATTAAACACATTTAATTAACTGTTTTCCACCTGAATGGAGATGATTTTTACAAGTCCTTTTCCTGTGATTCTGTTGGTTAGACTTCAAATTCATATTCATCCTGTGATCCAAATGGTTAGATTTCCACAAAGTGATCAAATGAAGTGCAGAGAATATCTCGTGGATATAAATCTTGTGAATTCAAATGAATTGGAGACAACGTCTGCTGCTAAATGTAGACTTGTTCACCTGATAGATTGTCCATGAAGGGTTGTACAATCTGGCTGGTTGCTAAATAGAAGATCAGTCCAAATGCAATAGAGATGGGTAGAGCTGGAAGTGCCTTCTTGAAAATAGCCAGCAGCATAAGCGTGAAGCACAGTCCCTAGGTAAAAGATAAATAAAAAAAATATGAAGAAAACTGAACAAACAAGAAATGAAAACGACATATGCCTACGAAGAGATAATAAACCTAAATATGACCTTGGCTATGATGGTTGCACTTGCTTATGGTACAGGTGACTAATGTTCAAGACTGTGTCAATAAGATGGTGAAGTTTTATTAAAAACATGTTAAAAAAAAAAATGGCAAAGTCATGACTGTACCACCAGCACAAGGCTTGGACAGTCATTTATAGAGAAAGACCATGTGACCTTGAAAATGATCTTGACCTTAATGGATAAAATTGTATATGTTATATGCAAATCACCATCAACTAGGATGGTGAAGTTTGATAACAAGTACTGTACATTGTAAGTAAGTTATGGCTGGAACATGGAAATACAATACAAATAAGATGTACGTACATACACACTAATAAACTAAATAGGGTTAAAGTATATAAATAGATATTTTAATTAAAATCTGCCTCAAGAAAACAAAACTCTTTTTTATTTAAAATCTGCCTCAATAAAATGTTATCATATATAACATTAAGTTTTGATAAAAATATTTTTTCCTACTTGTTTCATTGCCAAATATATATGTAACTTGACCTGCTAGTGGCAAATATATTTTACATATATTTTAGATAACACACAAGTAACACACAAGTACTAGGTAGTTAAATTATTATTTTTTATTTACAAAGATAATTTTTTCAAACTTGCAACAAAAAAGATAATGCATAGACACAGCAATACAACATTAAATAAATTTTCAATGTGTTTTTTTCCACATCTGTCAAGAAAAATGCCATGTAGGTTATGTACTACCAAATCTCCACACAAGTCGTCTACAGCAGTCTACATAGCTGTAAACTCAAGTAGCCAACAGCTACGAAAGGATTAGGTCTTTTTTATGATTCCTTTTTTCATATTAGGTAGCTTTGGATATGCAGGCTCTCAAGCAAAATATTTGAAATAAAATAAAATATATAAAACCTAGGACCGATTAGCTGACTAATTTGCTTATGTAGTTACTTTATATCATCAATGAGGCATAGTCTGACCTTTGACCATTATCTGAGAATGCTAGAATACACACCAGTGATATCAGACTCAATGTCAGCTAAACAGCATTACATAAGAGTCTCCCATCATGCAGACTTCGATCTTGTGAAGGTCACATTTTTGAACACTGATTATGTCACTGCTTGGGTCACTAATTGAACGCTGGATGTATAGAAGCTCTTAGTAAATTCTGGAATGTTTTAAATGGGTGTGGCAATTGGTACATTCTTACAGTTAATTCTGCTTATTTGCATACCTTACTTCCCATAGAAATCTTTGCAATTAACCGGAATAGGTGTTAAACTGAAAATCAATGTAGGCGTACCATTTCAATGAGCATATTTTGCTTTCAGTTGCTGCAAATTTTATTTAATAATATTTACTCTCAGCCACTGGTTTCCTTAGAAAACTATCAGTCATATATCTATTTATAATTTTCATAATAATAACCGACCTCGTAATTATTTACCTCCAAACCCAGTTAAAATGCCAATTCTTTTTCTAGATTTTAATGAAAGCAAAAACAGGCATCTTTTTTTATACAAAGTATTGCAAAGTGCTCTTTTTAGAGGTTACTTTTACAATGTAAGCCAAACAGGCATCTGATCATGCGGTTGACACAGATTAGCGACCGTGTTTGCTAATCCCCTAGAAAAGGTATGAAAATTGCCCCAGAGATTAACTAATTAGTGAGTTTTAGCAGGTAGGTGAGCAGCGTTAGATTATGCTTACAACCAAAACTGGGCTGATACATTTTGCATACAAACATTAATTCTTTACAAAGGTAAAGAAGAAAAGCTTTAGTGTTTGAATATTTTATTCGATAAAATGCAATGTGCATATAACCAAAATTTGATTAACTGGAAACAACTGTATTTCATAGCTATTTTACATGGAGTTGTTTTCTTATTTTACATTAGACCTGATTAGATTTCAGGACTTAAAAGACTGGCCAGGAATACATTATTATAACAAGAGCACTGCAAGGCAGAGCAAAATATGCCCTTCAATAGGGCAATTTGAAACAAACTGCTGTGCACTTTTGAGCAATGCAGTATGGCTATGTTTGGACTGCACTCTGGGATATTGCAAGAAAAAAAGAAATTAAAGTAGCATAACGTAAAAAAAATCTTTAATCTGCCAAACTACTGTGCACTGTTGTGCAATGCACTCTGGCATGATTGTGGACTGCAATCATGGTAATTGAAAAAAAATTCAAAGGGGAATATTATCAAATATACAAAAATTTACAAGAGAGTTTGTGCAGAAAGGGGCATTACTCAGAAGAGGAGAGAAACAGTTCTTGTACACTGCACTTTGTTTCAATAACATCTATCCACCTACGAAGTTTCAAGTCAATAGTTTTGATAATGTAGGAGTATGGTCCAGACAAATTTAAGGTACAAAAATTGAACTAAGGGTAATAACTCCAAAATCATGAAGTGTACAGTGATGGTTCTTATGCACTGCACTCAGTCTAAATGAGATCTATCCACTTGCGAAGTTTCAAACCAATAGCTTTGATAATGTAAGAGTTATGCTCCGGACAAGAAAATTAAACAAAGCGGCATAATTCCAAATTGTGAATTACAGAATTATGGTTCCAGTGAACTGCACTTTGCCTCAACAAGACCTATCTTTGTATCAAGTTTAATGTTAATAGCTTTGATAATGTAGGAGTTATGCTCTGGACAAGAAAATTAAACAAAGGGCAATAACTCCAACATCATGAGGTGCAGAGTGATGGTTCTTGTGCACTGCTCTTCGTCTCAGTGAGATCTATCATCTGGATGCCGCCCGCTCTACCGTACACCTGCCCACCCACTATGGGCATATTACAATGGTTTTAAAATTACAGAAGTGTGGAAATATATATTTTGGGATTACAGTTAGTGTATTTTTGAATTTATATTGATAATACTGCCATCTTTGAATATTATTTTGGATGTATAAAGGAATTTGGACTTTCATCATATATATATGGAAAACTTTATTAGGGCTTGGACTGGCTTTGAATTTATTTGAAACAAATTATCTATAGCTCAGTTTGTTGAATATCTCAATTGCAATAATTTGTTAAGATTTTTGTTTAATACAATATATTGTGTTTTAAAACTTGTTGCTGGCTTTACTTTCTGTAACGCCATTGATTGTTACAACAGACTGGCAGCTAAACGTCCTTATCTTGTCAACTGCATGAAATTCTCAAAGAACACTTAATACGTTACAAGCCTTTTACAAAAAGAACAAAAACTAGGAATACAGGAAATTTTTAGAAAAAAAAATAGGCAAAAATAGGAACACTTCAAGAAAACTCTAAAAATCTATAAAAGCTAGCAATGTTGGAGAGACTGTATATAAGAAACTAAAGTTCCATATAAGAAATGTTACATACTATCAATATTGCCACAAAACAGGCCAAAGTGGTATTCCAGTCTCCATTGGATGAAGCTTTGCCTACCAGCACACTGTAGAATATGAAGTCTCCAAGGCCAAGTTTGATCCCTCCTGAAATTATTAAAAAAATTAAGCATTGGCTTAATACTGAAAACCTTTTAAATATTTTTTTTTTTTTTTCTCAACATGCTGAAATGAACATAACAATCACTTTATCACTAAACTTACAACAAAAAAGAAAAACATTAAAACCATTGTTTCCTTTACACAATTACAGCAAACTATCAGAAGATCTAACTGGTCAATTGATTTGTCAAATAAAATGTTGACAACGGGTTAATTTTTCATATACAATAAGCAGACATAATCATATTTTCTGGAAAAGTGAAAGTCTTTGGATTCTAGATTCCAGCCCTCAAACCAACACATGATAAACTTATTGAGCAAGACTATTTATAATGCATTTTCCCAGGTAGAATGGTTGATACCATGTGATTAATTTTATAAAGACATTCAAACCAAAATGTACGAAGTATTCATGCAAGCAATCAGCTCTTACTTTCTTCAGGGTCCTCCTCACTTTCGCTGGCTAACCTCGGTCGAGGTGGGTCCACGCCTCGTCTTGGCTCACTGGCTGCTTCCTCATTGTTCAGGGCTCGAACCGCTGACCTGGCTTGTGACTCTAAGCTGCCCGATGACTGACGCTCCCTGTTCCGGGACCGAGGAACACGGCTGGGGTCCAAGAATCCACCATCATCACCACTAGCACCCCCCTGTGGTCTGGTAGGTGAGGTTGGGGGGTTTTCAAACACACCTGACAATTAAATTTACATTAACAATCAGGTGCATGTATCATAAACAAGAAAGTACTAACTTATATTTTGTATATATAATTTATTTATAACTTATATATTATGTTTATACTGATAATTATTGAAGCAATTGAAGCAATTTTCCAAATTTTTTGGAAAAATTGTTGATAATGCAAATGGTGATAGAAATTTAGTTTTTAAACACATATAGTTCAAAAACATACATTTACCATGACCTATTAAAAAAAACCTGGTCACACTGATGTGGTGTTCATTTTCCTACATTTGGATGCAAAGAAATGTCTTGTTTTTGTTTTTCTTACATCAAAATGGATATTTGTAATGGTATGGTCAAAAGACGTTTATATATGGTTGGATTTAATTTGTATGTTATCACTGTTTTTCTGAACATGGACTGGGTAAAGTTATAGTTTTATTATTTTTATGGCTTGAAACTGTATTGTTTATTTGCAGAATGCCAAACATTTTTATCAGTAAAAAGGGACTAAAGTCTAAGCTCATGTTACCTACCATCACTACTCTCTGATGAACGAGACTTGGGTTGCTTATTGTTCGTCCCTTGGTCTTCTCCCCCTGCTGTTCCAATCACTGTCTGCCACATCATTGTGGCTAGAATAAACAATATTCACTCATAATACAATTGCGGTGACATCTAAGATCATAATATCGTGTCCAAAAGCAATTTGAAGATAAATTCATTGTCTATAGAATGTACTTATGTTCAACTCTTGTCGGCCCAGTACGGAAGCTCAATGACCCAAGTTCCCAAAACAGACTGATGTAAAGTAAGCGATGTAACTTGGGGTTGTCAAGTGTGACTTGCACTCAGAATGAAGTCACTGTCTTAGTTTGAAGAGTGCAAACATCACAGTTAATAAACATAATAGAAAACAAATAGATAGGTAGCCACTGGGAAAATGGGCAGCACACAGCAAGCTATAAGTAGTACTTTATTGGTTTCAAGTACAGCAGATATTTAGATATAAGTAAAAGATGAAGCTTGACTAACACTTATGCCTAATGGCAAATAACAGCCCTGAGAACATTTAGGCCCAAAGGCCTGGTTAACTGGACCAGAAAAAAAACACTGACGCATGAGCAATCATAAGCCCTTATAATCATGACTGTTTTGTTACTTTTTATAATAACAACATGTATTACAGAATCTTAAACATACATGAATAGATGAGTGCTGGGAAGATTGGTTCACTTCGCTCCTGAGCTGTTTCAACCAACATCCGCAGGGGGCCCTTAGGACACAGGACTGCAACAAGATCTGAAAGAGAAACCAGGAAAACTTGAGATAAGATAGATTAGAGCTAAAATTATTTGGCACTGCAGCATTTAGTTAATTACAACAGGAAATAAACTTAAAAGATATCTTTAAATTGGTCAGCAGACCATCAGTGGTTCAACTTGAGTATCATGGTCTTGTCATAATAGAATCTGTGAAGCATGTTTGGATCTCCCTGGGTTTTACTGACAGTTTTCACCTTTTGACATAAGGTTTTAATAAATTTTTTACAAGAAAGATTTTGAAACAATTCCAAAACATCTCATTTGTCAAGTTCTAAACAGTGATCTGCTTGAGAATTATATCAGGTTTGACTTAAAGGCTTAATATTTTTAACGTATGATAACTTATGTTTGCTATATAGGATGTAAAGGTAAAGGTCTGATTTATGTTATGTGGGTATTTTGGGCCGACAGTTATGTGTATATTTTGGGGACAGTTATGTGTATATTTTGGGGTCAGTTATGTGTATATTTTGGGGACAGTTATGTGTTTATTTTGGGGACAGTTATGTGTATATTTTGGGGACAGTTATGTGTATATTTCGAGGACAGTTATGTGTCTATTTTGAGGACAGTTATGTGTGTATTTTGGGGACAGTTATGTGTATATTTTGGGGACAGTTATGTGTATATTTCGAGGACAGTTATGTGTCTATTTTGGGGACAGTTATGTGTGTATTTTGGGGACAGTTATGTGTGTATTTTGGGGACAGTTATGTGTATATTTTGGGGACAGTTATGTGTATATTTTGGGGACAGATATGTGTGTATTTTGGGGACAGTTATGTGTATATTTTAGGGACAGTTATGTGTATATTTTGGGGACAGTTATGTGTGTATATTGGGCCGACAGTTATGTGTATATTTTGGGGACAGTTATGTGTATATTTTGGGGACAGTTATGTGTATATTTCGGGGACAGTTATGTGTATATTTTGGGGACAGTTATGTGTATATTTTGGGGACAGTTATGTGTATATTTTGGGGACAGTTATGTGTGTATTTTGGGGACAGTTATATGTGTATTTTTGGGACAGTTATGTGTGTATTTTGGGGACAGTTACGTGTATATTTTGGGGACAGTTATGTGTATATTTTGGGGACAGTTATGTGTGTATTTTGGGGACAGTTATGTGTGTATTTTGGGGACAGTTATGTGTGTATTTTGGGGACAGTTATGTGTGTATTATGGGGACAGTTATATGTATATTTTGAGGACAGTTATGTGTGTATTTTGGGGACAGTTATATGTATATTTTGGGGACAGTTATGTGTGTATTGTGTATTTTGGGGACAGTTATATGTGTATTTTGGGGACAGTTATATGTATATTTTGGTGACAGTTATGTGTGTATTTTGGGGACAGTTATGTGTGTATTTTGGGGACAGTTATGTGTGTATTTTGGAGACAGTTATGTGTGTATTTTGGGGACAGTTATATGTATATTTTGGTGACAGTTATGTGTGTATTTTGGGGACAGTTATGTGTGTATTTTGGGGACAGTTATATGTATATTTTGGTGACAGTTATGTGTGTATTTTGGGGACAGTTATGTATGTATTTTGGGGACAGTTATATGTGTATTTTGGGGACAGTTATGTGTATATTTTGGTGACAGTTATGTGTGTATTTTGGGGACAGTTATGTGTATATTTTGGGGACAGTTATGTGTATATTTCGAGGACAGTTATGTGTCTATTTTGGGGACAGTTATGTGTGTATTTTGGGGACTGTTATGTGTGTATTTTGGGGACAGTTATGTGTATATTTTGGGGACAGTTATGTGTATATTTTGGGGACAGATATGTGTGTATTTTGGGGACAGTTATGTGTATATTTTAGGGACAGTTATGTGTATATTTTGGGGACAGTTATGTGTGTATATTGGGCCGACAGTTATGTGTATATTTTGGGGACAGTTATGTGTATATTTTGGGGACAGTTATGTGTATATTTTGGGGACAGTTATGTGTTTATTTTGGGGACAGTTATGTGTATATTTTGGGGACAGTTATGTGTATATTTCGAGGACAGTTATGTGTCTATTTTGGGGACAGTTATGTGTGTATTTTGGGGACAGTTATGTGTATATTTTGGGGACAGTTATGTGTATATTTCGAGGACAGTTATGTGTCTATTTTGGGGACAGTTATGTGTGTATTTTGGGGACAGTTATGTGTGTATTTTGGGGACAGTTATGTGTATATTTTGGGGACAGTTATGTGTATATTTTGGGGACAGATATGTGTGTATTTTGGGGACTGTTATGTGTATATTTTAGGGACAGTTATGTGTATATTTTGGGGACAGTTATGTGTGTATATTGGGCCGACAGTTATGTGTATATTTTGGGGACAGTTATGTGTATATTTTGGGGACAGTTATGTGTATATTTCGGGGACAGTTATGTGTATATTTTGGGGACAGTTATGTGTATATTTTGGGGACAGTTATGTGTATATTTTGGGGACAGTTATGTGTGTATTTTGGGGACAGTTATATGTGTATTTTTGGGACAGTTATGTGTGTATTTTGGGGACAGTTATGTGTATATTTTGGGGACAGTTATGTGTATATTTTGGGGACAGTTATGTGTGTATTTTGGGGACAGTTATGTGTATTTTGGGGACAGTTATGTGTGTATTTTGGGGACAGTTATGTGTGTATTATGGGGACAGTTATATGTATATTTTGAGGACAGTTATGTGTATATTTTGGGGACAGTTATGTGTATATTTTGAGGACAGTTATGTGTCTATTTTGGGGACAGTTATGTGTGTATTTTGGGGACAGTTATGTGTATATTTTGGGGACAGTTATGTGTATATTTCGAGGACAGTTATGTGTCTATTTTGGGGACAGTTATGTGTGTATTTTGGGGACAGTTATGTGTGTATTTTGGGGACAGTTATGTGTATATTTTGGGGACAGTTATGTGTATATTTTGGGGACAGATATGTGTGTATTTTGGGGACAGTTATGTGTATATTTTAGGGACAGTTTTGTGTATATTTTGGGGACAGTTATGTGTGTATATCGTGCCGACAGTTATGTGTATATTTTGGGGACAGTTATGTGTATATTTTGGGGACAGTTATGTGTATATTTCGGGGACAGTTATGTGTATATTTTGGGGACAGTTATGTGTATATTTTGGGGACAGTTATGTGTGTATTTTGGGGACAGTTATATGTGTATTTTTGGGACAGTTATGTGTGTATTTTGGGGACAGTTATGTGTATATTTTGGGGACAGTTATGTGTATATTTTGGGGACAGTTATGTGTGTATTTTGGGGACAGTTATGTGTGTATTTTGGGGACAGTTATGTGTGTATTTTGGGGACAGTTATGTGTGTATTATGGGGACAGTTATATGTATATTTTGAGGACAGTTATGTGTGTATTTTGGGGACAGTTATATGTATATTTTGGGGACAGTTATGTGTGTATTGTGTATTTTGGGGACAGTTATATGTGTATTTTGGGGACAGTTATATGTATATTTTGGTGACAGTTATGTGTGTATTTTGGGGACAGTTATGTGTGTATTTTGGGGACAGTTATGTGTGTATTTTGGAGACAGTTATGTGTGTATTTTGGGGACAGTTATATGTATATTTTGGTGACAGTTATGTGTGTATTTTGGGGACAGTTATGTGTGTATTTTGGGGACAGTTATATGTATATTTTGGTGACAGTTATGTGTGTATTTTGGGGACAGTTATGTATGTATTTTGGGGACAGTTATATGTGTATTTTGGGGACAGTTATATGTATATTTTGGTGACAGTTATGTGTGTATTTTGGGGACAGTTATGTGTGTATTTTGGGGACAGTTATGTGTGTATTTTGGGGACAGTTATTTGTGTATTTTAGGTTTTGCACACCGACACTTGATACAACACCGATCTTCACAGTTAACCCTGATCATTGGGTATATTCGTATATCAAATGTCTGCAGTCGAACATGTGGAGCAAGAAAGTAATGCACATGACTCGAATACCCCTCACAGGTATTTGTTTTCTGTTTGTGTAACATCAAACTGACACAATTAGGGTAATATTGCCACGTTCAGCTAATAAGTGGTGGAGAAAGACTTCCGACCTACGTCTGGATTGAACCACTGGCCTACACGTATAGATCAATTTAAAATTGGTACTTTAATATGGCTTCAAAACTGTATGCAAAAGGAAAAATCAACACTTCCACTAACAACCCTAATAACCACTATCATCATATCCCACCCAATATGACTATTATTGTCAGGACTAGGGATTTTATCTGAAAAAGGGAAAGGGGTATGGGGCCTTTGCAAAGGGGAAATTATGAGGCATTTTAGTTTTTAAAAAAAGGAAATAATTGTGCATGTTTATCTTTTTACTTGTTATCATTCATCTCTCTATTTTTTTTTATTTTCAACTTCTCCACTAGATAATTACAGTACAGTTCACTCAAGCTACCACTGTAGTCACTGATCTGCATCAATTTCTGCATTTTTGGCAATGAAATATTGAATTTTATCTGAGGGGAATTTTGATTTTGTAGGGGAAAACTTGGCTTATTTCCCAAACGAACAGATGTTAAATTGGTCCCTTCTGTATAAGGTAAAAAAAAAAACCTGAGACCTTCTAAACACCACTACCATTATCACTTTGAATTAAACCACCTATTCATTTCCCCCAAATAACCTGTTTTTATCACCCTATAAGTCCATTACAAATCTACCTTACTCATCCCATTTTTTATGGCCACTACAACCCAGACCATCCAACCTTTGCAATAACAACCAACAACAACAAGAACAACAGCAACAAACCTTCTTTCACTCACCCCATACAGCCATTACTGCCAGCACAACCCAAACATTTTAACAGCCACAATCACAACCACCACCAACAACAATATCAACAACCTCTCACTCACCCCATACAGCCATTACCGCCAGTACCACCCAAACAGTCCAGTCAGGAAGATGTTTGATGAAGACGAGTGACATCAAGGCACAGATAGTAATCAGATAGGCTTGCTGCAGCAACAGAGGGCCCTTCCAATGGATACACATCATCCCAAGGACTCCAAAGTTCCACATGAGGAGAGCCACACTGATATAGTCCATAGGAACATTGTAGGCCTGCAGTACAGCACTGAAACACACAGGGGAGAGGTTAGGTAATACAAGTGGTGTACAGAACAAGACATAAGATTATTTCTTCTTCCTCTTCTTTTCTTCCCAAACCTTTGAGGACAAGGTTTGATTCGGCAAATTGGTTGATGGCATCTTCCCATCAATGACTGTCATTTGGCTGGCACTGCCAAGGCGACGAAGTCTTTGATGATGCAGTCAGACCATCTTTGCCATGGTCTACCACAAGGACATTGACCAATGAAATTGAAAATAAGTGCAATAATGTATTCCTTAATAAATAATTCTGTCATACATCAAACAAACTGAGATTCCACACTATACTGCTCAGATTACTGTGCATCTACATGCATAGTTCTGTCATACATCATGCAAATTGAGATTTTATTAATTTTATTTATGCAAAATCTCAATTTACAATATGCTTTATTTACATATATCATAAAAACTCACCCTAGATACAGATAGGCAAACAGGAAGAGCAACAAGAGTGATGAAAGGATAAGCCAGCCATGAATCACCTAAAATTAAAAAACAGAACAAAGTTAACATTTATGAACAGCCCAACTGCAGGACTGGAAAAATATGGTAGCCTGACATCCCAGACAAGTCAAAATGGAGTTTCTGGCTACTTGTCATTGATCATTAACTTCGTCTTGGACAAGTAATAAATCGGCTGTCAGACAAGTAACAAATGCACAGCAGTTTCTCATTAGCGATGAAGACAATCAATTTCACATCAGGAGCCTTTATCAACAATACATAAAGGCAGTATATGTACAATGCACACACCTGTCCAAAAAGGCCAATCAAGCTGTGCGATACAAAAAAATAATTTGTAGATATAACATATACAAATTTTCGGATAAGTTATTTTTGTCCACGTTACTAGTCTGAGACTAGTCACTGAAAAGAAACATTTTCCAGTCCTGAACTATAACAGGTTTTTTTTTACAACTTTATGCAAAGTTTAACGTGATGCAATGCTAGAGACAAAGCAGCAAGTATTGAGGATTCTTATCAGACAGCTGCCAAGGTTTCAATCCAGAACTTACATACCAAAGTCAAATCAAAATGTTTATATTAAAGCACCAAAGGCGAAGTGGTAGATTCGCCAACTTGTAATTCCTCGGACTGCTAAGCCGCTCACTTTGTGAGTTTGAGTCCTGACTGAGGCAGGGGTTTAATGTGGGAAGGTCTTTCCAACTGACCTGCAGTGTGCATGTGATTCTATCCAGACCTATGTCCGGGGCTTCCTTAACCAAAATAGTTAGAGGTTGCTATAATGACCAAAAAGGTAGTAGCATGAATTTCAAAGACAAATGTTCATATATGAATGTACATAGGACTGCAACAATGCTGGCTGGCTGTTTTCAATTTAATGTGACTGTTTAGTACATAACATAATAAGTGAGCCTTTTAGAGTAAGCATAGTCTTTAGATGACTTAAATATACTTCGGATATTTAACTACCAACAAACCTGTAAGGGATGCTGCAAAGTAGCATAAAACAACATTTTGTGCTTTTTATTGTCAATCTTCTTATTTAATTTTTCACCAGCAGGGCATACTCTGTCTACAACAATTATACTACAAGCTTTGGCTGGAGTAATTACAATCAAATGTTTACCTTATAGCATCGATATTTGTACAGAAGAAGTAATATGACTGTCATCACTATAACAACCGCCAGTAGAATCAGGGCATTGACAACTGACTGCCACACTTTAACGCTGGTGGCAGTCTCCGGTTTGTCAGCATCATGGAATGGTGTGTAGATCCTGCAATAATATAGGCAAAACAGTAATACCAGAAATAGTGCTGCCTTCACCGTGTATAACATGCCATGAAGACCTGGCATGATACCACACCCAGTCACATTATCCTGACACCGGGCCAACCAGTTGGGGAACTACCCTCATATTTGCTTGAACGTTAGCAAGGGATTTATACCAATACCTACTATTTTTTCAATGACTTTGGTATGTTGCGGCCCGGGATCGAACCCAGGGCCTCCCGTACCTGGAGCCATCGGTCTACCGATTGCGGTACCAGGTTCGGTACAGAATCATTTTGATTTCAACTAATATCAATTCGTAATTTACAGTAGGTCATTCGATAAGAAGATAACATAGTCAAAAAAGACACAAATGTGGTTATGGTGCAATGAATATGGACCAAGGTTCACCTTCAAGAAGAAGAAAAAAAAATTTAGAATCCAATTGGTTCATTTTATCAATTCAATCCCAATCTGACTAATCTGGCCCAGGGAAATATTCATAATCTCCGTCTAAAGCTTAAAAGTGTAAGTCTGTGCCTTGGTACAAAAATAAAAGTGCACGCTATACATGGTTGCACACTTAATTTGAGGAGGTATGGTATACTTACAGGTAGGCACCATCTTTCAGGGTGTAGTAATTAATGGAGCTGATTGTTGCCACAACCAGCACCATACACAAGGTCACTGGGACAAACAACATGATCACATGTTTGGCGCCATACTGCAATGTCTGTTCTTCATCCTCTACAGGTTCCGAGTCTCGATGGCGGGACGGCTGGCGTACCGGTCTCCCACTCGATCTCTGGGCAGCACTATCTTGCCCATTCTGACGGACTCGCACCTATGTCAATCAGAATGGGCTACAGCAATAAGAAATGTTATTCACTGGGTTTTCTAAAATTATAGTAGCTACTGTAGAGTATACTCCATTGATGTGTGAATGGCTCTTTGCAAAGGTCCTGATTAAAAGAAGCATTTCTTCCACAACATGACGGACAATATCAGAAGACAAAGCTAAAAAGATCATCCATTGCAAAATATTAAGTTTCAACTTAAACGTTGCCATATTCTGCTGTGTATAGCGCACATATTTTTAAGTTTCCAAATAACTCACTAGTCTGGGTAAGCAGTATACATCCGAACAAAGAGTTTTTATCCTGCTGCCAAAGTCGCCAAAAATGACAAATATCATCATGTGACTGTTCTATCGGTTAATTGGTAAACAGTAAGTAGTAATTTTCACACATCACGGGATGTATCTAGCAGGTGTAAGCCTCCCATCTGTGATAACATCCTACTGCTAAACACCCGATACTTGATAACATAGATCAAAGAAATTAATATTGTGCCGCCGTGCGATGCAGGATGTTCTTGCAGCTGGGATGTTATATGTGAAAATTACAAGTCACTGTATACCAATTAACACTTGTGTTGAGACAGCATGTCTGGTCGAAGCTCCTGTTAATTTAGAGGGTCGAAGCAATTTCAGGAAAAGGTCAGATATTTTTTAGACTGCCGGGTTCATAAAATTGGTCTGCGGGATAAAACTGAAAACATGTTTTCCCACATAATTTCATTAAAAGTGGGGTGCGCTTTACTCATAAATGCTTGTTATATCCAGCAGACTATGATAGTTTTTATTCTTAAAATTATTTGATAGCATTTCTATATGTTTGTTTATTGGGTTTATCGTCCCACCAACAGTATTTCAGTTATTTGGAGACGGCCTCCACTTGAAGCAGATATAGTGCTGCCTACACTGTGTATAGAATGCCGTGAACACCTGGCATGATACCAAACCCAGTCACATTATCCTGACACTGGGCCAACCAGTCGTGGAACTACCCTTATATTTGCTTGAGCGTTAGCAAGGGAGCTATACCACTACCATTTTTAACGACTTTGGTATGTCGCGGCCCAGGATCGAACCCGGGCCTCCCGTACCTGAAGCCGACGCTCTACCGATTGCGCTACCAGGTCCAGTCATTTCTATATGATTCCAACTCTAATGAAGGAACCCATGAAGATGATTTTCAGGCTTAATATTGCATAAAATTGCCATTTGTAAACAAAAGTCTACATACGTTTCTTATAAAGAAAATGTCTTTTGGATTTGATGTTGGACTTCTGATTGATGGGTCCTGGTTTCGAACCCAAAACTAACTACACTGAGATAGTGATCCTTGCCTAAGTCCATCTAATGCACTTATCTCCTTTAGTTGGCAGTTGAGAGGGATTAATATAAACTGAAATAACTTGGTTTCTCAATCAACTATATAAAAAAAAAGTTTAACTTAAATAACTGATTTTAAATGGTTAGACATAATAATAATCTTTACCTAACTTAAAAAGACAATTTGTAAATTTATATAAGATTCATATTCAGGTTAGTAAAAACTGAAATGCAAAAATCATACAAAATCAAAAAAATTACAAACAATATGACAATTATTACTTAAAATGATGCTTATTAAAACAGCTAATTAAGCATTTAAAACTTACACCAACTTCTGCGTTGGTTCTTTCATCATCATCTAATTCATTTCTGTCGATCCTTGGAGCAGCACTTTCTACATTGTTGGCATATGGAGTGGATGCTGGGATAGCAGATGCTTCCATAATGAGTCGGGTCCTTTCACTGGGCTCGTCACTGTCTGTTGAGGAACTCATGAGGCCAAGCCAGCAAATAACTCACACACAAAATATACAGCCTGAAAGTAAAGCATAGTGATAGTTATAATTTTTGTTTTTAAGATACATTGCAGCAACCAATTATGATCGTATAGCATTTATTGCAGCTCTTTTGGTGAAGGAAGAGCCCAGATAAATGTCCAGGTAGAACTACTGGTGCAGCACAGGACAGCTGGAAGACCTTACCACATTAAGACCTTCACCCCGAACTTGACTCTAATCCACGCAGTGGGAGGCTTAGCAAGAGGAGTTACAAGTCATGACTATATCTATAGGCGCCCGGTAGTGACAGAATGTTAGTTGATAAGCATGACTGATCACTAGCTGACAGTGGTTTGCACTACAGACTTTAAATGTTTGCAATTATTATCATATAAATTTTAAAAAAGCAATTTTCATTACAAATTATTTAACATTAAAGTACCAAAAATTAAAAAAAAACATGAGCAAATAAAATGTAGAGTTGGATTAACATTTAGATAAGTTGTATCCTAGCAAATACATAACTAATTGCAAAGGACCTACTTATGAGACAATTCAAATGACATTTTTTTAAAAATCAACAGATTATTTTCTTTAAATAAAATACAATGATGCTAAACCAGTATATTTCTTCTTGCTAAATATGCTCAAGTCTTATTTTGTTTGAAATATATGTTTTCATGTCAAACTACAATATGAGTGTAGGAGGGTGTATCTAAAGATGGACAGGGAGCAACACATTTTCTTTAGTTTTTCCATTTTTTTTTTTTTATTTATCTTAAATTTTAAATTATGAAAATCTTTAAGACTTTCTCACATTGGGTACTTTACCCTAACAGAGGCTGGAGCCACATGGTGAGAGGCTGAGTTGTCATTAACAGTTTTACAATTTAGCAACTCTTCCGCTTAACCACTTCGTATGTGAATATAAAAAAAATCATATATCCAAAATTGGATAAATGCATTAAAATTTTACAGTTTTGTTTAGGTCCTTAATTAAATAAATTATAATAATAATAAACCACAATATTAAAAAAACATAATTAGATCATGCAAATTTATTAACATTCCACATTTTAGTTTTGTTGTTCAATGTACATCAGTCTGTCAGTGAGCTGATATAATGATATGCATATTCAGTCTGCATTTTGGGTTTTATTTTGTTTTTTTAGATATGTTACAATTTTTATAGATTCAGTAATGTTCATTTGAAGGAAATAAAAATGTCTCATTAAATTTTAAGGAAATAAAACTGTCTCTCAATAAATTCTACTTTATTATTGACTGCTGGTAGATAAGATTAGAATAAGGTTAATGTTGGTGTATTTAAAATCCTAGATATGAAGTTTACAAAGATGCATTTGCTAAAAGCTAAACAATAAACTGCATGGGTTTGTTTTTGTAAAAGGTTGAATAGGCTTTAAGGAGTGCAAGCTACATGTAATGAGGGAGATTTTTTACCAAAGGTTTAGAGCCAGGTTAGCTGAAATAAGAATAACAACAGAAATTGTCATAAATTATAAGTTGATTTTGTAATGAGTGAATTAACCTACCACTGAAACCTGTTTTTAAAAAACATGGAAAATTCCCTCGAATATTTAGTGTTGGGATATTAGAAATAATGCATGTTGTAAAGAATTTCTGTTTGCACTGAAAAGTTAATAACACATATTTTTAATTTTATAAAGACAATAAACTGTTGCTTGATGATCTGATAACATAATGAGCTTAGCAAAGATTGGCAAAGTTAATCTTGTTGGTTATCTGCAACAAGGTCCTATGAAACACTGCAAAAGACATGCAAAGACACACAAGGACATGCAAAGACACACAAGGACATGCAGTGAGACACAAGGACATGCAAAGACACCACAAAGACATACAAAGACAGTTTTTGTAAGTCCAGATTCATATATTAGATCCAGCATTTAGTTACTAACGCTGAAACAAGCTGAAAAGAAGCAAAAGTAATGGGGTCCTACCGATATACAGAGTTATCCCTGATTTCGCTACGTATTTACCTCCCTTGATCGAGGTGGCGCTTCTTTGGGTAGTTCCTGTTTCAGTTATATACAGTAAACTTTATTGAGAGTACGCTGATTTTATGTTGAAAAAAGCTGTGAATTTGGAAAAAGCGTGTTCACATGTAAGGTTTTTATGGCCTGAAATATATGTATTGGAATTTCATGTAACCCAGATGTAAACACCATGAATTAATTATGTCGAGACAAAGAAAAACGGTGATGTGCCTTACTGTTACTCATATGTAGCTGCGGATATGTGGAATTACCTGCGTCAGATCCAATTATAATATAATTGCAAATTTGAACAGATCAAAAGACAAAAGCTAACACTTGGAAATCTCGGAGGTTTTCAATCAAATATGAAGTTTAAGAGCGTTATTTTCTCAAACTACCGGTAAATCGCAACTTTCAATCAAAGACGGCCGATTGTTTTAAAGTTACTCATTATATACTTTTTTATATAAAGCAGTGTTATTTACGTTATAAACATGAAAAAAAACTAACTTGATGAGGTCAATTATATTTCATTTTAATCATTTGAAATGTGTTAATTTTGATATTACACATTTTAATCATTTGAAATGTGTTAATTTTGATATTATTAATCTTACTTGGTCTTCAGATTTCAGTCATTTTCACTCTTTTCTGAAGTATTTCTTTTCTTAGAGTGTTAAAAATTACACGGTTGTGTAAAGCACTTTGTGTACTGCAAGTATGTGAAAATATACTTTAAGAGTACCGGTGTGTCCAAAATGACATGTTTATTTTGTTGTGTATACCCCCGCCCCTAATATCTTACACTGACCGGTAATCCACACCAGATGTGTCTAAGCATGAGGGGCAGATAAGACCCCCACCAGGTGTAGGGGATGACTGGAGAAATGCCACTAGGGGATGACTGGTTTATTGGCTGTAGGGCTCAATGAGTTTGTGAAAATAGGATAAATGAGCAAAAAATACACACACCAAAACAGGTTGTATATGTTGCTAAATCCCTACATGCCACACATTTAATTTCAATCATGACTAGTATAAAAATGCATTACTATCGTCGAATTGCTCTAATTACCACTTCACTTCCAGCACATTTACATTAAAAGCTTACACAAATTATCTGCATCTCACCAATCACGAAAAAAAGGCAACAAAAAACAGCGAAATTAAACGCAACAGGCCAAATCTCGATATTTTATCTGATTGTTGTTTTTCTCAACAAACCGGAACTACCCAATACCAAAGGGAAATCACTCTAAACCGACTCCGCAAGGGAGATAACTGTGGATATCGGTAGGCCTCCATTGAACGACAATTATCATAAAACCCATGTAGATCGAATTTCTATAATCCCAAATATAAAGACCATTATATATATGAAAAATTTCTATAATCCCAAATAAAAAAAATAATCGTATGAATTGAATAAAATATATGCTACGAACAAAGTATTATCATTCACAGGCTAAAAATCTCAAATCATTACGAACTGTACTGGGTACAAAACACACAATTATTGTGAAAATTTAAGCCATGCTTTGTCGGTAAGTTATTTGAATTACACAAGTGCACTTATGAAAATGAAAGGTGTTGACAATTAAAGTCACTACTTTTTCATGATCATAAATATTCTTAACACCTAATATAGATTATCCATAATAACAGCGGGTATTTTTTTGCAACATTCATTTTATGATTAACATAAGTGCAAGTTAGCAGTATTTAAACAGTGTAAAATTTTGCCAGGACATGCGTAATTGTTTGGTTTCTTCTTTGTAATTTATGTTGATGAATTTTTGTTCATTACAGTGACAAACACACTAAGTTTTTTTTTTAAATGTATGTCTTAATACTTTTAGAAGTGTTAAATTTTTATAAAAATGGAGAATAGTTCCTGTGCAAATTAATATAAGTGTATAATGAAAATACATGTATATACGAGATTTAGGAAGGTTGTGATTGTTACCAACCTGCAAGCAAAACAAACTATTAATATCTAGATCCGTAAAAGGGCACTTTACTTAATGCTCTACACATTTATCTCATTGATTTATTCAACAAAGAAAAAGAAAAACATGTAGTATACACAAACACAAACAGGAAGCCAATACTTGAGTATACTGCGAGCTGCCAACAGACAGTCCAACACTCTTGGCAGGGTACAACGGACTTTAAACGCATGATGATGATGATGACACAATTCATCAAAAAACACATTTAAAGCAGGAAGTAAATACTTCCCTCCCCATTTTCTCAATTGAAAAATAGAACATGTGACTACAAACATTTATAAAACACAGAGCACAGAGGTTTGAAGAATTCAATAGCAAACCATAAAAAATCAAAGAAAATATGCCTTCATATTTATTGATTTTTAAGCAAGTTTTTTTTTTTTTTATTAGTCATCCTCTTAAATAAAGTTGTATTTACTCACCATGGGGATTTAGTTTTCAGAATATGGTGCAGCAAGTTTCATATCGTTTTAAAAATGTTTGGCTTCATAAAATTTTGTAAATATTTTAACATTTAAAACGCGTTTTTGATTGACTAAAACGATGTCTTTTGTAATTTTCCTTGTTGGTTTGACAGAAGTCGCGAAAACTCCTTACCGGTGCTGTTATAATCTCACGTCCGTGAATAGGTATCCGCAATATGGCTTTAGCTGCCTTTGTGTCCGACGTCCAATTTTATAAGCGAAGACTAAACAGCAAATAGTTACAAATGATCACAAATTGTCACAAATCGTCAAAAGACTTAACAGCGTATAGTCGATTAAAAGCTGTTATATAGGCATAGGCTGCATTTTTTTATTGATTGTAAATGTTATTTTGTATTAGGGAATGTCATCTCGGTTGGTTTTAGACCGAAAACTAAACAGAAATCTGCATCAATAATGCCATCGTCGGCAACCACAGTACTTTCTTCAGTTACACACCATACATAGTACATAACGCAGCATAGCGGAGTGCACTCTCTACCATCGGCTCATACATTCACTGAGAGAGGAACGAACGACAACTCTGCATGGGAGATTGAGGGGAGTAATGTAACGGGAGATAACCGACGATGCAATAATGCAAAAGCAGTGACAAATAGTCAAATGACTAAATAGCGTATAGTCGATTAAAAGCTTTATATAGGCATAGGCTTCGTGGATGTTCTATTTATTATAAATTTATTTATTATAAATAAATACTTTTCCATTTCGTTAGTTTGAGACCGAAATCTAAAAAGAAATCTGCATAATAATGGGGGGGGGGGGGGAACAATGACAAATAGGCCTAGTAACAAATAGTCAAATGATTAAACACCGTATAGTCGATTACATGCTGTTATAAAGGCATATAATTAAGTCATCAGTATATTGAGTCATGGACGTTTGTAAATTAAACCCGAGATCGTTATTAAATATAGAGAAGAGGGCCTAGTATCGACCCTTGAGATACCCCATTTATTTAATTATCATTTTCCCCCGATAATTCGAGTGGCCAGTTTTAACTACATGTATCTGAGATCGGTTGAAAGGTATAATTTGAAAAATTGGACAGTGTGCTATGCGAAGTGATACAACTTTAATTTGTGGACAACAATTTTAGGGTCAACTAAATCAAAAGCTTTTTGTAAGTCAAATGAATCCAATTATGTTACCCTTGTCTATTTCTGTAATCCATTCATGAACCAGCCATGTTAGTGCTGTTTGACATGAATATTGAAGTCGAAATCATGAATGAAATTTATTAATGATATTAGTTTGTGTGAAATAATTTTAAAGCTGTATACCCATGTGTTTGGGGGTTATTATTTATCTGTATGAAGTTGGTATGGAAATCGGACTATAATTGTTAAAATCTTGTTTATTAGAATGTTTATTTACTGGAAAGACACGTGCTTCTTTAAATGTGTCCGAGAAGATACCTTAAGATATGCTGTTATTTATTATTGATGTAATTTGAAGATATGATCCCCGCATAACTTGAGAACATTTGCGCATATACCATCTAAACCAGTGGCTTTACCACAATTTATGTATTTTTGACTTGACCCACATGGGTGTGATTAAATTTATGTCAAAACAAATATTTTTAAGTTTGGAATCAAGCCGAAGTTTAAAGTCTCTAAAGTAATTATCTTTGAAATCTGACTTCTCTATTTGTTTATAAAATGTTTATTAAAAGCCTCTGGGACCTCCAAATCACCACTGATTTGGTTATCTTTTGAAATAACAGACTTGGATAAGATATTAGTATTAGAGTTATCATGTTTTTGTTGCGATTTCACAGATTTCGAAAGAAATTTAACATTTCTTTTCCTGAATGGTTTTATTATAAAATATTTTGATTGTTCTAATCAAATTATTAACCTTATTTCTAGTAATTTAATATTGATCCCAAATGTTATTCTTTCGAAACTGATCTCGTAGTTTAATAGAATTCTTTTACATTTTGTGAGAACATTAGGAACATGTTTATCCTAGAAAATTTCAGGCGTTTCTTTTCCAAATTTGAAGTTCTGTGTATTGTTGTACAAGTGCAATTAATTTTACATAAATACGTTCTCCAAACTTTGCCCTTCTTATTTACAGTCCACGTGTCGGTCGTCCATGTGTGTGAAAAAATCCCATCACTGCGCAATTCTAGGCCAGTTACGGATGTCTGTTTCCGTCGACGTGTGAAAACCCGACGGATACAAATGACGGATACGGACGACCAATATGGAGACGTTGACAGCCGGACAAAAATAAAGCATTTGGATTTTCCATGTACGCGTGGTCCTCTCCGTTTTCGCCAAATAAAAAAGTGCTCTTGTTGAAATATGAAGGGTCATTTCCACGTATGCGAATGTCATCACCCATGTGCTTAATGAATCTCACAGTGAGTGATTTTATAAAGACAGGGATCATTCACAGATGGATCCTGGCGACAAGATGTCAAAATGCAATTTTTTTCTTGGGCGACTCAAATCCAAACTTGGTTTGGTCAGTCTGAAGGATGGTTGAAACTCCTCCTCACACGACTTCTCTTCTTTCACTAGACGATAGTAGGTTCAATGTCGTAATCGCTTTGTAACAACTGGTTGAACCCACCAGCGATTTTCCTTCTTTTTGGCTTTTTTTTTCATCCAAATAGGAAATATACCTCCTAATAGAAGAAAATGTTCGAATATAAGTAAAAATACAAGTGATGTTAAATCACTTTCAGTCATCTTTCCTACTTGAAAGCCTTAACATAAAAGAAAGTACAGAGGACGGACACGCACGGTTGTGAAAGTCCCTTGCGGATGACAGACACGGATGCATTTATGAATACCGATGATAGATGCGATTACGCGTACATGGAAAAACTGCCTAATTGGTGTATGTTTTCATTTCGGCCATTTTGCTTAATAGGAAATCAGCAAAGATTCATATCTTGTTTCCTATGAATTTAACTAACGAGATTTTACATGACACTATTTTATCTTTAGCTGTAACAAAACTGATTTTTTGTTTATTGGGTTTATCGTCCCACCAAGAGTATTTCAGTTATCTAAAGACGGTGTACAATTGAAGCTGCCATCACTGTGTATAGCATGCCGTGAACACCTGGCATATCACACCCAGTCACATTATCCTGACACCGGGCCAACCAGTCATGGAAATACCCTTATATTTGCTTGAGTGTTAGCAAGGGAGCTATACCTTTACCATTTTTACGACCTTGATATGTCGTGGCCCGGGATCGAACCCGGGGCCTCCCGTACCTGGAGCCGACGCTCTACCGATTGCGCTACCAGGTCAGGTGTGATTTTTTTAGCATTTCCTGCATTATTATGCTGTTAAATACAGAAACTATTTTTGATTGTTTATAACTTCTGTATTAGCATTGCGGCCACTTTCAAAGGGTATTGTGTGGATTAGTATTTGTTAAACTACGATCATTTTATAATTACGATAAAGTCAAACAAGCTTGTACCGTAACTCTTCAGGTATAAAGTGGTCTTTTATGAAACCCACCGAAAGCATTAACTGTCAACCTGTCAAGAAAGGGATATGTTTTTATTTGTTTAATATCTTATTTTTAAACCCATATGATGTGAATTAATAGACATTTTGCTTATAGCGTATACATTTGTACAATGTTTGCGTATCTTTAACTCTGTTCATCAATGTCCATTTCAAAGACCATTTTTTTTTAATTTCTTAGTCTATAATACACATAAGCAGGAATGTATAGGTAATGTCTTGTGTATGTTGTAAAACAGAGTAGTCTGTGTACATTTATATGTCTATCAATTTTATTTAAGGAAAAAAACAACATTAAAAATGTTTCTTTAAAAATGAAATGGTACACTTTGGGCCTAAAGGCATATAAGAATACTACATGTTCACTAAATACAGTGACTGTATTGGGTCAAACATCAGCAAATAATAAATAAGTCTATACTAAAGCATTCCCGGTAAATCAACAAGAAAAAAAAAATTAATTGTTTTATTTCTATAAAACCATCAATGTTTTGCAGACTGTATGAATGAACAAACAAAAATGATATTCATAACAAAACATATTAACAAGTTTAATGTCTGCCACTAGCAATGCTAAATTGGCAAATAATATAAACAATATGAATCAATAGACATTTGTTTGTTGTTGTTTTTTTGTTGTTTTTTTTAAAACATCACAGGGACACAGTTATGGTCATTTTTATGTCCAGCTACTTTAGTGGAGAAAATCCGTAGACAAATGACTGGGTAGAAACACTGGCGCACCACAGGTCAGCTGAAGGAACTTCTCACAAATTAAGTCCCCTCGGTCAGAACTAAAACAAACAGCTGAGAGTTGAGCTGACAGAGGTGTCAGAGGAGCCTGCCTTCTACCACTCAGCCAGGGCACCACCTAGACAATTTGATTGACAGGTCAGGTTATGATTGGCTGCACTATAGACAACATGTAACACATTTGTATAGGGTATAAACACATGGATTTAAAGAAGCAATAATCTCCTAAATAAATTAAGCATCACATTTTCTTTGAATTAAAATAAAAAATACATTAAATATAGCTGTAATGAGTAAAACCCTATTTCTGATATAAAAACATATACTGGTACCACAATTCTACTGTCTGCAGTATGCAGTGTGATTTAAACATGTAATCAGTTTTAAATTAATTTTACATTCAATAACTTCTTGTCACAAAAGATATGTAAAAATCCTGATAAAGGTGGCATTCAACAGTTTGGATCAAATTTTTATTTTCTCAAATAATCAAACAAGTCATTGTTACATGAAAAGGTCCTTCAAAATACTGTTTACTGATGCCCTAGATCTGTGTGAACAGTGATGCATAAACCTGCACTCGTCATTGCAATTATTCCCTATCTCAGCCAGCTTGCAGAGATAGCTTTTCCTAAACTAAGAAAACCACATGAGAACTTACTTTTGAGATCGCATTATATATCATGCTGGTAGTCCACTCTGATGTCGATATGTTTTTAGCAGAGATTACTATCGTGCTTATTTATAGATTTTGAAAGAATTAACATTTAGAATAAATTTTGGCAATTTCTATTTTATAACAATACAAGTACCAGCAGCTATCTAAGACTACAGTATGTGATTCTGCAGAAAAAATGCTCAGAACAGGAAAAAATATTGTTACATGCATCTGATATGGGCAACCTATTGGATACCACCTTTAAAGTAGTAAAATCTATGTGTACATATAATTCAAAGAACTGAAATGTAAAAAAAATATATATGTACCATTTGAGAAGGTAGTTATTCTGTTGCTATATTGTTAGTTGGCAATGATTCCTATACCCTTTTCTAAAAGAATCTACTATCTTCAAGGGTTATTTATACCATGCAATTTAACTTATGTTCCTAGTGCAGACAAGGCTATTTTCACTCAGCATTTATTGTCCGTTTTCCTTTCAAACAAGTAAAAGTGTAGGACTCTACCCTATTTTTGCACTATATTTAGCACAGCACAAGCTGTTATTAGATTAAGTTTTACTATATGTTCTTTCCGCATTATCTCATGCCATGGCTTCTAATGCAAAAAAAATCAAACAGAGAAAGTACCTAGTTCATCCAGTTCACTTTTCAAAATAAAGCATCTTCCAGAAATCTTGCTGGAGTTTACTAACTTAAAAGCAGTTTATGGCCTTCAGTTAAAAGGCAATAACTACCCATTGACACAATTTAAATTTGACCCATCACGTCCACAGCTTGAAATGCATGCTTGACAGAAAGTTGTCCCAGTCCATAGTATTTTCTGCTGTCTTCAAATATTTCCTGGAAGGAAAAAAAAGTAACATGAGTGAACGGTAGTATTTCAATCATAAATATTTTCTTAACATCTATTATACATGGTTTATTTGTTGATTGTTAAATACATTGCAGCAACACAATTATGGATGTTCGAGTGATGTCTAGCAATACTGAATGAGAAAGACCGCAGACAAATGTGGAAGCAGAACCACTGGCACACTGTTGGTCAGATAGAAAATCTCCCAACATTGATATTTATCTGAGAAAAAAAATTCATTTTGAAAAAGTCACCACACTTATTACTAAAGCTGTACCCCTATCATCAAAGAAGCAAGACATACCTCACTTGCTGTACAAATACTACTTATTTAATCCTGCTTTTCTGCAGACTCTCTTGCTTGTCTAAGCTGCTCACTAGATCTAACATTCACCTGCAAAAATAAAAGATAAACTAATCATTTTATAATCCAACATTTTTACAAGACAACATCTAGTTTAGTATCAAATTAAACTTACTGTTTTGAATTATTTAAAAACATTCTTAAAGTGAGTAGATACTGACATCAGAGTTAGTTACCCAGGTGATTATATAATGTGATCGCTAAGTAAGTGGTCACATGGTTTTCTTACTTTTTTGATTTCTAACTGTGCAATGTGGTTCAGATAGAAAATGCATGCTTGTTAGGATGAGTGAGGTAATAATGATTCAGTTTTTATATAGATTTAGGACATGTCTCATTATTCAATATCATTTTGTTGGATCAATTCAGGTCACAATAAATAATTTGGTTGTTTAAAAAAATTGGTCCAAACAGTTTATGTCATATGCATCTAGATATTTCATGACTGAATTATTAACTTTTCTAAACAGCTACAGTCTAGTGGTTAAGCCGTTGCACTTTGAATCTTAAGAGTTCCAAGTTTGGTTTCCAACCAACCACAAGATATTACGCATGCATAGCACGCATAGTATAATACAGTATATGGTAGTATGAGTGTCACAATTCACCAGTTCACTGCATAACCGCAGTTCGAAAATGTTAGGTACGATACAAACTGGTATGAAACTGTTAAACTGGTATGAGTGGTTCTTACCAAAATAGCGGCCACGAGGAACAACTATGATTTGATCTGACGACAATTAATATTTGTTACTACTTCCAAGTAAAATGCAGAAGCAACAAGTTCATTGACAAATTAGAAGCCATATGTACTAGTGGTGGAACTACAAATTTAAAAACACACATCAAACTTCACCACCTGGAAATGGTGAAATGTAGCAAGTTTCTCAGATCACTCATTTCGCTCGCATCATCAGCCAAGCTAGACAAAAGTCTTGGCAGTTTATTGAATACTGTTCTCTATGACTGTATCATAAACTTCACTGTAAATAGTTTCTATTTAACAATGATCCCAACTGCAGTTTTGAAAAGTGCATTTTCAATAGACTGTGAGTTAGACATTTACTACAAAGTGTTCAAGGTATAAAAATGTGAAGATACCCAGTCAATCATCTGGGCAATTTACTGTATATAGTTTTCTAGTCTCTAGTCAGCAAACTGACTCAGTATTTTATGTACTTAACAAAACTGTCAGTGGAACAAGTAGCAACAATTTAAATCTGTGTAAACAAATTGTTAGCTTCCTGTAAAAAAAAAAAAAAAAAAAAAACTCTTAGGATATACAGTGATTATATAAAGTGTTCCAGTACATAGCATGCCCAATACGTAGCAATACGTGCTGTGCTACGGAGAGTGGGATATGACGATATACCATGATAAGATTTTGGGAGACAATGCACATCCCTATATGGTAGTCGTATTTTTGTTATTTAAGATAAATAGCAGCATCACACTTATGGTCATTATAGTAGCATCCAGTTATCGTTGGTACAGGAGGTTGCCGGACAAATGTCTGGGTGATTGGGAGAGTTGGTAAGCTGTCTGGGTAGCTCAATCAGTAGAGCATTCGCCCAGTTAGCGAAGGGTCCCTAGTTCGAGTCTTAGACTGGCTGCACATTTTTATCCCTGTTACAATGGCGCCCATTGTAAAGGACCAGCAGTTGTTACATAACTGAGAAGTGCTTGTGGGTTTTAATTAGAGCATGTGGTCTGTGGAAACTCGTGGACAAATTTTAAGTCGCCTCCCCAAATGAAAGTTTTCCCTCAGACAGGCACTTGAACACACATTGTAACAAGTCTGCAACACTACCCACTAGGCTGTTGGCTGTTTGTGCACATTTTCATTCAATTACTAAAATATTGTAAAAATGGCTTTGTTGGGTATATATGATTCTTCATTTATTTCCAAGTCCAGTAAGTGGTTGATTTTAAGTATAGAAATTAACGTAACTTTTAAACAAAATATGAATTACAGATACTTTTATGTGCTTGAATTGATACAAACCTCAGTTTCATCTATGACATGGTTGATCTGTTCCAAGATAGAATTATATGCCTTCTGGTCTTTCATTTCAACTTTAGCGAATCCAGTATTTACACCTCGATACTTGTTCTACAAGACAAAAAAATGCCACTTCTATTTTTGATAATAAACAAATTATACATACATTTGAAGACCTATACACCCAGATTCACAACTCAATCTAACAAAATGGTACATATGTTTATAAAAAGAAAGGGAACACCACTCTCACTTTTATTATACATCAGATCTTGGAAGGTCAGGCCTCAGGGTGTAATTTAAATGCAGTTAGTTTCATCAATGGGATGGGAGTTTGTAGAATCTCTTGGTGTTCTGAAAGTTTTAATGCCTCTCAGAACCACTCAACATGTGACACCGTTAGGATGCTCTCAGCAAGAAATCAGTGAGCTTTATTAATTGGCTATTGGAAGTTTAGACATATTTGCACAATCAATTAAATCTATTATTAGATATAAGCATAAGAAGCCATAAAGAGCTTTTCTTTGGTATGAATATTGTACCAACAATTACTTACATAAAGGACATAATGCTTCAGATGTGGCGGCCCGGGATCGAACCCGGGCCTCCCGTATCTGGAGCCAACGCTCTACCGATTGGGCTACCAGGTCTGGTGCTTTCATGTTGTTGAGATATTGTGACTTGATGAGAATGAACATTAGCAATGGGACTGCTGTGAGATTTAACAACTTACCATTTGAACAAACACTGAAGCCACATTCCCGAACTTGGAAAAATAGTCCTTTAGTTCAGCTGAAACAAAATGAAAAATGAATGACACGTCAAGTGCACATTAATACTATATGCAATAACAAAAAAAACAACATTTAGACAAAACATTTTTATCTGGACAACAGCTCACCGGGAGGAAAACTAAACCAACAATTTTGATAGGGGCAGAAAATTGCTCACCTGTCAATTTATCGGGAACTAGACAACTGCTCACCATTTTTCAAAGAATGAAATACGCTTCCCAATCCCAGTGACTTTTTTTTCTGTCAAATTAATAATGTACATTAATCCTGACCTTCAGTAGTAAAGAAATGATATTAAATTAATAATGACAATTATGTTTCCCAAATCTATGGAAAAATAGGAGTAGGGAACACCTATGGCATCGCTGAACTGTAAATCAAAACGGCATACTGCATTTATTTAGGGCGAAAACCAATTGTCCGAACAGAAGGTCTGCAGGGTTTAATAAATTAAACCAAAGAGACAAATCTATTTAATTAAAAAAAACAACCTAAGCTTGGCTATTACAATCAATACCTTCGTGTGTTCGCCAACTCAATCTCGTTATAAACAGACTAAGCTGCTTAGTTTTACTGGCCATTCCTAAGTTCTTGTACGAAGACCTTGAATCAAAACGTGCTTCGCCTAGGCCGAATTCACTTACAATCCAAAATGGCGGCGCCCATATGTGAAAACACTTCCAATAATGAAATCGACAATTTCAAACATGTTTACAAATTTTACAAACGGCGTGACCGGCCTCTGGATATAAAAGAAGTTATTGATTTCACACAGGAAGACGTACTATCTCACAAAGAGGTGGGTAAATCGCAGAGTTATATTCTTTCTTGTCTTTCGTAATACTGTCACAATATTCGGATAAACTTCACTACGTCGGCATTGCATCATTTTTCAGCATGCACCGTTTTCATGAACACATAAGTCGTTTTTTTCATCTTCCCATTTACATGTCTATAGTTTTCAGTTAAATTAATTTGTTGTTTTGCAAATAAATAAACAGGTGTCTATACCCATGTATATCATACATGATATGTGACATTATCATTATGTCAAGATCAAATTAGTAAATCTTCGCCCTTTTCACCCTTCGCCTTCCCTTGATTTGTCACAGTTCGCCCTCATGAAGGGAGGCGATATTGATGCTTTACCTTTGTTTGGCAAAAGATGTTAACACTTCGACTTTTTTTCTAAACTTTATTCATCAGGAAGAACAATGTTTTGTTTTTTTTTTTATTTAAAATTTTGAATAATTAACCTTGCAGTTAAACCAAGGAATAGTTACCATTTAAATATTTTTATTCAGGTTAAGACTTTTCTTTGGTTATGACAAGTTTGAAATAAGAAAAAGTAGAATTTTTTAAATAGGATCAACAATGCTCATAATATATTTTCCAGCATATGAAGGCAAAGGAATCATAAATACAATGCGACTGTCATAGAAATAATTAGATATATATTACCGTATTTTCTCACTTATAAGTCTGGGATTTTTCCTCAAAATTTCAGGTTCAAAGTGTAGGGCTCGTCTTTTAAGCTGGGTCTAGTGACCTGGCAAAAGTTTTCACGTTGTTTTGGGGCGAAAACATACCGCATTAACTTGTAAGTGGTTATGCAATGACCCAACGTGCCGTCATTATCGACCGTCGATAATTAATCTTAATTGGCCTTTGACGTATGTCAGTCAATGATGAACTGTCTCACATATATTTCCCTGTGTTCTGCATGAAGCACGGCTTATTATCCATTCTTAAACACTGAAACAAAATTTCAACTCCAGTCGGCCAGATACACCAATAAGAATATATGACAAGGTCCTATGAGCATTGAAACATATACCAGACCCCGAAAAGGCACAGGACAAAGGTATTCACATGCAGGCCAGATGTAAAAGTAAGAACAAATAAGTGTTAAGTCATTTAACCAAAAAAAGCAAACCCAACAGTTTCCGCCTTGGAACTGGCAGTCGGCAAAAAGGACCAACTGGGGTGCTTAAACCGGTTTTACAGAGCTCTAACCTTGCACTTCCTTATGGGTTTCTCAAATGCAAGCAATGAAAAGAAAATACATCTATCCGAATAAAAAATGTCCAAGCGCTGACATTTTCCTTGATATGTTATGATGAAAGTAGTGACATCATCAAAAATAGAATTGTAAATGGTTGTAGCATCATGCTCATGTGAAAATGAAATTGAGGGACCCAAGTCCAATGCCCATTAAAGTAAATACATGTAACAATCCTTATAGGATAAAATAAATGACAACATAGATTACATGCACAGGCTTAAATGTTTCTGTGTAGACTTGCCTCTTTACACAGGTCAAGTTGACTGACTCTGAGATAAGCTGTTGTCAAGGTGATATCAATCGAAGGGGTTTGACAGTGAGGGTGTGAACAATGTGTTTTTATAAGCGGCTACTGATTACATTTCTCCATGAAATTATTGATTGGCGGCATGTACACAAGGACAGTGCACTGTTCCCTGATATATCGTGTACTGTCAACAGTCATGCCAGACTTGGTGATGTAGATCAAAGAAATTAATGTCATGCTGCCACACGCTACAGGATGTTCATGCAGCTGAGACTATACACATCCTGCAACATGTGAAAACTGCAGTCACTGTTTACCAATTAACCCTTTTGTTGAGACATCATGATTGGTCGACGCTCTTGTTAATTTTTTCTCCTCATCTTATAAGAGGGTCGAAGCAGAAACTGGAAATTTCCCAGGTGAAGTAGGGGGCCTGTCTTATAAGTGAATAGTCTTATAAGTGAGAAAGCACGGTAACAGGTATACATTTTTTATTTAATTTCTTAATTTAAGATTTAAGGTCAAAGTATGACTTATAAACATCAGAAGGCGACATGTAATTGAGCAGGGGCAAAGTGTGATTCACTTCTGGGCGCAGTGTTATTAATCAGGGGAGGGCAAAGTGTAAAAAGGGCTAAGTGTTATAATACCACAAGATCTTAACCAATAACATCTAGATTGGTACTTCTAGAAATAACCACACTCCTACACTGTCAGTTCATAAATTATCTGTCACAGTTAGGGGTGTAACGATACACTACAATTACGATAGGATAGATATCGCGATATACACCACACAATACAATACCTTTATCGTGGTACATCATATTTTAATACTGACAATAGGTTTTTGATTCACTTCTGGGCGAAGTGTGATTAATCGGGGGAGGGCGAAGTGTGAAAAGGGCGAAATGTTATAGTACCTGAAGATCTCAACCAATAACATCTAGGCTCTAGATTTGTACTTCTAGAAATAACCACACTCCTACACTGTCAGTTCATAAATTATCTCTGTCATATTTAGAAGTGTAGAGATACACTACCCTCACGATACGATACATATCATGGTACATCATATTTTGGTACTGAAGATATATTTTTGTTCATCACATAGGTACACTATTACACCATGACTTTTGTTAAACAATATGTTTGCATAGCTTTTTACTGCAACAAAGAACTTACAAATTCTAGTCATTAATCAGATATGACATAAGGTTATCCACATATTAAATGTTTTAACTACAAGAATAACATAAAACAAAAAATTCCCTAACCTTATCGCATGGTTTGTACCGTAATTCTTGAGAAGTGATCCGTGAAGCCAAGCATGAATAGAGAACCATGGTATACTGTCATTCAGTATATCGTTACTCCTATTCGCAGTCTCAGAGTACATTTGAAGTCATCAAAATTAACACATATTTTATTGTCTAAATAGCGGACATATGAATTTTATAACGTTTGTCGCCCTACGAGCAGGTGTTTTTCTCTGGATCTTGAAAGTAAGTTCAGAAAGAAGTTCATGGGATGGTGCTTCCACTTTTATTAGCAACATTTAATGTTGTCAACATTTATTTATATCCAGTTACTTCTTTTATATCAGGTTGAGGCTTATCATTTACATAATCCCGATGGCAAGTCGAAGTTTCCAGGGATGAAGCCAGTCAAAGATTGGAAAGCTTTTCAGCTGAAAAACTACAAAGGTATGGCATGTGATGTGTTTGTTTATTGGGTTTATTGTCACACCAACAGTATTGGTATATCAGTTATCTGGAGATATTGCATAAAATTTAGTACAATGCTAAAGAAAAATATTCAATAAACAATATTTTTTATAGAAATATTTTGACTAAGGATTGTACTTGTGGGAACTGGTGTCTTAATAACAATTTTTCAGAACTGCCCTCATCCCAACATTTTAAAACTTGTAGAATGCTGGGATCACTTACTGTTGCATGTTTGGTATATTCACCTTTGTGAACAAAGCTCACTGTCTGAGTGTTCTTCTTCTGAGGATTGACTTTCTTTCTTTAGGGTATATGCTAACTCCCTCAAAATCATGATCATGATGTGCCAGCCCAGTGTCAGTATGGTTTGGCATGCTGACATGATTATAAAAAGGTAAGAATACTTATTGAATATCAGAAACTGAGTTAGATTGCATTCTGTTGCAGGATTTATTGTTATCCGCAACCCATTTGAAGACAGGTACCAGCGCTATTGGATACAGCGGTGTCTTGTTGATTTTCCAAAGAAACCAAATCGGACAAACCTGGATGCTCACATGAACAGACCTTCTCAGGTGTGGCATACCTGTCTTCACAACAACAGGTACTCTATAGTTTGTAACTAACTTGGAATATGACACCATTTTAGCAGAAAAATCCCACAGTGAAAACATTCTTCCACAGTTGTGTAACAAGAGGCTGCGGTGTGAGTCTGGGGTCTTCCTCCACCACTTAAATTAGCTAGACATTGCCAGTATGACCATAATTGTGTTGGTGTGATGAACTGAAAAAACAACATAACATTAGGTGTTCGAAGCAATCAGTGTTGCAACAATTGGGATAGGGGTTTGTTAAATCATTGGGTATAAGCGAGCCTTTGCGCAGGTCACATGCCAGAAATCAGCAAGATTTGTTTATCATCTATTTAATGATTCCCTCTTTGTGTGTTAAGGTCTTTGTTATTTTGTTTTTGTTTTTTTATGTTTACAGGTTGATATTGTTTTTTTTAAAGAGATTTTCTTACATACATACCATACCCATACCCATGCCATACCCGAGATATATATATTATGTCTTTCAAAGAAACTAAAATGCATCTTAGCTTGACACTAAACAAACTGTTGATTTGTCATCACCCCTTTTTTTTTATCAGATTACATAAAGATGCACCTCAGTTTGACTTTTTTAAGGCTTAAAATTGTCACATTTTGCCATCTTCTAACTTTATCAGGTTAGATAATGATAGATAATTGGTTTATTTATTAGACCAGACTTGAAAAAGGACAGTTTACTGATGAAGTTGAGATGGGCAACACTGGGCTATCAATATGAATGGAATACCAAGGTATGTACTTGTACCATATTTTTATGTACAATGTAAATGTAAAAGTTCTTGAGTTTATAATGATATTTTAAAAAAAAAAAAACTTTTAAAGATGACCAGACTTTTTTTGCTAATTTGAACAATTTTCTAATTGCAACGGCTGAGACTTGCTTCAGCTGTAGAAAAAAAATCTTAATATCTGTAAGTAACTGACTTATAAATATTTAAAGCATGCTTAATGATTTCTGATCATTCTTGGATGATTGATAAGTCAGCATATTTCAATAAAACCAGTATGTTTTTATTGTGAAAAACATTAAAATGTATTACTAGTGATTTGATAGACATGTATCTGTTAGTGAGTACTTTCAAGAAATTACATCTTCTCTTAACAGCTCAATGTTCCACTTATATGTACTTAATTTACTTCAAAATGATCAGCATATTTCAATTCTTAACTAAACCGTAACAATATTACTAGATATTTTTTGCTGAATATTTTAGTGTGTATATGCGTGGTTTTCTAAGTTATCTATCTATATCTTTGCAGGAGTACTTTGCTGACCGTGTTCTCTCGTTTCCGAATGATTTGAGCTACATGTGTTCGTACATCGCAGCTGCGCTTGGATACCCTGATTTTTCGTCAGAAGCTGGCATTGTCAATTTCTACCGTATGGAATCAACTCTGATGGGACACACAGACGTCTCCGAATTAGACAAGGCTGCCCCACTCATTTCATTCAGGTAGGGATAGAAACTATCATTATATTAAGGTTGTTATTCAATCAAACTATATCAATGCATTACCAATATTTTTTCCTTTTGATTAATTATCAGTACCCATTTCAGATCTCTGTACTATTGGTGTAAAGTAAAGATTTAAAGATAAGAAAAATACTACAAACTGCAACCTGTATGAGGAATACAAAACTCTGTGAAATATATTTTTGTTGCATTTAAAACTTTAAACAACAAAATAAATGAAACTAACTATGTGTGAAGTACATAGGTTAGAATTCCCTTAAGTATGGTGAAGTAGAACCATTTATGCTAGAGTCTACAACTTATAATCTTGTATTTTATATTATATATATAGTGACATCAGTACCTATATCATTTATATGTTTCTTTTGATAATATTTCGATATGCAAAAAATATAAACGACAGTCCCACATCTAATAAACTCTAATAAAGACTACCATTTAGTAAGAACTGTGCTTGTATCCCTTCTTAACATGAAATCTTCGGTATTCCAATAAAATTATTTTTTTTGGTAAAGAATTCAATTCATATATCAGTGAAGGTATTGACAGTAATGAATAGACTTTGTCCTTTAAGGTGTCCACAAGAAGATAGTACCAATAAATAGAGGGTTTGATATGAGTTGTCATTGGATACTGAAAAAAAATAAACAAATTGGATGAAATGATACGAAATTTGGCAGAGCCTCATTTCGTATCATTTTAGACGTGTTTGATATTTTCAGTATTTAATGAACACGAATATTGGATTCTATTAATTACATAAAACATCAGCTGGTTTGGGGTTTTTTGTTAACAATGCATCATCTTTTTACAGAATAAACAGTCTGACATGTGTAATTCGGTTTGGGAGAGTTCGCACAAAAAATAGTTCCACTCTGTTCTCGACCTATATCCATAAAAAGGGAACAGATTCGTTTATAACTTGACTAAAATGTTATTTTTTATTAATTAAAATGAAATTGTCCAACAAAATGCATAAAACAGTGACAACAAAGCGATCAGGAAATAGCATATACACTACACATACTTAATGATGTCACACAACGATAACTAACGATAACTAGTGTGTTACCAAAATTAACGCATGAGTGTTACCTCACGCTCATGTTTTAGGTTATGTGATAAATTGTATTAACATTCCATCTCATGTTGCAAAAGTGCCATGTGTCTGATTTACTTGTTACTGTCTGTTTGCTCTTACTATTTTATGCATTACTTTCAATGTATAGTGTATAATAGGAATTATAAAAATGATTATTTATAACATGTATTCGATTCTTTTTCTGTAATTAATCATCTTACATATTGACAATATTTGTCGGTTTTTGTGAAAAAAATGTTCATAATATGTCGTTACAGTTTTGCCCAGTCATGCATATTTTTGATCGGTGGACCCACAAAGGAGACTAAACCCTTACCAGTGTTTCTTCACAGTGGTGACATTTGTCTGATGCTGGGACCTGCCAGGCTGTCTTATCATGCAGTGCCTAGAATTGTTCCAGCCAATCAGGATTATCTTCACAGGTGTTTCTATGGTGACAGCCAAACAAATATAAATGGACATTGCACTGAACAGTCAACAATACTTGTTAGTGATAGTACTTCTCATAAACATGTGTCTGATTCTGATGGTGTTCATGTGCCCACAAATACAAATGAGATACAGAATATAAACAATCAAGCAAAGGAGAGTAGTTCAACAGCAGAAGCTACAGAATGTGTGGAAGATGAAGACCCATACAGTGACCATAGAAAAAATAACTTGGAACGAGAGAAGATCATGAAACAGCCGCAGACTGAAGTAAAGAATGAAACCATTGTACCTACAGTGACTGAAGCTGGGCACCACACCAGTGAGGCTGGGCTTCAGTCACTGATGGATCAGGTACTAAGGACAGTGGATTGGGAACCATTTCAACAGTATTGTCACACGTCCAGGGTGAATGTGAATGTACGACAGGTGATGAAGGCTGGACTCAGTCTGCCCCTGTGTCCACAGACTATTGTACCCTGTCAGGGGAAAAGTTGATCAGGTTTTATAGGGTGAAAGTGACTTGACAAATGCTAGAGTTGGTGATAGACCTATTCAGCATGTTAGCCGTAGACCTTGTGAATGAATCTAATGAAATAATTTGAGTCATTTAAACAGAAGCTAGATTAGTGACGGTCTAGACATGAGTTTCTGGAGACCATATTGCCATTCTAAGGGATAGGTTTATTAGATGTAAAAACAAGGTGTCTTTAAAAGGAGCGTATACAAAGTAAATGAGGGCAATATTTGAGTCACGTTGGTCTGTCAGTCGGTGGACAAGATTTGTTCACGCTATTTCTCCGCTACTGTGGATAAAGTATTGATGACTGTTTACAAGACTGATAAGTCTTGTTTGGCAATCGGTTGTAATTTCATGACCAGCTTGATTTTACATGAGTTGTGGCCCTTTGTTTAATTAATGATTACTTTAACTTTGGCAAAGCTGTATCTGGGGGTATTCATCATCTTGAAGGATTATTCTGCCAGTCTGAAAGTGACATAAACATGGTTAACTTGATGCAGGCTTATCCACCACTGTGTCCTGAGAGTATCCCGCCTTGATAATTTGATTGTGGTTCATTAGAGTTTAACAATAGATGGATTGTTGGCTCCCACCTGTCTACCGGTACTATTTATATACATTTTACCTAAAAAGGAGGATTTCTGTCAAAAAATCATGGCATTTATTATCTTTATACAACGAATAAATAAATAAAGTTAAGTAAATGTTCATAACAATTCAAATATTGTATTTGTATATTACAATGAAGAAAATGATTTAAATAATTTTGGTCCAAAGTATTTTTGTGTAGGTCATGAGCATTATAGCCTTTTCTTACATAGTCATTTAAATGTATTATGATTTTAATGGTTTTTATTCCATTTGCCTTATAATCATGAAAGCGAGAGTTCAAAGGGAATAAAGGATTGTGTTGAGGCTTTCTGCACTGAACAACTCAAATACAAAATGTAGCACTGGGCTTGCAAAGTAGTTTGCAGTGTTCAGGCAATATAAAACTGCAATCATTGTATGACTCATGTTTGCTTGTTTTTCACTTTTTCTGTCTGTTAAGTGATCTTGGTGGATTCTGAAGATAGATATTCAAGCTGTAGCTTTGAAAATGCAAATTGGAACAAGTTCACAAGCTGAAGAAATAGTAAAACCAGTTAATAACAAATATCAACATTCCGAGGTAGGAGGTATAACTGCTTGACAAAAGTAGCAGACTTGTCATGAATATGCTTGCTCGTCAACAATTAGATCTTTGTCTGTGATCATCAATTATATAAAACAAGATTGCACATGTTTTATAATAAAAAAAAACAACTTTGCATTATCAACCAAAAGTAATATTCAAGTCTTTGATATTTAAATATGTGTGTGTTTGTTTTTAAACTTTTTATGCTTATATAGGTCTCCCACAACTTTTGTGTTTTATATTTCACATGTTGGAATTAGCTACTTGTATATGTCAGTAGCTTCATCAACCAGTTCCATTTAAGTCATTATGATTTTGTATTGTTGTATTCTTACGTCTCTTATAATTTTATATATTATTATATCTTATATATTCATAAGCATGGACCGGTTATAGGTGACATTTCATCCATACTTCTGTTTTTACTCATTCATGTCTTTATTCTTACTTACTGTGAAAGCATTTTATTTCATGGGGCATTCAATGTCGTGGAATTCGTGGGCAAGTCAATCCACGAATTTAAGTACCAACGATATAAAATCCCCTCGGTTAGACTTTCAAATGCTAGATTTACTTGTAAATCATGTCAACATATTTTTGTATGTTACCCTTGTTAAAATATTTACTATGATTGTTGTTGATTTGAATATGATTGCAATAAATTTTAGTAAACTGTTCCTGATAGATTGCAGAGTGTGTACAGCAATGGGACTTTGTAAATGGTGGTCCGACAGCATTTCAGTTAAAGTTGGTCAAATTCGCATTTTTTTTAATTCCTTGTTCAAAATGGAAAAAAAAATTGTTAAACCAATTTGACAGATGGATTTAATCTAGGGTGCATTTCACTAATCTTTCTGGGCAATCTTTTCCTTATAAAATCGATAAGAAATTTGTTAAGCCAGTGATCTATTGCACTTATGTCTTCTTTGGAAAATTAGTTTAAAAAATGGCAAATATGAGCAAATTTCATTAAAGGAATATGGCCTTTGTATATTGTACTAAATTGACAGTGTCATAAACTAACACAAAAAAGGAATATTTTGCTTGCAGAAATATTGCGCCAGTAGTAACATGGCATTAAGGTATAACAGTTAAATTAATAAATAAAAGTTATATTATAGGAAAAAACACCCAACAAGAATACATTTTATGACTTGCTTAAGGATAATAATACAGATGTATATAACATATAAAAGAAGCTGTGACATTGACACATTTAATTAAGGTTTGCTAACATTATGTATATATTAGAAGAAATAACAGTTTCTAGTAATGCCAATTTCTAGTTCATTAGGTTATTTTGTTCATACAATAAATGGGCCGCCCGTGGCCGAGCGGTTAGAGTCGCCGACGTGTAACTCCATAGCCCACCACGTGGATTAGAGTCCCTGTCAGCGTGATAACTTTCATCTTGGGTGGTTTTCCAGCTAACCTGCGATGCGCCGGTGGTTTTACCCAGTTTTAAGTCTGGGGTCTTCCTCCACCAATAATTACCTAGCCCATATGATCATAATTGTGTCAGTGCAATGTAACAAAACATGACAATAAAATTGTTTGTTTGTTGTTGTTTTTGCATAAAAATGTTTTGTGGTAGTTTCACCTATGGCACATGGGTAGTATTTGATTTATAAACATTAACATTGTAATTATCATCGTCGGACACCCGCGACCGATCCATTCCGTTACTCTCTATTCATCGGCCGTGGGATATTTAGTTCACTTTTCGCCGTTTCTGGTAATGATATTTCTTTGGTCGCTTCATAATCCGATGAAGATTTCAGTCCAATCATGAAGCTCGCTCTTTCATTGTTTCGACAAACTAGTCAACACGACGCAGACATTGTTATACTTCTGGTCTCCACGCTGAAGAGTATGGATCGTGTAAGCAGTATTATTAGCAGTATGATTAGCCAATTCTTGTTCTATTCAGTTCGATAAGACAACAGAAAATTTACGAATAAACCCACGGTCGACGAATGCCCAAAACGGAATAGCCGAGCGTGGCTATCCGACGATATGTAATAAAGAAACTGACCAAAACAAGTTTGAGGACTGTATTCTAAACCTTATACATGGCAAATGGTATAATATCCAGTTAATTAAACATATGAAACATTTAACAAACTAACATTTAAATGAAACTTTACAGTATGTATGATGTACAAAACTTTAATGATCCGTTAACTTATTTTTGGAGGTACAAGCAAATAGCATTAAAGTGTAATTTTTAGATTACAAATATACACACTAAGCTGCAACCACTTTAGATATTTAAAAAATATAAAAAATTTGTAATTGGTTGTGTTTATATACGCTAAACTGTGGCTATGTCGCCTTAATGCCGAAATTATTTTAACTAATGGCAAGGTTATATCGTTTTTGGTCGATTTTGTCCTTTTAGCTCAATGTCAATTAACCGTGCACAAAATGAACAATGCACTTGTCATATAGTTTTACCGTTCGTTCATTTCCGCCATTTAGATCAAGCATTTATGTTAAAAGATTAAAATTTACTTAGACTAATTGGTCTCTTTTAAGACCAACTGAAAAACATTTCTTTTCTTCATAATAATTAGAAACCTCAATTAAAATAAAAAAAAAAAACATAAATAGAAGTATATAATCAATTAACAACAAAGTGACCTCTCTTTGACACTGACAAAGGTTTAGCATGATTAGCAACGTCATCAAAAAAATAAATAAATAGCGAAAGCAAGTTTTAAAAATAGTCCAGTTGTAGACACATTAAAATATTGGTTGAATTTAACAATAGCTGTAATTCAATACCACAGCTCACCGAATGACTGGTGTAGGTTTCATGCTGAAGTGGGTATTGGTTTTACACAAGCCATTGTTTTCACTCGTTCTGTTTCACTACTCATGTGAAGATCTGCAATGAAAAATGCGACGAGAACGAAATAATGTCAAAACAGCTGTATACCTTGTGCTCGTATGTTTTACCCTAAACCTTCAAGATACATTTTTATGTATAAAGTAGAGTCATTTGACAAATAAAGTTTTAAAATATATTATAAGTATATCAAATAAAATCTTTATACAAGTAAAGTGAATACCTTTTTTTGTTGTTTTTTGCTAATTCTTTTAATAAGCAATAGGTTTGACATGAAGTAGCTTTAGGAATATAACTGTTCGAATTGGCTACTGCCCAAACAAAAATCGACGTAAGTGAACATGAAAGGAAAATGAAATCATAGTGATTAAAATCTTGTAAAATATCGATTTTAAATCTCATTGTCTTTTGTGAAGGGATTGACCTAGTCAGGTTTGTGCATTTTATTTTCTTATATACTTTTTATTTATTTATTTTTCTGTACATGTATAAGAAATAACTAAAAACAGAAAATGCATTTGCAACAAAAAATGCAATACAACAATTGTATCTGGACACATCTATTTGGAACGCAGTACACACATTTGTCATAATTGCCTATAAGAAATCGTGCAGTGCAAAGGTTTGTGAATTCTAAGAAACACTCTGCATTGCTTTGCTGTGAAAAATGCATAAATTAACCAAACATTGACCTGCCTTTAAAATTTAAAAAGAAATAAATATTTTTGTTATTGTTTTGTTTAACTACAGATCTCAAAAGCACAAAATTGAGATAACTTTTGTGCTTTTGAGAACTTGGTTAAATTTTGTGCTTTTGAGAACTATGGTTAGACTTTGTTTTTTCAGATCTTTATATCAATATTGTTTTGTTTGCTTGTTTGTTTGTTGTTGTTGTTTATTTTCATTAAACGTACTGAATTCTATGGAATGTCTACACTCTTATGGGCGCATGCAGAAAACAAAACTATATACATAGATTTATCCCAATAACCAATTGTTTTAATTTTAAGTATTGAATTCTTGCATTAATTGTATTAACTTTTAACAAGTTGAAGACATAACGACGCAGTTGTCTTAAGCTTAAATTATGAGTATTGAAATACATGTATTGGCATAGACCGAGTGCGGAATGCATGCATGCCAAAAGTAGAACTGTTCCTCTATAAATGTGTACCAGTACAAACTATAGAACAGTGTCTTCCATAAGATACACATCACTAGAATTCGAAATGACTTTATATGTCACAATAATTATTTTCATACGTTTATCAATGGAAACGATAAAGACGGCAAACTACAGTCTACTTATGCTATATTGCAACCCAATTTGTTGTTATGTATTATTATTAATGCGTCGGCTATCTAATCAAAGTCTTTAATTAATCGACAATTTTCATAATTAGCATTTTACATTGATATACAGTATTTTAAAAGCAAACCACCAAGATCAGTCTTACATAGAAAGGAGATACCCTTTGATTTTACGAGATATGTCGATGATTGAAATGCAAATATTACAGAAACCATGAAGCCAGAGAGTATCAATGCTGATCTTGCACGAAAAAGCAGTGAACAACTGCTTATAGAACGAGCCAGTCTTTCCCACAGTGCCGGTACAAGGCGGACACAAAGCGCTCCTAACGATCGAAGCTCTTACGACAAGTCGAATATCATCAGCGAAAACAGCCTTATTACTCATGCCATACTGACCACTTCGGAAACGTCACGTGACCAACACAAATCCAAGTCGGTTGGCCAAACTCCTGGTCTGAGTATTTTCTCAGATCTAGATTCTGTTGGTACTCAAGATGAAGTATTTGTCAAAGAAGCAATAGATACCCTAGAAGAACTGTCAAACAGATCAACGTGCGGGTCGGATAATGAAGATAACGCAAAAGAACAGGCTACGCTGAAGCCACCGCAGAAAACTACCACCAATGCACGTACTAGCAACAATTCTTGGCAGCTGTCAGGAAACAACAAAGTAACAGACGGTGTGATTTCATCTCAGAAGAGCAGTTTACAAGAACGTAGGATTCCGCTTTTGGTCATAGAAGAGGCGGATGACCAACGAGATGCAGTCAGCCAGCGGTCTCAGGACGGCTACCGTGTGCCCAGAAACTCTATGGCGGATTGTCTCAGTTCGGGTATGGACGTCGTAGGACCAATGGAAACCGCGCTTACACGGGAAACCAGGCCATCGGACAACTACGACCTTCCAACTGATGTCTACTTTGATGAACTAGTCCACGACATCGCAAGAGAGATCAATATCGATGACTTTGAGCTACTGCAAAAAGTTTTCATGTGTAAGTTATGTTTATGTTCGTTTCACATTGATTAACCAAATCAAATATAGATATACATGTATACACTAAAGGTAATAACCTCTTAACATGAACCGCAAAACAAGCATGCTGCTTTATATTCAATGGTAGGCAAACAACATCTGGGTTGCAGCAACACACACATTAATAGAAGGGAAATTATAAGAAGATAGATTCATAACCAAGTTGCAGCAATGCACAAGTTAATGGCGGGCAAAAGCACACATAAATAGCACGGAAAGTATAAGAAGATAGATTCATATCCGAGTTGCAGCAATGCACACATAAACAGCAGGCAAAGTATAAGAAGAGATACATATTCAAGCTGCAACAACGAACATGTTAATAGCAGGCAAAGTATAAGAAAATAGATTCAAATCTGAGTTGCAGCAATGCATACGTTAGTGGCAGGCATGGGTATAAAAAGAAAGATTCATATCTGAGTTGCACAATTCATGATAATAGCAGGCAAAGTATAGGAAGTAAGATTCAAATCTTACCTGTCGTAACGCACACGTTAATAGCAGGCAACGAAAAGGAACATAGAGTCACCTCTGCGGCACCGCAGGCAAATCATGAGAAGACAGATTCATATCTGAGTTGCACAATATACACGTAAATAGCAGGCAAAGTAAAAGACGATATTCATATCTGAGTTGCAGCAAAGAACATGTTAATGGAAGGCAAAGTATTAGAAGATAGAATCTTATCTGAGTTGTAGCAACTCACACGTTAATAGCAGGCAAAGCATAGGAAGATATCCATATCAGAGTTGCCGGCAAGTATATAAAAAGAAAGATTATTAACTGTGTTGCACAATGCATGTAAATAGCAGGCAAAGTATGGGAAGTTAGATTCATATCTTGGCTGTCGTAACGCACACGTTAATAGCAGGCGAAAAAAAAGGAACAGAGAGTCACCTCTGCAACACCGCAGGCAAATCATGAGAAGATAGATTCATATCTGAGTTGCACAATATAACGTTAATTGCAGGCAAAGTATAAGAAGATCGATTCATATTTGAGTTGCAGCAACGCACACGTTAGTGGCAGGCAATGGTATCAAAAGATAGATTCATATCTGAGTTGCAGCAATGCATACGTTAGTGGCCGGCAAGAGTATAAAAAGATTCATATCTGAGTTGCACAATGTACACGTTAATTGCAGGCAAAGTATATGAAGATAGATTCAGTTGTAGCAACGCACACGTTGATAGCAGCCAAGAAAGTAGAACTGATACACATGTAAGTTTCAGAAATGAACACGTTAATGGCAGGCAAATTATAAGAAGCATTCATATCTGAGTTGCAGCAACGCACAAGTTAGTGGCAGGCAATGGTATCAAAAGATAGATTCATATCTGAGTTGCAGCAATGCATACGTAAGTGGCCGGCAATAGTATAAAAAGATTCATATCTGAGTTGCACAATGTACACGTTAATTGCAGGCAAAGTATATGAAGATAGATTCAGTTGCAGCAACGCACACGTTGATAGCAGCCAAGGAAGTAGAACTGATTCACATGAAAGTTTCAGAAATGAACACGTTAATGGCAGGCAAAGTATAAGAAACATTCATATCTGAGCTGCAGCAACGCATACGTTAATGGCAGGCATTGGTATAAAAAGATAAATTCAAATCTGAGTTGCAGCAACGCACACGTTAATAGCAGGCACAGTATTAAAAGATTGATTCATATCTGAATTGCATAATGCCTACGTTAATAATAGGCAACGTACATGTTAATGGCAGGCAATGGTATTAAAAGATAGAATCATATCTGAGTTGCAGCAACGAACACGTTCATGGTAGGCAATGTTATAAAAAGATAGATTCATATCTGATTTGCAGCAACGCCACGATAAAAGCAGGCACAGTATAAGAAGATTGATTCATATTCAAGTTGCAGCAACGCACATGTTAATGGCAGGCAATGGTATAAAAAGATAGATTCATATCTGAGTTGCAGCAACGCATACGTTCATGGCAGGTAAAGGTATAAAAAGATCGATTCATATCTGAGTTGCAGCAGCGCACACGTTAATCACAGGCAACGGTATAAAAAGAAAGATTCATATCTGAGTTGCACATTGCACACGTTAATAGCAGGCAAAGTATGGGAAAATAGATTCATATCTTAGCCGCAGCAACGCACATGTCATGGGAAGCTATGGTATAAAAAGATAGATTCATATCTGAGTCGCAGCAACGCACACGTTAATGGCAGGCAATGGTATAAAAAAGATAGATTCATATCTGAGTTGCAGCAACGCACACGTTAATAGCAGGCACAGTATAAGAAGATTGATTCATATCTGAGTTGCACAATGCATACGTTGATAGCAGGCAGAGTATTGGAAGATAGATTCATATCTTAGCTGTAACAGCGCACACGTTAATAGCATGGGAATGGAACATACAGTCACCTCATCAGCATCGCAGGCAAAGAATAAAATTCGTCAGATCTGTGTTATTAGAATTGATCCACATTTAAGTTGCAGAAATGAACACGTTAATGGCATGCAATGAATAAGAACATATATTGATATATTAGTTACAACAATAAATACAATGATGGCTGTTTAACTATCACTTTAGCACAATAATTTTGTCCAGAAACCAAGCTTCTTTGAGAAAAACAAAATTATTGTTTCCGGATGCGGTCTAGAGTGGATGTAATGACGTGGGTCTGCGTAGGTATATGGGCTATAAAACAGTATTTTCTTAACGGGAATAATAAAATTAAAGACATTGGCAGCTGGACGTCGTAACAGGATGAAATATTTATTGTTGGTGTTGATTTGATTGCTTTTTCAAAATACTCCTAAGAACCACTCCAAAAACTAGATGTTTTTACGATTCTCTATCTGATATATCTAAAATAACCAATAAAAAGTGTGGTGTTATTTATTAGAATACACGCAATTTATATTTGTCGATTTTCAGTCCAAACAAACAACTCCCTTTAAATGAGACTGCCTGTCGTTGACAGAAGATACTTAAATACTTAAAAGAGTCGAGATGGGGTTAAAACAACTTGAAGACAGACATCCCGTACGGGTCTACGAAAGAGCCCTTTAAGAGTGGTTGTTGTGTTTTAGAAATACAAACATTTAATCAGTCTGTTTCATGTTCGCTAGTCTTTAACTTTTGTCGCCTTTAATTATTTTTTCTCCCCCATTCTGCCGATAGATCGCGAAGGAGTCGTAGACTGCCTCGATGTTGACCAAGATTCTCCGATCACTTTCTTCCGGAAGTTGCAAAGGCGGCGCCTCTTGTCACGTGACAACATCAGCCTGCTGCAGGAAGTGACGCAGTTGCTGGACAAACCGCACCTGCACGCACGAGCCGTGCAATATGTGCGTCACAACTGGGAGACCGTCTTTTTCTACCAAGAGATGTTGCTGTCTCGTAAGAAGCCTTAATTATCATAACAGTCATTATTTTAAATTATTGTATCCTAATCGTGATATAAATTATATATAAGGTAACTTATTAATTTTTTTTCTTAAATACACATGCATATATTAATTAGTTATTTTTTGCAGTTTTTACAACTTATGTTTAGCAGTAAACATCAACACTTAAGTCAAAATCCTATTTTACTAAAAATCAGCAAAGGCGAAAGAGAAATACACATTGCGATAAAAATTAGTAAAGTATCTATTAATGAACATTACTGTACCCTGATAACGGTAATTGATACATTGAAAATGGGTTCTCTTGAAGCAAATATAGAGCTTTTATGTTTTATACCATGCCTAGAACATTACATTAACTGCATTCGGCCACACTATAATGACGCTGTGGGAATTAGGGCATAATTTCTGCATAAAATCACACTTCAGTAAAAAATCAGACGGTTTAAACACGGTCTACATTTTGAGATAGTACAAATCGCGATAAAAACACTCTAAAAATGCAATCATTCCAAATCTCTATAATACATGCGCGATTGTGATCTCTGCTAAAAATAGTTACCGACGTCAGAGCGGATAACCCGGATAACGATATAACGTAATCTCAAAAGTGAGTTGTTACGTGGTTTACCTATTTAAAAATAGCTAACTGTGCAGCGTTGGCTCAAATAGGAAATACCTAATGAGGAACAGGGATGTATGTTTCATTGTTCACACTGATCTAGGGCAGGTATAAGTAGCATTTTGCAAGATCTTAAGGAAACGATGACTTTTTTGGTTATTTGAGGAAAAATGTTTTGGTCTGTTGGGAACCACATTTAAGTAAAACGGTCTGTCTGTAAATATTAGAAAAGTTATGACGGACAAGCGAAATCGGATGGACAGTTGAACGCACGTGCTCGTACAGACGTACTGAAGGACTGACACAAACGGACGAACGGACAGAACGACTTACTTTGTAAGCCGTCCGTGACGTTACTATTCTTAGACCGCTCTCAGAGCTCCATACGACGTCATTTATTTATCATCCGAAATCCGCTATTTCTGTTCAAAAATGTTTTATTGCTTTTGATCGTTAGAAAAGCACTTAAGCGAACATTTAAATGAGCTTTAGTATACATATGTACGCTATTATTGGGAAACAATTTTAAAAGCATAATTGGAATTGTCACTCAATTTACATATATCGTAGGCCATGAATCTCTTGCTTTTCCAGCGCAAGGATTCGACAAGGTGAAGCTGTACAAATCCAGCACTGACTTCACTCGCTTCAAGCGGGCCGACCTTGAAGCCATGCGGTCGGCTCTCTCTGCAGTACTGGTATTCCCTCAGCACTCGGTGTACGTGGTGGGGATCGAGCCAGCTCTGGCTGGCGGGGTTGTGATCACGTGGATGCTGCCGGAGCACTTGCTAGAAATCCTGGAGGAGCAGACTGCCGGCGGACTGCCACTACTGAACCAGCTCGGGATCTACTGTCTAGAGATTTCAGGAACTACTTTCAATATCAGAGGTAAAGATACGTTGAAAAGGTAGTTATTTATTATTATGACTGCCATGCACATCCCAACATTTGTATTTCTACCAATTTCTGTACTTTTTCTTTTAATCATTTGAAAGAGTCCATCAATGTTTTTTTTTTCATAAAGTCACCTGCATTTAATAAATGTATACGTGATACAGTAAAAAAAATGTTATTTTAATTGAACTGCATGCTTCCGTCAGATATAGAAAGAGCCGTGTCGTATTTCATAGTTTAATTTAAAAACTGTACACAAATGAACAATTGCATTTTCCTAAACTGATGTGCATATGTCAACACAGATCTACTAGCTACAAACTGCGATACCCTATCTGCTTTACTATGTAAACGTGTTATTTCAACAGACTATATGTACTTACTTCTTGTAGGCCACTACACAGGGGTATCTGGACAAGACTCTGACCATAACAAGTTCCTGACGGTATACCGCCAATTACGGGAGAACACTGCCAAACTGCAGGAGCGAGACCTGGAGGTTTCAAGGCTGAAACGGGAGACGGAGTTTCTGAGACTCGAACTCGATACTATGGGAACAGAGCTACAGCTGCTGACAGAAAGGTCGGCTCATGATCATTTGGAATACACAAAGGCTGTATCGAAATTACGAGCCGTCGGCGAGAAGGCAAGACAATCTGCAGCGAGTCAGCCAGTTTCTCTGCCTATTGCAATGTCCACTCCGCGGCTAGCTCTACAAGGAAAACCGTCTGCGGTCATCGAGGCGGTTTCCCGACCGCTGGCATCCCGCCGGTCTCGCAGTGTGGAACGCAGCACAGCACAGACGGTACACATGGGGTCCAGAGACACCGGTCGCACTTTGACTCGGCATAGTTTCCGGTCGACGGTGACCAAACATACACGCCAAACTGAGTACCTGTTTGACGTAGGGCGGAAGTACAAGCGGTTACATGGACGGGACGAACTGTTTGAGGAGATCGAACACATCATTCACGAACTGGGCGGTATCAGCGAGCCACTATGACCACACAATCCATTCTGAATATCTCAACGTCACCTCGCTTTTCCGCACAACCTGTAGAAATGACAGAAATTGGAATCTGACAGTTTGGCTGTATCTTATGCATGTGACAATATCATACCCTGTTTGAGAGGCAATATGCCATTATTTTTGCGTAAACCCGTAATTTAGTTTAGGAAAAACACGAATTTTAAACACTACCTTACTTGTTGAATACATGTAGTACAAATTATAAAAATAAATCCTATTGTCTTTCCAAATCTGTAAATACTAAATATGCACGATGGGGATTAGTCGAATAATGATATGAGTGATATCCAACAGTAAATGGCCATGTGTTTTGTAGGTCTATAAATAGCGAACTGTGCAACGTGGCTAAGATAGGAAACACATGTTAGTCATTTTAGTGGATGTTATGCTTCATTTAAACATAGATGTAGGACATCGTATGTATGTCGTCAGATCTTTTTAAGTAATAATTAATTTGTTTGGCTGTTTGAAAGTGAAGAAATAACAACTGTCGGACGCATGTGCACCTTCATTAAGCGGATCTTCTTTATAGGGACAATTTTTACTTCAGCCAAATGAGCTTCATAAATGCCTGCATGTTTTAATATTAAATTGCACAATACATGCGATCTTTAAGGGGACACGTCATATCTTTATACGTAACCTGTTTTGTAAAGAATGAAGGTTTTATTGCCCTGAACTACTAATGTACCTAGATTTATTGTTTAAAGTGTTGTTTTGGTGTGATATTCGTGTTTCAGTAGCAATATGTAGTATTAAACATTATTTCTGTTTATTGAATAAATTTATGTTTGAATTTGATATTATGTTGATGGTGTTATTAAAAAAGAACGAGCTACGTCTTTAGAATCGGAATAGTTCGACAGAAGGTCGTACACTAAACGTATCCGGCGTTTGACTCACTTGAAGGTGGTATCCGACAGTTTGCTTATATTAAATACACGTGCCAATATCTAACTACCACTTTGGCAAATTTGATCATATTATTTACTTAAGCGAATACTTTAGTCATTATAAAGACGATTTTGAACACTTACTCTATTGGTTGACTTTACCAATCGCGAAAAAAAACCGTCTAAATGTTCAGTCTTTCCAACTTTGTAAAAAGTGCGATAGTGGTCTCTGCTAAAAATAGATATCGATGTCAGAGTGGATTACCCGGATGACTATATAATAATATGTGGTCACGTGGATTTCTAAGTTTAAAATAGCTATCTCTGCAGCGTGGCTCGGATAGAAAACACTTGTTTGCAATGACGAGTTGGGATTTATCCTTGACTGTTCACAAAGATTGTTGACGCCAAGAACAGCAGTTTGCAAGACCTTTTCGGATACAAATGACTTATTTGGTTTTTTGAGAAAATTTCTTCGGACCAAACTGTCGGATGCCGCCTTTAAGTTGGGCAATAAAATCGGATGTCGTAACATGTGCAAACGGTGAACGACTTTTTTTAATCGTTAGTCTTGCACAATAATATAAAGTATTGATAATCAGCTGTTTTGTTTAAACGCGTCTACATATTAAATAAGTGTTATACAATACGAACGGTAGGATTAGGATTAGTACGGAAGATATAATCTTATCGATTTATCACTATCTTATCCTTTCCTGAACATAGCATTATAAACAACTACAAGTATGGCTTATTTGTTATAATATATGATTTGTAAAGCGATGCGACAAAATACGAAAACCAGAAACGGCTGTAATGACAGTGTTAATATGAAGCAGTCTAATAAACAAAATATGAAATAATTTCAATAATAATGAAAAATATGAAGATCCTTTCTTTTAAATGGTCGTTTCGGAATTTTACTAATAAAGGTTTTGTAAGCTTACTGGCGTGGTGATCTGCATGGTTAAACCACTGGACATTATATTAGAGATTGCATAGTTATATACGTTATCGTCATTATTACATAAATCATACCATTTGCCTACTTCACTAATCAGATATATACATTTTATGTTTATATTTTGAAGCTATATGGGCGGATCTAGCGAAATCTGAAATTGTAAAAAGATACCTTCCATGAAGGTATTTTAAACGTTTTATGGTGTGTCGCATCCTTATGGCTTGTGGTATCATTGCCACATATGTGCTCAGGGCGACAGATAATACGAGCAAGGACGCATTTACGCCTTATATGTCTTAAAAGCAAATTGAAATCTAACTATTTGTGTAAAAAAATACTTTTTATAACAGTCTGTCAAGCATCTGAAATGCTGGAAATGGCTAATTTGACTTCTAGATGTCAACACTCTTCCTGTAAGGCTATGCTCCCACCCTCCATACACCCTAACACTTACCCGTACATATGTCTCTTTTTAAATTTGAGTAATTCTCCCTATCCCATGAAAACAATATGATTATTAATTATCGTTGTCGCAGAGAAAACAGTTTGGAGTTATAGAAAAAGGCAATAGCAGCTGGAAATGTATCTGTTTGGCTGCTACATTTGTAAAGATTTTGGTGGTGGGGTGTGAGAGGTGCATGCCCACAGACCCCCTAGCACGTAGCATGGCTAGCACCTCTGGTGCTCGCTTAATTTGGGTCCCACCCCTCTGTAGAAAAAGACAGTTTGCCTTTATAAAAAAACCACACAACATTTCCCTTGTTCTTGAGACTTTTTGCATTTTTTCTGAGTACACTTATGCTTAAGTCTAAATATAGACAATTTCGAACACTACGGCAACTGTTTGGCAGTAAAAACCGCAAAAATTTGATCTTAGTATTCATCGACTCAAATCTATGAACTGGCAGGATATGGATTTCTACTAAGATACCAAAATCAGCGGGTTACCCAGATGATGATATAACGCGATCCCAAAAGTAAGCATTCGAGTGTTTTTCTTGGTTTGGACCAATTACTTTACCCACAAACAACACAATTATTTGCTTCTACCTGAGCATATCACACGAAATGCTGTCCTACATCGATGATTGTGAAAAGTGAATCATTGCACCCAATATATGTACTTTATATCTGAGCCACGTTGCACGATAAGATTTTTTATACTAGGAATAAAAAACTAACACGAGACCACTTTCTTTTGAGACCACAGTATATCATCATCCACCTTGACGTCATTGACTATTTTTAGAAGAAATCCCAATCGTGCTTATTTATAGATTTTGGAAGAATAAACATTTAGAGTAACTTTCTTACAACTGAGGTTTATTTTTATGTAGAGACCGGAACAGATATTATGCACAAAAAACAAAAACATGGATCAGATAATGTTGCATGGATTTGATAAAGGTAAACTTCCACCTTTAAAGCGACATGGTCGCGATTGGTGCTGCACATTTTCATTTTGTTATAAACAACATTTCTTGAACCGCGATAAAATTGGAAGAAAATAATACATCTGACTACTTAATTGTATACATAAAAACACGTTGTCCTTTGAAATTGTTTTAATTGTTATCAAATTAACGTTTTCTATAGGACAAACGAATTAGGTGTCAGTAGAAAATCTATTTAAGTATGATATTTGTATCGTTTCTTCAGTATGCATAGCAGCTAAATACAAATTTGCAAAAAGATTAATGTGTTAAGGGAAAGAAGGACTCCATCTTCGGCGATTCTTGAAAAGAGTGATTTGATGAAAAACGTGTGAAATATTTTATATGTTAAGCAGAGTTCATTAGTTGTTCAGCTATCTAACAATGCCACGTGAAAATAATGGAGATAACAACAGCAAGCAATTCACCATCTGAGACCTTACTATCTTGAGGGCCGTCCGTAGTTGGGCGGTAAGAGACATCGATTTGTAACTCCTCAACCCCTACCCGCCTGGATTCGAGTCCCTGTCGGGCCGAAACCTTCATGTGAAGAGTTCTTCCAGCAGACCTTCGATGCGCCGGTGGTTCTACCCAGGCATATATCTGGTATCTTCCTTACGCCAATATCACCATTGTGTGATGTAAGTTAAAATAAATCTAGACTTTCGACATTATGCTAGACTAGTTAAATACACAAGTTTATCTCATAGTATAGTGACACTATCCGTTTGTAAATCGAAAAATCAAATCAAATTTAGGATTATCACTCATCAGATTGCATAACACAGAAAATATCTTCTGTAATGTTATCAACATACACTTACTATGAGTCAATGTTCTAAAATCGCCAACTAAAAGAGTTATCAAAATAAAGGGAAACAACCCAGTTTATACTATCTGATATTGTTAGTTGTTTATCCAGAGTTACCTTCCGCAAGAAACGATATGTGGCGCTGCAACCCTACCCACAATGCCCATATTTAGAACACCGTGACAGTTGCGGCTGCTGATTTCTGTGATGCTAGAGGTGCACAGTAGCGGTACGTGGAATGGTATCGTTTGGTTAGGACACGCAACATCTAGTAAAAGTCGTTAAGCAAGGTTTAAATGTGTGGAGTTTATATGGTTCAAAAAGCAAACAAAACGCGTGTTATTGGATTTAGAAAATAAGCGCGCGTGGTATTGCTGCTGCCAGCATCACTCTGGCTACAATAGCGAATCGCTGGACAGGAAAATCTAACTTTCGTTTTTGTGTGATTCTGAGTTGTTGGATTGTTTTCGAATATCGGCGGACAAGTTTGCTGTTTGAAATGTTCGTGGATTTATTCACAGCATGCTGTTGTCATCATTTTACTTAGGAAATTAAATATTAACGGCTGTTGTTTGAAGGTTGTGTTTTTGTGAAAGATTTACATATCATTTTCAGACATAGACTCTAGAGAACTTATTCATTTGGCATGTTTATACCCACTCTATAACACTGCATCCTATTATGAGATGTTCTGGACATTTCTCATAATCAGGAGTTTGTAGACTAAATATTTTAAAAATTCAACAACACATGCTTGTGTAAGTTATCTTACTTCCAGTAAATATCCTAGACAGTTGCTATAAGAACATTCATCATGCTTAGCCCTTCTGTAAAAATGTGTTTGTGGCTTTTCATAGCATTGACAATTGCTGACCAATTTGTAACAGCATCTGCTGTTGATGGCAACTGCACTATGTTGGCAGAGGAATGTAAGGATGGACTTATTATACCAAGATGGTTGCCGATAGGAAATCTTAGCCCAGGTGACAAAGCAGCAAGGGCCGTGGTGTATTTTGCCGCCATGATCTACCTTTTTCTTGGTGTCTCCATTGTTGCTGACCGTTTCATGGCAGCCATTGAAGTGATCACATCCCAGGAGAAAGAAGTTATAGTGAAGAGGCCTGATGGAGAGACACAGGTTGTAAATGTAAGAGTTTGGAATGAAACTGTCTCCAACTTGACATTAATGGCTCTTGGTTCTTCTGCCCCTGAAATCCTTATGTCCGTGATTGAAATCTGTAAAAATAAATTCAAGGCTGGAGAGCTAGGTCCAAGTACTATTGTTGGAAGTGCTGCATTTAACCTCTTCATCATCATTGCTATATGTGTAACTGTCATACCAAATGGAGAAACTAGGCGCATAAAGCATCTGAGAGTGTTTGTTATTACAGCAGTTTGGAGTGTGTTTGCCTACTTGTGGCTGTACTTCATTCTTGCTGTTACAAGTGTTGGTGTTGTAGAGGTCTGGGAAGCCATTCTTACCTTCATGTTTTTCCCTCTAACTGTATTGACCTCATATATTGCTGACAAGAAGATTTTAGGGTACCAGTTTCTGTCCAAGAAGTATCGTTCCAGCAAGCACCGTGGCGTAATTGTCACCTCTGAGGGTGACCATGAAATGGGAAAGGCCAATCATGTTGGTAATGAGGTTATTTTCAAGGGAATTGACTCTCAGGATAGTGATGTACGTGAATTTGAAACCCACCGAAAAGAGTTCATGGACATTTTGAAGGATCTTAGAAAGAAAAATCCAAACACTGATATGAAAACTTTGGAAGAAATGGCTGAGCTAGAGGCTATTAACAGAGGTCCTAAGAGTCGTGCTTTCTACCGTATTCAAGCCACAAGAAAACTGACAGGAGGAGGAAATGTCATCAAGAAGTCTAAGATCGAGAAAAAGGCCAGCCTTGAAGATATCAAGGTTGATGTGGATGAGGATATTACAAGGGTATTCTTTGATCCTGGTCATTACACTGTCATGGAGAACGTTGGAACATTTAACCTGACTGTCACAAGAGAGGGCGGTGATTTGAACAAGACGCTGTATGTTGACTTCAAAACAGAAGATGGTACAGCCAATGCTGGCTCCGACTACATTGCGACTGAGGGAACCTTGGTCTTCTACCCACTTGAAGTCCACAAGCAGTTCCCAATCACTGTACTGGATGATGATGTCTTTGAAGAAGATGAGCATCTGTATGTCAGACTGAGCAATTTGCGAATTGGTGATGCTGATGGCATGTTTGAAAGCAACAACACAAACGCTGTGGCCAAGCTGGGAACGCCATTCCTGGCCACAGTCATGATCCTGGATGATGACCATCCTGGTATCTTCCACTACGCGGAACCAGAAGTGCAGGTCTCTGAAAGTATTGGAGAGTATGATCTTAAAGTTATGCGATCGTCTGGCGCTAGAGGTACTGTGAAGATTCCGTACTACACCGTCGATGGTACAGCCAAGGCAGGCAAGGATTACGAACCAGCCTCAGGAGAGCTGCTGTTCCATAATGATGAGACTGAGTAAGTTGAGTCTTCTCTTTATTGTAGGTTTTTTATTTATTTATCTATTTTATTGCGGCTCAAGTTTGGTAAAGGTCCTTGATCTTTATTTTTAGGGTGTACCAAAAATTTCATAGAAAGTCTAATAAAGGGAGGCATATCCAAGCAAACCATCACATTTAAGATATGTATATCACTTATATACTTTTATCAATTATATGATCTTAAAGGATATAAACTTCATTGCTTTCAATATGTTGAAATCGTTCCTGAATGTTGTAGGTGTAATATTGATGTTAGACTCTTTAAGATGAAAGATGCTTATTGCGCCAATATTATATATTTCATATGTGGTTGACAGTTTATGTGACAACAGATTGTACCCCTTATAGCTAAACTACATGCAATTTAAACAATATGCTTATTCACAATTAGCAGTGTTATGTAGTATTATTTTTGCCTGAAGGAATCATGTTTCGTAGCATAAATCTTTCTAGAAGTTTATGATTTATAAGTTTTGTATTTAAATTGAGGATAATTTTTTTTATTGTAATATGTAACTGTTTAACATACAGCACAGCACATTTACTCTACACATTTAAATGTGAAGATTTTGTTCCACTGCTATCATTAGAAGTAAAAAAAGGCAAACTATTTTTAGCTGGTTTTGATTTGTTTAGGTCAAATGCTTTAATTGTTCATACATTTATGATAATGAAATAATTGTGTTTTACATGTTGTATACATAAGCATTTATTATCAAAATGATATGATTATAAACTGATGACTGATCAGCATGTTGGTATAATAAAAGCATTTACTAAATGGTATTACATGGATTATTTAATAAGGTATAAATGTTTTACCATTTATTTTCCCAAATCATACCAACAGTCCAATTTCATGCTAAGCTGTTATCTGACCATCTATGTAAGATCAGATCATTCTGATCATAAACTCATGTGTGCATACTGTGTAAGTATGCTCATATTGTGTAAGTATGCTCATACTGTGTTGCCAATTATTGGTAGGCATATATTTATGAGATAGACTGTGGCAGGCCAGATCCTAGAATCAATGATCACCCCCCATACCTGTTGTACTGATTATGGGTTTCTCCGTAACAGCAGTTGTAGCAGCAACAGCACATGTGTGAGCTTTCTCATAGTGTATATAATTATAGATGTGATGATCAGATGAGAGAGGCCAAGTCCCCCCACCACATCCCCAGCTCCTGCTGAGGGTATTATTGAAGACTGCCATGCCTGCCAATGCTGCTTGCAAATACTCTTCTTATCATCAGCTGTATGACTGTTTCTTTTCTTGTAATAAACAAGATAGAATGAATGCATTTATTTTCACAGAGCCTTAGGTAATGGGGGTGGGGCAGGGGTGGGGGTGGGGTGGGGGTAAATCACATTTGTTCTATTGCAATTTATCCTATCTGCTCAAATTCCTCTATGTTGGTATTCATTTAACTGTCCCAGTCAGTGATTCTAATAAGTTCCAGCATTTTTGTACTTTGGTGAAGAAATAATGAATATATCAGTAAGAAGTACTCTCCTTGTATTGGGCAAGCTGTTCCTAGTTTCTTTCACCTGCACCATAGGGTCATAGCATGCTGTAAAATGCTTCTTTTAGGAAGCATTAGAGTTGATTTCATATGTTGCAAATGTGTCCATTGATTACTTTTTCATAAAGCATAAAAAGATAAATTTAAATTAAAAAAAAATCTAGTCAAGAAACTCAACAATAAGCTAATTTAACAATTTGATGAAAAAACAACAACAGCATTATTCACATAATTTAAAGTATTAAAAATAGTTTTAATCATTTTACTTTTGTATTTTGCATTGATTTGCATTATTCATATTAATTTTATGTAAATTGCCTATAATGTGTGCCATTCTCTGTTTTTCTGTTTCACTGTGCATGAAGGTTTAATAACAAGGCTTCTTCCTTTATTTTTACTTTTTTATTCTGTACCCTATCATTAAAGAAGTCAAACAATTTTTGGATGTTACCGGTAAGCTTGTATATTTTGCTCTAGCACATCTGCTCAGAAAACACATAATAGAAAGAGAAAATGTGGAGATTTATTAGCATAAGTTAGAAAAAGAACTATGTTTCTTCATGGGTATGGCTGCTGATAAAAGGAAAAAAAATCATTTGCCATATGAACATGTCCTATCATTCTTAATTAAACCTTACATTATGATAGCAATTTGAAGATACTAAATTACCAGCAAAACATGCATATAAAATGGGTAAAAAATATCCCTTGATCTAGAGAATGTTGATTTCTAGTCTATTATATAATATTGGAAGTCTTTTGTATAGGCATTCTCCAAATGGGACCTATGTAAGTTGTGTAATATGCTACATGCAGTATTGTAGATTGTATCATTACTTTTTCATTAGATAGTGAGGGTAGCTGGGAGGGAGGCCTGTGTGGCTGCCACATGGTTCTCATTGTGATCAGTTGCGGGAGCAGTTTGTTATCTGTGGTAGTTCCATCCCCACATATGGAAGCACTGGAGCTATCAAACCCTCGCCCAGTCTAGCCTCATGGGATACCTAGTCTTATCATTAATACAATAGCACAAATCCAGGTGAGGTCGAAGGATTCCACCTTTGTAATCATTGACTCATTAACGAGTATTAACCCTTTGCCTTCTATATTTTGTTTATGGCTAATACTAATTGTTGGTTAATTACTTACAAAAAATTGACTATCATGTAAAAACAACCTTCTGCACATCTTGCTGAAAATTTAACAGAAAAAAATGATGATGCTGATAAAGGCAGCTCCCTTGCAGTTGAAGATTGCTCATCTAGATCTAGGTTTGCTGAGGCTATATTAATGTTTGTTTAGTAGGCTAGGAGTTAGTAGAAGAAATGTGATTAAAGACACCCATTTTTGCTTCTTGTTCTGGTAAACATTGGACATGGCTAATCTAAGTTAATAATTAAAAGTAATGAAAGTAATATAAGCAAACTAGAAGTGTATGATAAGGACACATAAGTAAAGATGGGTTATCACTTTTATGTGTATGTTGCATTGCCAGCTTACTGGGCAGTATTGCTTGTGATACCAGCCAGGTTTATGAGAAATCTGGATTTCTGAAGCACCCTGCATGACCTTGACTACTCACGGTCAGTTATTCATGCCTTGGAAGAAATAGTGCATGTGCAGAACAAATATGAATGTCTAAGGACACTAGATCACAGCCTTCTGCGGCACTGAACTAGGTTACATAATGACAGGTCATATTACTAAATATCATCTAATCTATAGCTACTGCATGCATTCTGAGAGGAATGGTGCAGACAGGATTGTTAGATTCAGATCACAGGGTAGTAAGAAGTAGTAGTAAATTTCCAACTCAGATTATTTTTGTTGAATCCGGTAGCATGTATGAGCATTTATTTTAGACCTAACTTAAGTTAGAATGCAAAATCATAAAGAAAGTGTTGAATATTTAATGAAATGGTTTCTCTTATCGGATGTCAATAACAACTCTGTAAAACTTTTGTCCCATTGTATAATCTATATTTTAGAAGAAGGGTTCTGTGTTCGCTTTGCGAATGACTTGCCTGCTTTCCAACTTCCAATGCAATGTACATTTGTTTTACTACAGAATAATTTTGTCCATTGTTTGCACACCTGTAATCGTGTACAGGACCAAATTTTCACTGCACAAACAGCGCTTTTGAGCGGTTTGATTTTTAACATTGTGCTGTAAGCAATGGTTGTTGCCAAGTGCTATCAAATATATTCACTTATCATGTGTATAAGGTAAAAAGCCTCAGGAAAAATTATTTGGACCTCATTGTCATAGTGTCAGTGAAACTATAGTGGAATTGATACATAGACAGAGCAAGTATGTGCATATACATAAGAGTATTCATAGGGAAGTTTTCCTTTTTTCTTGGCTATGATAGTTTTTAAAGTAATAATCATAATTCATTCATAATCTTGTTTAGATGGATTTGGATTGTCTAGAGTTAATCTCCCTTTGTGATAATCACTTATGGCAGGTGTCACTACTAATAATTTCTTGTGTGTGCAATGTTACAAAAGAGTAAATAATATATAATCTGTAAGCACTTAAGTATAATTAGGATGTAAGTCCATGTCTACAACACTTGTAATAAGGTATAGACATAGACATTCTTGAGACTGAGTTGGTGTGATGTAATGCAAAAACAAATCCTTTGATAAATATCATTAAATGACTTATTTCTGTTTTATGGTAAAAAATGATAACTTTAAGATTTTCAACAAGACATTTTGTTTCTTGCAATGCCTTAACTGGAAATTCTATTTGAAATTTCATGCAAAAGATGTTTTTTTTGATGAAAAATGGGAACTTCTTTGAAAGCAATTTGAATTTGTCACTAGCTTGTTTGTTAAAATAAGATCTTGTGAATGTCCTGGAAACTGCAAAAATTGATTGGTTTGGGTGGAAAGAAAACGGAGCTGTGTGGGTATTTTTAAAGTAAGGAGATATCAATGGCATTACAGTATGCCTTTGCTAAATAAGTGGCATACTGAACAATTTGGCGACTCTACCACTACTCCATGGGCGCCCAGCATTTCTAAAAATCAATGACATCAATAACTGATTATGTTTTTTTGTTAGTTCTGTAGCAATTTTTCCAAACAGAACATGTTATGGAAAAAGGGCCCCCATTCCATTAAAAAAATGCAAATTGATACTTATAAACTGATTAAAGTCAATTCTTAAGGGGATATAACTATACTGATTAAAGATATACAGTCCTTTACAAAGAGACTATTTAAAGTAATTATGTTTTTTTATGTAATATTTGTTTTTAATTATTTTAGTCATTATAAATACTAAAGCACCTATTGATCAAACATAAGACAAAAAGTTTAGATTCAGATCAACCTACTGGATAACTGGAATTTGATCAGGATTGAATTTTTACCCAACAATATCACTACATGTAGATTCCTTTGCATTTACAAACTTAATGAGGTTTAGTTTTATAAAGAAAGTCTGTTGCTACATGGTTGAGTCACATTTTTTGTTAATTCCCCTTGACTTCTCAATCCCAGGGTTGTCACTAGAAATATTTTGAGCAGGCTCAATTAACTTTTGAGGAGGCTAGGCTATGCGAGTGCCGAAGGCGAGAAGCGCTGCTAGGGGGGTCCGGGGGCATGCTCTTGACCGATTTTCCAATTTTTCCAAATTTGAGGCGGCCCAATTTCCATTTGAGGTGGTCAAATCGGCCGCCAGCCGCCTCCTAATGACAACCCTGCAATCCCTTGCCATTTTGGTTCAAGTCCCAGTAATGTTGAAAAATTTCAAGTTCATAGTTTTCAAACTTACCAGCAGTGTCCCAGTGGTTCTTTCCTGACATTAGTTTTGGGGGTCTTCCTCTACCAATAATAGCCTAAATGACCATAATTGTGTTGCTGGGATGTATTGAAATAACAAAAACAAACGTTTTAGTCGAAGCATCCTGGGAGAATAAGTTATGCCAAGATATTTAAGCAAACCTTCCACAGAAATGGGTGCATTAAAATATTTATTTGAAACATTAGTTGATAAGTTAACTCTGCTTTGTAACATAATACTTTTTGACTGTGGTTGCTTTCAGTTAAAATGACTTTTTTTGCAGGAAATATAACTTTGTCAGCTGTATGTTTTGTGATACAGGAGTCGTTTACACGGTTATTTGGTTATCAAGAATAGAATTTCTCATTTGAAGATACATTTCATTGCTGCACAAAATATGACAGATTTCTACCTCTTCTCATCTCAGATTAAGGTAGAAAAACAACATCAAATGAGCAAGGACGAGTAATGAAGGAAACGAGAGCAGCTGTTGAATTTCTGTTATTTTTGTCTCTCAGTCATGCTTTGATAATATTAAAAGGTGAAACAAGTCAAAAAGATATGATTTTTCAATATATCATTTTCTATAATCAATTTTTAAAAAAAGTTAATTTACACAGGGTCAAAATTTTATTGTGATTTGAAAAGTGAAAATGTGTTAGGAATATTGATTGACTGATGTGTTTTATTATTACTTTTTGACAAACATTTAATCTTTTCTACTCACATGTTTAGACAATGAACAAATCTTTGTCTTCTATAACAGATTGAGGATTTTTTTGACAACCATGTAAATTTCATGAATTTATTGTGTAAGTCTGAGTTTTTTCTCAAGAAAATTTGAAAGAAGCTTTATCTAGCCTTCGTGTTATGAGCGATACTGGGAGAAAGAGACTGGAGTTTTTACCTGTCTTTTGTCTGCGTTGCCCTTTCATTCATATTACATGTATACGATTTTAATACTTCACCCAATTCTGTTGAGTTCCTTTATAAAATGGTTTGAACTATTTTTTAGTACATGTATGTTAATTAATTTTTATGTCATGGGCTTAACCAGTATTTAAATAAACCCTTTGTTGTTATGAGTGATAACTGAGTATGCTTTGCTTAAAATAGCATATTCACGATCAAAAGGAATAGCTTACCTGGCAGAACATATCACTGCTGGTTGCTTTAGCCACATGTACGACTGGGGGAAAGTGTCATTTTCTGGGTCCGCTTTCTAGGTTACACAATGCTAAATGTATTTGTGCTTTACTAAAGTAGTAGATTTAAAAATTTTAGGCGAAAATTTTTCAGTGAATTTCTTGTGGAAGGATCACATAAAGTGAAAGAAGGTTTTACCCTAATCATTGAAATCAGTGTAAACAGTTCCAAGGTAAATCAGTCTGTTCCAGTCAAGGTAAATCAGTCTATTATTGACCATAGAAGTGCAGTAATTTTGCATTTTCACAAATCTACAATGTTCTGATTTGTTTTCTGCTTCAATTAGGCTGAAATTATCTTAAAAATAGTCCCCCCCCCCCCCCCCCCCCCCCCCCCCCCCCCACACACACCTTTCATTTGTGAAAAGACCCCAAATAATTGTTCACTTTATTTTACTAGCTTTTCTGCTGGCCGATCTGGATCTTAGGCCTAAAAAAATTTGTGTTGTTAGGGTATCATGTTCTCTAGGATAAGGTAGGGTAGATAGGATTTTGTTTTTTTCCCTATTATAGACATTTAATTTTTCTGGGTAGCATCGGCTCAAACTGTACTGGCTCCTCAAACCTATGACCCCTTGATTACAAGGTAACAGTTGGAATGTGTTATTATCGTTTCCGCTAATATCTCGGATCTAAACTTTTACCACGGTATTACCAGAAGTTAATATTTCCCAAGTCGGTCAACAATGGCTTAAGATATTTCCTAAGTCGGACAACAATGGCTTAAATAACAAATACTTTTCAGTACCGTACCTCTGCAAAACGATGTGCAATAAAAAATTTTTTACAGACCTAAAAAATTTTTTACAGACCTAAAAAAACCCTGTATGCTGTTGATGGGCATACTTTTAGGTAGGATCGGGTAACCCAAACAGAACAATTTTTTTTAAGCTTTATCTATTTGCCTAAGCCTTATAAATATGCACCTAGCAGGCTTTGAGCTATCATGCAGGCAATCATTAACTGGGTAGATCATGTTCGGCTTTGAAGTCACTAGTTTGTTACCATACTCTAATCAAAGCGCTGAAAGCGTTGGAAGACTGGCGCGCCGGTTGAAAGCGTAGTTCCAAGGGAGTAATCAAGATGTCTTGAACGGCGAAATGCACATAAAGGAATTGGAAAGATTGCTGTTGATGGTCTTACATTGGCTGTCATAGGGGAGCAATGAATAACAATAAGTAGTTTTCATATAAGAATTTAATGTAACAAAACTTTGAAAAACATTTGAAGATGAACAAAAGAGAGGTGGAGAAGAACAAAAGAATCAAACTTTTCCTGCACAGATATCATTACTCGAAAAATATGAAACTACGTGTATGTTCTTTTCGATTGTATGTGACAGTCACTATCAACAACATTAGCAAATAATTCAGTATATTCAGGGATTTTAACAGTTCCAGATATTTGCATTTTGATGCAAGGAAAATTGAGGTTTTCCAGTTTTGACCTCACCTAAATCTTAGGTTGGGGGTCATTTTGATGCAGAAGCGCAGAATAAGTGGTCAAATTTTGCAAGAATAACCATAAATGTAGTATGTAAAGTATTTAAAAAATGAAGTAAATACTAATTGGACCCTTGTAAATATATGGAAATGAAGTTAAAGCAATTTTACAATTAGTTAAGTTCGTGAACACATGATTTGACTTGTGTCAATCTGATCATGACACCTTGAAAATTGTCAAAGAGATTCTCAACATAAGTGAAAGCTATTGAAATCCCTGAGTATACAGTGCCGTGGTGATAACCATTAACCTGGCTGTTGTAATTGGTTCATGCAATAGAAGTACAGTGATTGTCAACAGTAGCACAGCATGAAGGTTACGTGAACGGTTGCAGTCATCAGTATTGTAACATATATGTACATATGTAACATACATTCCACCAATGGATGTCACTGCCACCTTAATATTGCTTAGGAAACTCTCAATCCACAGAAGCTTACAAAAATGGCAACCCACGCTAGATTTTCCCGCAATTTTGGTCACGTGACTGATTTGTTTATAATCATAGCCTCCTGTATTTAGGTCTAGATTTCAAGACAAAAAATGCCGAAGTCAGTTAGCTTATTAAACTAACAACACACCACAAACGTTACGAAAAATGCATTATCTGAAGTTAACGATAAAAAACCCTTCTAGTTCTAATGCAGTTATGATCAGCTTCCGCCACAACTGAAGTAGTGTCAACAATGAAATGCACAAGGCCCACGTAACTTAAGAGACTGAAACAGTTACAATCCTAATTTTTACGTCGATCGCAACAATGCATTAACATAAATATTTGCCAACTTACTTACGGTCCTTGAAAGCTGAGCAGAAACTCGTTCAAAAGCACTCCGATCTATCCAAAATGACGACCAACGCTATCTCCCGCTTGTCACGTGACTGATTTGTTTGTAATCGTTCTTTTAATATTCTTTCATATTTGTTCGAAAAACAACATTACATTAATTCCTTGTTTTTATTTGTCGCATTTCCTTACAAAGGTTCGCATTCCTTCGTAATATTTGTGTTTTCTAAAAACGCACTACTTCTTATGCCGCACAACTACTTGAATACGCTCTCGTGGTCGCAATGATACACCCGATGTTAAAAACCGCGCGTCGCAGGGTTCACAGCATCGTTACTTAAGACTGGCGCATGCGCACCAGTCTAAAAACTAGTAAGGGTTTTATTCCTTGATGAGGCCAGAAAATGTCTGGATTGCTACTTATGAAAAACATATATGAGATGAAAAGTGCCAGCAAGATAGAAGAGTAGGCCTGTAAATTGATAGTGATGTCCTGCTAGTATAAGGGCTCTGGCTGCTGGTGTAAGGATGCATGTTGATGAGAATGAACACATGTGTGAATCAATCTTGGCACTTAGGTGTCTCCATATGTTCAATTGTTGCACAGGTTCACACTGACTTCTTCCAGGCACTGATGGAGATTAGCGAGAGAAAGTATTTCTCATGGCAAATCTTGTGTCTTATCCAGAAAGAGATTTCTCATTCTTGTGCTAAAAATAGGGTTCAAAATTTTAAAAAATTTCCAAATCATTTTAACAGTGTTTCAATTCTTTCCTACCTTTATTAGGTTAAGTAAGGTTTTATTATGGCACCATTTCTTATGCAAAACAATTTATTGTCCAAACCTAAAACTGCTGATACACATTGGGATTATCATTGTTTAACCACTTAACCACTTAAATAAATTCATTAATTTGCGAGTCTTTTTACAAAATTGAAAAAATGATTCTTATCCATAACATTTTTTTTTAAAGATGTCTGTTATGGTAAAAAGTTAATACTTTCCTAATATGTCTATTCGTAAAAAAAGTAATAGTTTGTTCAGAATTTGTTTCAGAAATATTTTATTCTTACACATTTAGTTTAATTTTTTTAATTTTGTTGTTTTTTCTTCCCAATTGGAATATTTTTGTAATGATTTCTAAAAAAGTGTACTCTTTCCCATTGGGGACTATAATTTAATAATGGCTTTAAAATTAACCAAAAAAATTCCCCGACCCACTATGGGATTCAATTGATAATTGCTTAAAAACAATCAGACTTTTTCCCCATATCTGGTGAAAATAATTGTATTGCTTTACATAGTCATTGATTCCTCAATTCTCATGTATAACCTAATCTCTGTGATTAATAAACACCTTTCATGTCCTAAACTAAAACCTGTCAGATTTTTTGTTTGTTGCACTTCAACACATTATACAATGGCTCATGTTGTGCAATAGTTTGTATGTCAGCAGATTTCTCAGTATGCATTTAATACAATACAATGTTCACCATGTTTCTGGCATTCTGTTTATTCTGTGCTCTCCAAGCTGAGATGACGACTATTGTATTGATTAGAGGAAGCATAACTCTTTGCCTGCTAAGCATGTATTGATATGGCTTAAACAAATATTGTTAATCCAGATCTGAGCCATCTCTTTTTGGAAACTGTCTGATCAGGACCTACAATATTTGTTAATAGAGCTAAAAGTCCTGTTACGGATGCATTAAGCTAAGCTGCATGTAAATAAGAATTCTATATAGTTTATTGACAACTGTAGGGTGTTACAGGCCTCTGTTGATTTGTGAAAAGGCCAACAATTGACTGCTAGCTAAATAGAATGGTCCGCTAGAAGATTCAACTTCATTCTAAATATTAGATTAGAGGGCTGCTTTATAGGATTGTAGGGTGATTTCTCAATTGTTTACTACCAGCTGGATTGCTTGCTCAGTCAGAACTGACCAGGGAAATTAATTTAGTTAATAACTTTGGGTGGTAGTTGTTATGCCATAAAGTTAGTTAAAGAGATACATTGCAGTAGACAATAATTCAGTCACTATTTTTTGATGAGATCCTTTAAGCATTATAAAGCAATATTTTGGTTCTTTCTTTGGTTTACAATGTTGATAGAGATATAGTGTTACTTTTGCTGTGATAGCTTCCTGTTAATATGTAACAGTTTTATCAAAAAATAAATTAATAATATCCTTTAGCACAAATTTTACACACATGGCCAATATCAACTGTTCTAAAAGAGTCATCATCAGTTATATAAGCAAACTACCCTATATACTGACACATCCAATTGATATTAAAGAAGACATGGTGTGCATCAGGTCACAGTTTATATTATTCATTTTCATTTTGTCTTGCTGCCACGGGCATATTATATTATATATAGCCTGAATAAAACATAAACACAGAGAGATAAACAGGGAACATGCAACATGCAACAACCCACATGATGGATATGTATTCACTGATGATATAGAAAATGCATTCTCTGCAGAAAATATGAGCAAATTTAGATCATTGTGCAAGATATAACCCAATTCATCAAGTAAAGAGATAAAAGTATAGCAAGTAAATCCTTTAGATTAAGTTGCTGTGAATGCGGTACATTACTGAAACATTAGTTTTCATTTCAGATGAACATTTCCCCAGTATTACAATGTAAAGTATGATTAAAACTTACAGTAATGTCAGCTGAGATACATGTAGAGCAGTAGCATACTTGGTACTGATTGATCAAATGTGTTGTGTAGCAATTAATTGTTACACTTGCAAAAGAGCGAATAAGATGTGTGTCTTTTTTTAATTTTTCTTTAACAGAGCACAATATTTTTGAGCTATAGTAAATAATGGAACAAAATGATCACTAGATAATATGAAAACATTTGATGTCCTTCAGAAGATTTAGTTGTTTTAGCTTGGGAATATGAAAAGTTTCATAATCAATGCTTCCAAAAAGGCTAAATTTTATGAGATTTTTTTGTTTTTTAAAAAACATGGCAATAACTGAATTATAGTAAAGCAGTACACATAATTTTATGTTAATATATTTTGGTGGAGGAAGACCAAAGACACAATGTCTAGGTAGAACCACTGTGCATAGCATGTTGGCTGGAAGACCCACACAAGTTAAGTTCTTCGCCCCAAACGGGACACAAACCCATGCTGTGAGGGGCTGAGCAGTCAGAGGTGTTACAGGGCAACAACCCTACCACTGGACCATAGGTGACCCTTTGTTGGAAATATGGCCCTGTTTCAACTTGGAAATTTTCAATGCAGGTTTAAGATTTCTTTGTAATTAAAGTATCAACCTAAGTGCTTTCAAACACTTAATGTCTATTAGAGCCATGCCATTTACTCAAAAGTTATAATCTTTTACATATGAACAAGATACTTGGATAAAACAAGTGTACATCAAGTGTATATCAAATCCACTACAACAGCCCTCATATTATGCTTTATTCATACATGTTGACAACAGCTTGAGTTGGTTGCTGCAAAAGATGGCAGAACAATGAAGAGGGAACTTATTGCCTTGAAAGTATTGAAAACATGTCAGCAGTAGTGACATATTTCTGTTAATATATCAGAGTATCATAAAGGTTATATTTAGTTTACTTACTCTCACGAAACAGAAAAGGAATTACAATTAATGTGATAAGAAGCCTGAGTATTTTTTATGTCGTACAGTTCTGCAAAGAAGAAAACTTGCCAAGTGAATGGGAAGTTTTTGCTAATGGCTCAAAGATGCTTCTAGAACTGTATCTGACATTAGCCCATAGCCTGCTATATTGGTTAATAACCTATACTTACTGCTAATTTCATACATTTGTAATAAGATACTATATTTTAGTATAGACTAAGTAAAAAGTGCATATCCTGATCATGTGGCTTCCAGTGGATGCCGGCTGATCTGGATCTATACTAACTTGCCTATGAGATACCATTTGTGCTAAGCAGACTGAGGAAAATGGGGATCCTACTTTGAGAGTGCAATTGATGCAGAGGTAACTGTGAATGTAAATGAGACTGTCTCTTGCATACTGAAGCACACATAAAAACAACTACACATGTCTGTATTTCAGCGACTGCTACACATTGTCACTGATGCTGAGTGATAAGGCATATTGCCTGGTTTACCTAGCAATGGTTGGTTTACTGATGGAATCTTGGCACCAATAGCTATAGGTGTGCTGCATTGTTTGGAACCTGAATAAACCCATGTACACCTCCCTGTATGCCTCATCCCTCACTTACTCTGTCTCTGTTATGCACTTCCAAAGGGTTACCTTTCTTTACATGACTGTCAGTTCTAGAAAATGTTGTACCAACGTGTTGGTAGTTATCATTGGGAGGATGAATTTTCTTCTTCTTGTAAAGTTTATTGTATTGGCACTTTGGCAGCCAGCTGAAACTGTCAGACTTTCGTTTTTCTATCATCTTTGAACTTTGACCACATGAACTCAATCATGTACCCCTTTTTACCAGGGCCTTGACCAGAAAATAATATTACTAAATGTAAGTAATAGGAAACTATTTTTATAAGTCTTTTATGTTGGAAATATAGCTTTTCTTTCTACTCTTGCTGTCTAAATTTGGGTTATGCAGAATAGTATTATTTTCCTTTATGCACATGACATCTTTTGGATACTGTGAGTTCAAGTCTTAGAGCAGTTTAATGCTGATTGCATAATGCCTTACGACTTGCTGCACTGGTTAAAGTACTTTGTGCAAGTGAGTGTGCTTTAAAGTTTACTATTTAGTCTGAACAATTTAAGATGTGTTACTGTTTTTAGCTCACCTGAGCCCAACGTGCTCAAGGTGAGCTTTTCTGATACCACTTTGTCCGTCGTTTATTGTACATCGCCATAAGTTTTCTAGTGAATAAACTAGAGGTTTAATTTTTTTTCCAATCTTCTCCAAACTTAGTCAGAATGATAGTCTGCAAGAAATATTGGATCACTTCGTAACTTGGTCACGTGGGATAAATTCTAGGTCACTAAGTCAAATTTTAGAAAACACGCTAGAGACCACATTTATGGCCCAATCTTCCCTGGACTTTGCCAGAACGTGTGCCTGCATGAAATCTTAGATGACTTTGTAACTGGGTTACATGGGGTCAAAAGTAGATCTCTAGATCAAATCTTAGAAAAACCTTGTGAACTTCACCAAACTTGGTCAGAATGTTTGTTTGATGGAAATCTTAGATAAGTTAATAAGTGGGTCATATCAGGTCAGAAAGTAGGTCAAAAGGTCAATTAAAAAAAAATTAACCTCTAGAAGCCACATTCATGACCCAATCTTCAGCACACATGACCAGAATGTTTGCCTACTTGAAATTATAGATGAGTTTGTAAATGTATCATGTGGAGTAAAAAAGTAGGTCATGAGGTCAAATCATGTGGACACAAGTGAGGCCACACTTATTTGCCCTATCTTCACCAAAGATTTCTATATAAAAAATAACTCACTTGACTCTAAAATTAATATGAGCCTTCCAAAAGCCGGTGTCTGAAGGTGAGTGATTAAAGGCCATCTTCGCCCTATATAACTGATTGGGTATTAAATCTCTAGAGATGTTAATCATAAATCTCTAGAGATGTTAATCAGGTCACCTTAAAATTGAGGTGAATTGCTTCGACCTGCTTTGTAGATGGGTCTATTTGCATTCATTATTGATGGGATTCTAAAGCAGGATTGAGGACTATTGGCTTTTTTTTCTATAATTGTGAGTCCGTGGCAGACTATGGTAGGTTTGACGTCACATAGAATCACAATAGACTGTACTGAAGCCATGTGGTACTGGAAACCTGTCAGTGTCACTTTTCGAGTTCGAGTTCAGGTGAAAGTGCAGTCTTCCAAATGTAAAAGGTCATCCAAATGTTGAAAGTGGTCTGTGTTTTTAGATGTTTTGATTTTTCCTCTTACTTACTTGTTTATGTTACTTTCATATTCTAAACAAGTATTACCCATTTTTTAGCTTCAGGTTAAGGGGAATACATGCACCTCTCAGACACATGCTAAATCCTTTGTTATACCCCAAACCTCCAAAATTGCTGGCATGGATGCCTTCTAATGTGGCAGTTTAAAAGTGCAGAATTAATGGGTTGATTGAAAGCGTCTTAGGTATTTTTACTTTAAGTCAGATTTTCCTTCATATATATATATTATATATATATATATATATATATATATATATATATATATATATATATATATATATATATATATATATATATATATGTATGTATATATATGTATATATATGATAGTTCCTTTGATGTAGTTCTACTTTTGAATTTCTCTGTATTTTTATAACATTTTTTTGTCTTGAGTTGGTAAACCTTAAAGAATTCAAGAAATATTTTCTTATGTATTCTAAAATATTTGCATGTTTAAAAAATGACCAAAGATTGGATAGATTCTTTTGATTTAAATGTTAAATGTTGGTAATGGAAACCTAAGATGTGTTCTAATATCTATGTTAGTATTTCAATATTAATGAAAATTTCATTGTTTAAGCGAGTTAAATTATCTAAAAAAAATTGTCAATGGATAGAGCCCTAAATCCTTATGTAAATGCTTGAGATTTATTTCATTGTATAAATATTGACATGTTCCAATGTAATAGGTTTCTATTTGCAGACCATGCTTAGAATTTGTGTACAGTTTTAATCCAGGGATATTATCTGGTTATACAACTGTGTGCTGGAGTTTCAGACCAAAATTATTTTTGAGTATCTACTTGTAGTATTTTATGTTTCTCTAATCAACACATTTCTTATATCTGTACAGAAATTTAATTTATAATTTCTTATTTAAAATAAATTGAGATTAAAAACTGTCTGTCTTTTGAATCAAATTCAATAGCCACTCAATGACATATACCCATAAAATTAATGAAAGTATTGGTCAGTAATCTCAGTTTGTCTGTTCTATAAAAGTTGGACGAGGTAAAAAAAAACAACCTCTGTCCAATCCTCTGCGGTATTATGATTGATTTTTTCCCCATTGCAAGATTGAATGATGATTTGTTTAATTATCTTCTCCTCCAGGCTTCTGATCAGTTTCATCTGGGTGTGCATGGCGTATGATTAAAATACAACAAAATTCTATTATATTTTTTTTTTAATCATGAAGTGATATCAGCAATTATTTCTGCAGATTTGTTTGTATTTATAATTTGTCTTTTAGGGTAAGGAGCTGATTGTTTGGGTGTTCATGTTTTGAAATGTTTAAGATTTTGTCAGTTGTCAGTTCAAGTTGTGAAATGATGAACTCTCATAACTATTTATTCTATAGGCTGCATGAAGAACACTTCATTATCAGCCAGTTGTTATATTTTATCCTAAAATAAAATTGGATACCTTAATATTTAAATAAATGGTTAAATTTTTATGGCACATAATTAAATTTTCTTTTAACAGCATTATTTGTGCTTGTAGAAGATAGTTAAGTGAAAATGATCAAGCTTATTTACAGATGCTAATCTATAAAAGTTGCTTATGCTTACATTTAATGCCAGCTAAAAACAATTGTATTTATTTTCATATTCAATAAGTAATTAAGAAATTTACATATTAATTTTAGTTAAAGATACAGTTATAGGAATGAACTATATTAAACAACAGTTATTATTTCTGTTGTCAACCCATTTTGACAATTTTTTTAACGGACTAGTATCGAACGGAAATATACCTAGATGTAATGATTATTGTTGGGTTATATTGGCAGAAATTATATCTAGTTTGTGCAGTGGTCACTCTAATGAAACAGTTTATTTTGTTGATTGAGCTCTCTGGCTAGTTTATTTGTTTAATATTTACCAAACAAACACTACTCTGTGTGGTCTTATTGATTGCAGACAGGAAATTTGTATCTTCTATTATTTAACAACAAACAGTGCACCACCATGTAATATATACAATAAGCCCATTAAATACAAATCATAAAGTGTGATTTTGCAACAGTGAATACATTGTCCTAAAGTGCCATCTTTCTGGGCAGAAATGTTGCCCACTGTTGGCTGTCAGTGGTCGTTTCTGTGTAATCCTGACAGCCTGAACAGTTTCATTTTATTGACACTTTCCTGTGAGTGAAAGCTGCTGAGCTCTCCTCAACACAGTGTTGCAGGTTCACGCAAGGTCAGTGCCGCAAAGTCATTGGACAAATATTGATCTGAAGTGACCAATTAACCCTTACATTTCTTCCCATGAATTGATCAATCTTCGGCTAATAGTTAAGAACCAGATCAGCCAGCTTCTCGTATTTGATCAGGATCTACACTATTGGCTGCTGAGACTAGCGCTTTTCATACACCGTCGCATTTTGTTTGGGAAGTTTGACTAAGACCTAGTATGGGATATTAAAATGCAGCATTATTCAGGGTTTAGAACTAATGCAGCTTGCAGTAGTTATAGATTTTTTCATAAACATTGTATCTGACAGTTTGCCTATATTAAATACATGTTACAATGACTTCACCTTGTTTGTAGGAATTGGAGTAAATATCTATAAAAACACAAACTTTTGTTTAGGCAAAGACAATTTTTAGCATTGCCTCAATTGTAACACAGCACAGAGCGTGACATAAATCAGTCTAGATGTTCATTTTTTTCAAATCCATAACAAAACATGGTTGGGATTCTGCAGAAATTCGATATCGATGTCAGATTGTATTACCCAGATGAGGATATCGAGATATGAATTGTGATATTTAAGTCACAATATTATCTCATCTGTAAACCTAATAAAATATACTTTGGAAGATATTCAGAATTACGTTAAAATATGTAAAAGCAGTCTGTGGTTAATAACTCGTTATCCAGTACTAAAAACAATTAACAATGAATGTTTTTTTACAGACCAAAGTCCTTCTATACATTTGATGTGGCGTTGCTATTTTATGCTGTGACGAACTCGTCTATGACCATGTTAATAAATATACTACAGTACGTCTAAAATGCTGACTGCCAAATCCAGCGCTGCACAAATATCAGTGTTGTATATATTGCAGTTATTAGATTATAAATGTTCTGAAATTATATTTCATTGTAGCAGATGTCTTACATGCAATCTTACTTACATGAATCAGGTGTTTATAGATCTACACTTGCAGTATTATTGCACCCATGTTGTCAACTAAAATTTTGTCATTGAATTAGACTAAAGCAGCTAAAAATAGACCATTGGGAAATCTGTTAAGGATGAATGTGATGTATTTACAGAAACTGCTTGCCAATAAATATCTTCCAGGTATTTGATACAGATATATAGTTTATTGTAAAGATACTTATGTATTTAAACAGTGTTTTAGTTTGAAAAAATTAAGAATATAATTAAATATTTCTTATTGAAACGACAACACAGTAAAAATATCGGTATGGCCAGAACAGTGTACCGATAGGTATCAGGTTGGACAAGAATCTCGATATACCGATAAATTGATTATAGCGTGCATCCCTACCTTTAACATGTATGGTTTGTTGACTTCTGAGAATACAGTTATACCTCCAGTCATAAATGTAGATAAAAACATTTGGGTATTCAAACCATTACGCTAGTTTGGTTAGTATTTGTATATGACCACTTACATTATCTCTTTACAAATACAAGTAGGGTTGTAAAATGTTACATTTGAAAACATGGTTTCTCTGATAAATGAATGATTGTTCTCAGGACAGAAACTTAAATCAGACGTCACACACACACAACTGAAATCAATAGAAAACCATAAACAGCATCTAGTGATAATTTAAATTGTTCCCGTTTATCTCTATTATTCCTTGGAGAGAGTGGATTTTAATGTTGTTTTTGTTTGTTTAGATGCTTTAAGAAAGATACTTTATTTTCCAAAGTACACAAATTGTTAAGTTATTATGTTGTGTCTCAAAAAAGTATTCTCAGTCTGATAGCTTTCTGTCAAAATTAAATTTTGAATTAAACCATATAAAAAAGTTATTTATTCATCAAGAAATCTTGCATATCGTTATGATTCCATTTTCTCATTAGGAACTATTTTTCTATATCTATTATTCCAAGTTTGTATTGCATATTTTACTTGCAAGAGGATTTAATTAAAAAAAAGTTAGTTATGATTTGGGGGGAAAGTTCAGGGAAAAGTGGTGTTGAACATAATGAAAATGTCATGTGAAATAAATTGAAGAATTAAGCAGCCCTTTACTGTATAGGTGGCCCAGTGACAAGATGATGTAAGGATTCACTTAATTAAAGTGGGGTTTAGGTGTTGATGTTTCTTTGTTTTGTTTTTGTTTTTAAGATGAACACATATATTTATGTGTAGAATAAAGTCAGCATCATTATGTTAATCAAACTGTAATATATCTGCCAGTCTTAATCAGTCTTATTAAGAATTATTGTGAATCCAGGTGATTTAAGTTGAGTATTCTTAAATTACACAACTTAACATCTTTTTGTCAGAAAACACCAAACAAAACAAATCATTATATTCTTCTGTCCTCAGAGCAACAACAATTAAACAAATCAATTGAAATTATTATGGCAGCAGCAAAAAAGAGCTGTATTTATTTGTGTATTTCTATACACATTTTCATGTTGCTGTGGAAACCAATGTAAACCGGTGTAATTTTTGTAGTTCTCCACAGCCACTGAGTACTTGTCTAGAGTCAATAGAAGAGTGTAGAAATGCTGACTTGTACTTTTCTTCACCTATTTCTCTCCTCCCTCACCCCCAACAGTTTTTGCTGCCAACATGTGCTAGTGATTTAGCTGGTTTATGAGACTGTGTTAAGTGAGTTCCACACAAGTCTATTTGACTATGAATGGGTGACACATTTAGGGCAGTAATGCAATGTCTTCAGGCTGCAATGTATTGTCTTCAGAGACATTTTCTTACCTGAGTTCCTAGTGTGACTTATACAGGTCTCATATACCTGCTGAAACATGGATGTTCAAAATAGCTTAGCCTTAGATCAGATTTAACTGGTAATGGCACTATCAGAGTCTTTTTCTCTCCATTTCTTAAATTAAATATCAAAAATGCAAAATAAAGCAAATTTTCTTTATATTTTCATATGCCGTAAAGAATTATAGAGACATTTATTGTTGTATAATTTAACTGAAATTTTGCAAAATATAGAATTAGCAATTTTGTTGGTCAATTTCTGGGGCAGTTATCTTTTGTATAATGCTGTATGTACATGTATCTTTAATATGATTAAAAATTTCTTATTTTAATCTATGATGTGTTTTTCTGGAGTCTGGAGGGATTTCATTTCAAACCCCTGCAAGTGATGGCAATTTAAATTTTCCCTCTTCCCACACTCCTTCTCTCGTCTTCCCTCATGTAGTTATTTTCAGTCTTTAGCTTATGTTTACTGATGATGTCGTCGTAGAAGTCCATATTTTAGAAAGGAGTATTATTAAAAATGTATGAATGCCATTGAATAAATAACTTTCTATTTTAGGATAATGGATCACTTTATGATACAAATAGAACCACAAAGAGGAGAATTAGAACTCTGTCATCTTTTATGAAGAACTTAAAGCTGGTGATAATAAACTCATTAACAAACAACAAGCTTCACTAGATAGAATTCTTTTTTATTAAACCTAGAGCCATTCAATCTTGTAGTACATGTATTACAGAATGTAATTACATCTAATTCAATATAAGGACTTTTTATAATGACTACCTTATATGCATTTTAGCTCACAACGTGCTCATGGGGAGCATTTCTAATACCGCTTCATCCGTCGTCAACATTTTAGCTCAAGAACATACATGAGGCTGTGTGAACACACAGTTTTTATCCAATCTTCATCAAACTTGGTCAGAATGTTTGTCTGCATGAAATTATAGAGGAGTTCGTTATTGGGTCACATGGGGTCAAACAGTAGGTCACTAGGTCAAAATTTAGAAAAAGCTTGTGAACACACTAGAGACCACATATATAGCCCAATCTTCACCAAACTTGGTCAGATTGTTTGTCTGCATGAAATCTTGGATAAGTACATTATTGGGTCACGTGGGGTCAAGAAAAACCTTATGAAAACGCTTAAGAGGCCACATTGATGGCACAATCTTCAACAAACTTTGCCACATGTTTGCCAGTATGAAATCTTACATATGTTTTGAAGTAGGTCATGAGGATTCAGTAGGTTACATTGTAAAATTCTAGAAAATGTTATCAACCCAGTGGCCACACTGATGGTCCAGTCTTCACCAAAGATTTCGAAAGTAAATAACTCTTAATAACCTGATGCCAGAATTGAGTCTACTAAAAGCCTGTCATCACGTGAGCAATTAAGGGCCATCATGGCCCTCTTGTTATAGGAAGTATTGATGTATATAGTTTGTTAGACAACTTTCTGTCTTTGATTCACTGTATCAACCTAGATCACTTGGACTTCTAATTGATCTGTTGGGAGGTCTTCAAATTGATCTGTAGGGAGGTCTTCTAATTGATCTGTTGGGAGGTCTTCTAATTGATCTGTTTGGAGGTCTTCAAATTGATCTGTTGGAAGGTCTTTAAATTGATCTGTTGGGAGTTCTTGAAATTGATCTGTGGGAATGTCTTCTTATTGATCTGTTGGGATGTCTTCTAACTGATCTGCAGGGGATGTCTTCTAATTGATCCGTTGGGAGGTCTTCAAATTGATCTCTGGGATATGTCTTCTAACTGATCTGCAGGGGATGTCTTCTAAATGATCCGTTGGGAGGTCTTCAAATTGATCTCTGGGATATGTCTTCTAATTGATCTGCCGGGGATGTCTTCTAATTTATCTGCTGGAGACTTGTTCTTCGACAATAATAACCGGACGTTATGTGACAATAATTTTGTTGCTTTGATTAATTTCCAAAATTTAAAAAAAAGCAATATGTGAATACACAACAATAAGATCATTTACTCTGTGATTTCGAAATCAATAATTACATTTACTCTGTGATTTCTATAAATCAGTAATTAAAATATTTGTTTTATTTCTTCAAACATCTCTGTTTCTCTGTATAAAAGTACATTTAGAAGTCAATGCACTACATTTAGATAATGTTCCTTGCAATGACATGTACTTGTATGTCAGAACATATGTTTGGGCTAAGTTACTGCAAGATGCAACATGTATTCATCCAAGGGCTGTTAGACAGTACTGGTGTAGTTCCTTCTTTCTTTGTATACTAGATACAATAGTATTGCTGTTAATTGCTTACTCCTAATTTTGCTGGTTGGAAGAGAGGTGGAGATGTAGGCGTTAGGAGACAAAGCAGGTAACCTGGGTACAACACATTCTGCAGTCATTCATAGACCACATTTATAAAGATGGCATCTACCTTCTAACTCTAAGCCTGCTAGTCAATCAAACTAAGGCAAACAGAGAAGATCCAACTCAGCCAACTTCAGCTGAGAGTACTGTCACCAGATGCTGCACATTTTTTTTTCTGAAAAGTGTCTAAATTACTTTTGTAAGCTATGCATGAAGTTGCTGGTGAAAACTAAGAACTTTTTGAGGGTTATTAACAAATGCAGTGAACACAGGGCTAGTTGCTCAGCCTGAGGTCTGTGTGCTGAGAAAAAAAGTAAGGTTTTGGAACAAGAATCTATGTTTGCTTGTTTTCTCCCTAGGCTGCCTTTTATCCAAGAGATTGTGATTTGACACTCATTATTATTCCTCGACAAATGACTACCATGAAAACAGCATTAGATGTAGACACTGTCCTGTGAATAATTTTAACTACTTACAATGTACATGTACTGTTGCTTGTACAATAACTGCTATATTGAGTCATTAGCTACTTTATTACCATTTTATAATTTTATATTAATATCTACAGCAGTATATTCGGGGAGTGTTTGAAAGATATATTTCAGCTATAAAAAGTTACCACTCATAAATGTAAATGTTAGCAGAGTCAGCTGATAGTATTCATCAACATACAAGAGTTATCTGTTATTATCTTAATATTGGCTGTATTTATGGTGTGATTCATTTGTTTAAATTCAGTAGAAATTTTCATTTCAATTCATCCAATTTTGAAGAAAAACAAGTGACCTTCTTTTTGCCGTAGAGGCCACATTTATGACACAATTTTCACCAAACTTGTCCATAATGTTTGCTGGCATGAAATCTTAGATGAGTTTTGAACTGGATCACAAGGTAAAATCCTAGCAAATGTTCAGCCCAGTGGCCACACTTAATGGACATGGTTAATGGTTTTGTTAAGGTTTCAAAGGTAGTCACTTCAAACTTTAAATACCCTTCACTGTCAAAAGGAGAACCCATTACAAATGGGCATGTTACCCTACAATTTATTTTGGCAGAGTTATGCCCCTTATGAATTGAGAATTTATAATATACTATCCAGCACTGTGATGAGTGGAGTGCGCTTTCAAAGAACAGCTCTTGTTTAATTATTTATTACGCCTCACAGACTTACACAAGTGTTATACTTCACGATTTTGTTGAATTTGTTTTTTCAATGCAACCTACAGTGCATGTATTTTTAAATTTTTAGTTTTCTGTTAAGACTTAACCTATAAGCAGAATGAAACATCTTGCAGACTCACTTTCCTTTTTTGCTTAGTAGATAGTACATTTACCAGGAAGCTATATACTATGCATGTGTTTCTATAAATTTTGCTGAAACAACATTTTGCCTGGATCTAGACAATGGTCTCTGTCATTGCCTGTTGTTATTTCCATTGTCAGCAGAGCAGCATCATTCTGGCTGCATTTAAATGGTCATATGCCAACATGACAGAAATGGTTAATATTGAGCAGCTCTCAAGGAAATATACAAATGAAAAGTCTAATCTTTTTCTTGATATCACTTTTTTCACATTTATAATGTTATTTCAATAGCTGAATGGCTATTTGTACAGTCTCAACGGATATACATATGTATATATATAGATATATATATATAGATATATATATATATATATATATATATATATATATATATATATATATATATATACAAATATATATATATATATATATATATATATATATATATATATATATATATATATATATATATATATATATATATATACAAATATATATATATATATCCAACAAGAAATTATATGTACCTGTATATATTTCATTTTCTTGGAACTTTTGCTATTTTTCAGTAGAAAGTTGTGTTTATTTCAATTGTTAAAGGTTTTGATTATTGTAGTATATTAAACTTGGCAGCAGAAAGTATCTTCTTGGCCATTCAGTATGTTGAAACAATGTGCACAATCTTGATTGATTCTTCAGTATCAGGTTTCTTAGATCTGTAAGAGGTTGTAAGTCCCTTCAGCTATTTTTTTTTATCATATATAGCTTGTTCCCTAGAGTGAAGACCCTCTAATGTTAGTAGACTTCAGCATTTAGAATGTCTGAGCCTTTCTCCATCGATTGGCAATGGTGAATGTAAAAACAACAACTAAACCATGACTTACCAATTATCCTTTTATTCACTGGAAAAAATGTAATACAGTATTGCATATTGATCTGTCTATGCCTTAAGAAGATTTTGTGGGTATCCTGTCCTCTATTACTTTTGGAATTATTTCATACCGGTACTTGCATGGGTGAAATTGAAGTGTAGGTGGGCATAAAAGTGAGATAGTTCATGTTGCATTGATCATTCTGAAATTTATGCCCTTTGTCATTTTTCCTTGCAAATTCTTGTTTGAATTTTATTGCCCTTTGTACTTTTTCTTTGCAATTTCTTGTGTGAACCTTATTGCCATTTACTTCTTGTGTGAACCTTATTGCCATTTAATTCTTATGTGAAGCTTATTACCCTTTGTCATTTGTCTTTGCTATTTCTTGTGTTAACCTTATTACCATTTACTTCTTTTGTGAACGTTATTGCCTTTTGTCATTTTTTTTTGCAATTTCTTATGTGAACCTTATTGCTTATTGTCATTTTTCTTTGCAAAATATTGTGTGAACCTTATATTTATTGAAGGTTCTGTTATATTGGCTTGTCCTTCAAGGGTATGTATATGATTGTCCATTGTGAAGTGCTCTTGTTCTATTGTCCATCGTGAAGTGCTCTTGTTCTGTTCTTTAAATGTAAAGATTTTATAGATCTTGACATCATCATGCACCCAAACATATGCAGCCTAGTACAGAAATCTATGCTTACCTCTTCAAGGGGATGATGTGATAAGTATAGCCAAGAATGTACTACTAGTGTTATGCTGAAAAACGTTATCTTTATATATCTAATATAATGTGGAAGTATTATCATTTTAAGTGTTATAGGAATACCCACTTGTTGAGCATACCATTCTTTCTTTTTCCCATTGCATCATATTGCTTATAACAGTGTGAATATACCAGACCTCGTAGCGCAATCGGTACAGCATCAGTTCCAGGTACGGGAGGCCCTGGGTTCGATCCGGGGTTGCGACATACCAAAGTCATTAAAAATGGTAGTGGTATAACTCCCTTGCTAACACTAAAGAAAATAAAAGGGTAGTTCCACGGACAATAAATCTAATAAACAGTGTGCATTTCATTTGATCTATTTATAAAAAATAAACAAGCAAAAAAAAAACACACCAAAAATTGGATGTTTTTAAGTGTAGATCTTAATCTATCTAACTCTAACTGACCACGTCTACTTTAGATACAGTTCAACAAAAACAAATTCCCACTTAGAGCTCCTATAAGAAGTCACTCTTTTGCTGTCAAGTGTCAAGCAGAATGCTTAATCTTTTCATATAGCAGGTTGGTGGTTATTTAGAAATCTGATGTATACTTTAAATATTCTGGTTGAGATGCTACTGTTCATAACAAATTTCACACATAATCTTATATCTGCATATTTCAAAGCTGATAAACTTCCCACACTGGCTTTTTATGCGACCATCTAATATAAAAGCCCCACACAACTTTGCACTTATCACGCATAACATTGTTGTAGAAGTAATTCTTCACACACTTCCTGCACTTTATAAATTGCAATGGTTTAATTGTACTTGAATACACACAATTACACCATAATTTATGGATTGAACTTGCTCACATCCAAATGTTTTGTGGAGAACAATAAATTGAATCATTGGAAATCAATAAAGATGAGCCGAGAGAGTTATCAAGTGCCATGATAGCATAAATGAAGTTGATTGATAATTTGTTACCTTCTGTTAAAAATCATTTCTAAGCTCTTAGTTACTTGCTTACAATTTCGTGTTTAAGGAACAAGACATTATCCATAATTTCAAAGCAGGCTGATCAGAATCCACACTATTTGTACAATCAAGAATCAATTCAGTCTTAGCAGGATATGAAATAACTGAACTCTGAAGCATGTAGCTTGATTATTGACATAGTCCTGTGTTCTCACCTAACAGACCTGCCATTGCAATCAATCAAATTCTTGAGTAGGAAACAAATCAAAGAATATATAAAACAGTTTTAACTTTTGTTTGCTGCTCATAATAATGCACTTTTCTCACTCCTACATGCATCTTTAAAGGAATGAATCGGAGTAGTAACATGTAGTGTTATGCATTGTTATGTTTTATGTCCATTACTCATTCCATGTTTTTAGTAAAGGCTTTGAACTTTTCCATTTTGCTATAGACATAATTATACCCCCACCACAAAATGAATATTTCTGAAACTAGAAAAAGTATTTGCTTGAAACTTTAAATATATATGAAGTGTCACAATTAGGATATGCAGGTCAAGTTTCGTAACTCTGTATTGCATTTTGACAAAGTTATGCCCCTTTTAAGTCTTCAAATTTACATACAGTAGAAACTCGCTATTAAGGCCACTTTTGGGACCGGCAAGAAGTGGCCTTAATTTAAAGTTTGGCCTTAATAGCGAGTTTTGATAAAAGCTGTAACAATTTATGCCCCTTTGACATAATGAACTACATGTGTGTTTATATTCTTTTTATATACGTGTTGTATACTTTATATTTGTGTTTAAACCAATATCATATTTTGTTTTGTTAGTATAAAAGTAGTAGTTTAAATCAATAATATAATATGCATTATGATTCATAAAATGTAGAACACTTTCATTTTTTTTTCAGTATTATTCATTTTAGTTGATTTTGTACACTTTTAAACTACAATCTACACAAAGAAGTGCAGAATCAATAAAGCATACGTTTTCAAACCAAACCTTCAAGTATATAAGGACGTTGCGTTTTTCACACCTAACGATTGTCAATTAACCATTCGTATCAATATTAACGACCATTAAAATTACCCAATCAACTTAAAACAATTTGATTTCGGCATTATCGTACAAAGTGTAATTATGGCGACACATGACACATGCCTTTGATGTCTGTTAATCCTTTGTGAAATGCAGTCTAAACAAAAGAAAGTGTCAAAATGTCGGCCGCCTCTAAGTAAACACAGACTGGTGTACGATATGCTGATGGATGTCTATGAATAGGCTGCGCTGCATGGTAGTAAAATTCACGCACCCAGTCTGGCAACAGTCGATAAGAGTTATTTCCCTTGGCCGCATTAGTCAGTTTCGTTTATCGCTTAGACGCCAGTTCGGGACCGAAACTCATGGCCGTAATTCGCAATAGCCAGTTGCCCGCATTTTTGAGTTTCAAGTATATAGAATCAAATAGTAAACTGTTCGGGACCGAGAAAATTGGCCGTAATATAAAAATGGCCGCATTATCGAGTTGCCCGCATTGTGAGTTTCTACTGTACAATCAAGTATTTGACAATTTGTCGTGTCTGCTCTGTAAGTCCTACACTAATTGAATGATTTTCTTCAATCTTGGCTCAAATGTTCACCTCAACAAGGGGATGTGCAGAACCCATGTTACTCTTGCCGGCTTAAGGTCAAGGTCACACTTGAAGGTAAAAAATTGACTTAGAAAATATTCTTAAATTTTAACATGTGTTTGAATATTTCTGAAACTAGAAAAAGTATTTGCTTGAAACTTAAAATATATATGAAGTTCACAATTAGGATATGCAAATCAAGTTTCATAACTCTGTATTGCATTTTGACAAAGTTATGCCCCTTTTAAGTCTTCAAATTTACATACAATCAAGTATTAGACAATATGTCGTGTCCGCTTTATAAATCCTATACTAATGGAAGAATTTTCTTCAAACTTTACTCAAATGTTCACCTCAACAAGGTTATGTGCAGAACCCATGTTACCTCTGTACCGGCTTAAGGTCAAGGTCACACTTGAAGGTCAAAATTGACTTAGAAAATGTGGTTGTGACATACCAAAGTCATTAAAAATGATAGTGGTATAGTTCCCTTTCTAACGCTTAAGCAAATATAAGGGTAGTTCCACAACTGGTTGGCCTGGTGTCAGGATATGTGACTGGGTGTATCTATGGAATGTATGTGGACTTTTCTGCCTTTCTTGTGATACCCAGCTTAACCATCATCAGCCAACACTTTTTATTTTTATTTTTTTAAATAACATATCTCTATTATGTCGGCTCCAGGTACGGGAAGCTCCGGGTTCGATCCCGGGCCGCGACATACCAAAGTCGTTAAAAATGGTAGTGGTATAGCTCCCTTGCTAAAGCTCAAGCAAATATAAGCGTAGTTCCACAACTGGTTGGCCCGGTGTCAGGATAATGTGACTGGGTGTGGTATCATGCAGGTGTTCATGGCATGCTATACACAGTGAAGGCAGCACTATATCTGCTTCAAGTGGACACTGTCTCCAGATAACTGAAATACTGTTGGTGGGACGATAAACCCAATAAACAAACAAACAAACAAACATATCTCTACTAGTATTTAAATGAATTTTAAGCTACTAATTATGCAAAAGAAAGAAATTTCACAGTTTGTAATTGCAAAACCTACACAAGAACATTCGATAAAGTCATTCCAATATAAAGGACTACCTACTGTTTGGAATACCTAGGATACTTACAAGAGAGACAATTTCCATTTCACCAATTTACCTCATTGCAATGTTTACAGGTCTATGTGCTTGAGTGTTAGCATTTTTTAACTCATTTACAAGCTTTAAATTTTCTACCTGATAGGTTTTATATTTTTCTACATTTTACATGCGTAGTTTGTTTTTAACCTGATTACGCTCTATTCACATTTAACTTTGTATTTGGCGCCGTATAATGACCTGTTGAGTGTCAGTGTGCTGTTAAAACCCAAATAAATAAATAAATAAACAAGCTTTAAATGATAAGCCTTTATCTTTCAATGTTCATGTGTGCATCAGTTAGCTTGAATGTTTTTTGTAAAAATAACATGCAGATGAGAGCTTGGCTTACTACGCACTGTTTTTCAATGAGATCATTAAAATCTGATCATAATCACATGGAAATTTGACCTGAAATCATGCAATCAATTGTAATATATTTAGGGCTCTATTAGCTTTTTTTTATACTGTAACCCTTATCATGCTACATTTTGTGAACAACCCAAGTGAAGGCCATGATTAATGATTGATAAACCAATGAAAACCAGAAAAAAAAGAAGAAAAGAAATTCTTAGTTATTTTCTTACATCATACAAGTTGCCTAACATTGCTGGTGACAGTTTAGCAAATAGAGTAGTTGCTGATCAGAAAGCTTCCAAGTGGTGAGCTCTCTGGTCTGGAACTATCCAACTTGCCTAAGCCTTAGCCAGTTGAAACCTTTTTGTGCTCGACTTGTTACAATTCTTTTAACGCTACTAGGCATGAGTTGTAGCTAATGGTCTGTAAAGGACATTGATCTTTCTCTCTAGTTCACTCCAAGCACCAGTAGGAAACGTCTTGTAATAGCTAAACCAGCAGGTTCTATATGCAATAATGTGAAGTCCTCTTCATGTAATAGAATGGCAAATGAAGACTTCTTATTTCAAATCAAGCAAATCTGAAGTGTCTCTGCACTTCCACATCTTTGCATTTGGGATGATGTGTAATCCTTATTAGTTTATTTGAAGTCATATAAAATTTTACCTTATAATCACGTTTACTTTTTTGGGCAAACACAGATTGTCTTTTATATTGGTATAATATTTTTTTTTAAATCTTCTTTTCAGATCAGTTATTTGAAATATGTTTTTCCTGAAGCTTATATAACAATATAATTAGCTCACCTGAGCACAACATGCTCAAGGATGTTGTGCTCAAAGTGAGCTTTTCTGATACCCAGACGTGCAGTGTCTAAAGAATACAGTTTTTATTCAATCATTCTCAAACATGGCCAGAATGTTTGTGCGCAAGAAATCTTGGATGAGTTCATAACTGGGTCACGTGTGGTAAAAAAAATGGACATTAGGTCAAATTTTAGAAAACCACTGTGAACACACTTAAAGGTGGTATCCGACAGTTTGGACCAAATATTTTTTTAATCAAATGACCAAATAAGTCATTGTTACCTGAAAAGGTTCTGCAAAATGCTGTTCATTGATGCCCTAGATCTGTGTGGACACTGAAGCATCACACTCCTATCATCATTACAATCAGGTATTTCCTATCAAAGTCACACTGCAGAGATGGCTATTTTTAAACTAAGAAAACAGGGTGAGAACTTCTTTTTAAGGTTGTGTTATATCGTCATCCGGGTGGTCTGTGCTGACATTTGTCTCTGTTTAGCAGATTTTGCATTTACGCTTATTTATAAATTTGGATAAACTGAATACTTAGGAGTTATTTTTTTTGCAGTGTGTACTGTCTCACATATAGCTATTGTTCAGAATTGTCTCTACTCTGACTTAGATAAAAGTTCATGTAGAAACTATGCATGCATTCCCAGAAACTGAAAAATTTTGCCTGCATAGAATCTTGAAACAGTTCATAACTGGGTCATGTTGAGTCCAAAAAATAGGTCACTAGGTCAAATTTTTAGGAAAAAAAACGTGAACATGCTTAGAGCCACATTAATGGCCCAATTATCTTCACCAAACTTGGCCAGAATGTTTGCCTGTATGAAATCATAGATATGTTTTGAACTGGGTCATATGAAATCAGTAGGTCAGTAGGTACCATATTAGAAAATGTTACCAACCCAGTTGCCACACTAATGGTCCAATCTTCAGTAAAGATTTTTAAAGTAAATAGCTCAGCTTGATGCAATATATAAGCCTACTAAAATCCCCTGTCCTCAGGTGATCAATTAAGGGCCATCATGGCTCTCTTGCATACAGTATGTTCAATGGATAATTATTGTGCATTGTTGCTACCTTACATTTTCAATTTACCTGTGATAAAAATGAGAAAATGGAAAAATAAAAGCATGTTTGCCTGGCAATAGCAAATGATGATTGAATGCCAACAAACTTTTGCCAAGAGGTTTTCTGCTTAAGATTCATGAATCATGCAGTAATGCTTTGCAAACTTGGCCCACTGTCTTATGTTCTATATGATCTAGCAAATCCTGCTTATGCTGAAGATACTAGGATATTGAACTTTCTGCCATTACTGTAAATTCTGCTTTTTTTCATTGACAAGTTACTGCCACCATCATACATAGCTTTAGTGGTCTTTGTTGTCCAATTACAATAAATAAGCTTCCATGACATTGTTTTTAGCCCATGTTTAGAATTGTGTATTTAAAGCTTGGGTTTTATTTAACTCTGATTGGATAGAATTGGATGAAATTTGAATTCTGACCAATCAGATTCTTTGTAGGAGACTCCATGACCCACTAAAAATAGTAACCATAATGCCAAATTAGGACAAAAACAACATTCAAACTAAGGTTTCAGAATAGAAATAGAACTGATCTATGTTCACTGTGTTTCTTTTCTGCATTTTAATGGAATTCTCTACTTTGAATAAATGAACTCTCCTCAGCTCCATTGTAAGTGGGTTCCAGTCTTGTTCAGGGCAACATTTCATGTAGGGTTGCCTATAATCTGACCTGCTGTGTAGAAGTGCTTGTACCCAGATAGTTGCTGGCTTTCCTCTACCAGAAATTGCTGGACATCACAATAAGCTGATGAAAAATAAAAAGAATCTGAATACAAACTTGTAAATGCAGTGTTCTCATAATTGCACTATAGGACATTTTCCTTTTCCTAATGAAGGATGGGTGATATAGGTAGGTTATTGATTCAGGGGTGGCACCATACTCCACCTAGAATTGGCAACCCATTGCTGATCAATTATCATCCCTCATTGTTTCAGGGCATCCGTTATCTGTTTGTACCATGATACTTTTAACTATTTCCTCAAGAAAATCTATATTCTAGATCTAATTTCATGCCCCATTGAATATGGACACTTACGTTTATTGAAAACTCTAGGGGGTTCAAACACCTATTAAAAGGCATCGCTGTTTTTTTTTGTAGACAAATCTTTTTCAGTTAAAACTTTATTGCATGTCAAGTGAGTTTTCGTATTTGTGTTAAATGTATATGTTTTCCATTTATGCATTTGTCCTCACAGACTTAAGTGGCCATAAAATATTAACTAAAATGCATTAGAGATAATGCATGGCATTGGCAAATATGTGGTAACAATAAATGGCATTTAGAAATGCATGACTGGAAGTTATTATTTTACATTCAGTGACATAACAATGTGCTGTTTTGTTCTAGAAGGCCAATTATGTTGGTTGATGGTAAAATGACGACCCAGGGCCATTGCAAGTGTTAAGTTGAATTAGTGGACGTGACATAAATCAAGGATATTTACATACTCATAGATGGTGGCTTTATCCCGACCATTGCATCACTCATGTTTGTCTTATCTGATCCTTGGGCTGCTAACCGTGACGGGGAAAAGATGGAAATGCTAGCTAATGAAGGCATTTCTGGGACTGTAAATGTATGTCTAATCAATATGGTAAGTCTCAATGGAACTACAACTTTAATAGCCTTGTCATAAAAATATGGGGATTGTCTTCCTGAAATGTTCAGAAGATTGTGGAAGCAACTTAAGAATAGGAAAAGCAGTACTTACTAGATTATATTGAAAGTTGGTCAGCCAAGCCCTAATTGCACATGTCGGATACTTGTCTTAGTAGTTATGGATTGGATCAATCTTAGAACATCTTTATTATGTATTCATTGATTCATTCATCTTTCTTTAAGGCTTGGCTTGAAGCTGTGGTTTTTTTGGTATTGATGGGTTTGGTCAGAAGATAATTATGACACTGCCTGGTTTCATGGCAAGTTTTGATAGCATGCTATAGCAGTAAAGGCAATATAATGTTAAAATTATAAGTTGTTGAGATTTGTATTTGTACTTTTGTCAAGTTTTAACAAGAATTTTTTTTTTCTCTCTGTAATTTGACAATTGTGAAAAGAAAAAGCATAAAATCTCTTAGGGTAATTAACTTTGTATACATTGTTGTGAAACTTACATATATTAAGAACAAGGATAAGTATTCTAGACATTGTGAAATAGATAAAACATGCCAGGTAATCTGTAGTCTGACATATTGTTACACAGGGTGTGTATTACATTTTGGTTGCACTCGTAATAGAAATCACAGAAATCTTGGAACATGGCATATTTGTATATGAAGACTGATTCATCAAGAGGTAAAACAATCTGCTGAGGTTATTGCATTGATCAATCCTGATGTTCTGGGTTATTCCGTGCATGTCTATTGTAAATACTGGTTGTTGGTTTGTGTTTTAAGGCACCCCTGAGAATATGCTTTAAACCTTTTATATTTGTTAATTATCCATACCAAATACTATCTGCCAACAACTTAACAACATATTTAATGTATAAGATGTTTTGAGAAAGTGATGATACCAAAGGGGTGCCCGTGGCATAGTGGTTGTGTCGCTGATTTGAAACTGCTCTGAGCTTAGCCACCCACCGCGTGGGTTTGAGTCCTGTTTGGGACGAAGGCCTTAAAGTGGGAAGCTTGGTATTCCAATTGACCTGCTGTTTTCTGGTGGTTCTACCCAGACATTTGCATGGGGTCTTCCTCCACCAAAACAGCTGGATGTCACTATAATGATCATAATTGGCTGCTGAAAAACAGATGACACCAAATAGTGAAGATCATGATCAGACAACTCACAGCAGGAGCCAATTGATCCGGATCTTGATGGTCAGTTTTACCGTTTTTCCCCCTGGTTTAGTTCTGGGTCATTTAATAATGGTCAAAGTTTTTACTTGTTGTTTTTCCAGGTTTACAAGTGGGTCAGACATGAATGTGGAATGTAGGTTTTTTTGGCATAAGCAAAGTATTTCTGGTTGAGTTATAATAATGGCTTATTGATAGCCGTGCCATGAATTACTATAGGATCTTCCATTGTTGCTATTAAATTAAGCATGTATAGCATACTTATGGCACCAGAATAAATGTATGTTCTTTTTTATTTCTATGCGAGAGAAACATTTGTTTGGGTTTTTTTTGCTCACACTGTAGTTCTATAATGAAATATTATTGGATCCATCTATGTTAATCATGCTATCTACTTAAGTGTAGGTGGCGCCATTGCTGAGCAGATAGTATTGCCGACTTGTAACTCCTCAGCTCCTCACTGCATTAGTTCGAGCCCTGGTCGAGGTGAGAACTTCCATGTAGGGAGGTTTTTTTAGCTTATCTGCGATGCCCTGGTGGTTTTAACCAGATATAAGTAAGTCTAGGGTCTTCCACCACTAACAATAAGCTGGATGTTTCCAATATGACCATGATTGTGACAGTGCAATGTAACAAAAATCAAAGCAAAAGATATATACTCACTTGTTGATTTGTATTTAATACTTTGACTGTTGTAATCATTCTGATATGTTACATTTAAAAATGTTGTCAAACAGATTGTTATTTTGAAAAGTAGACAATAACAATGAAACACAAAACACTTAAAGAAATAAAAACGTCCTTAGAAAATAAATAAAAAATCCTGCACACCTTCAACTTTTTGAAGTGGTTCTATTCTGTTAAGATCACACACATTTTATAAACAACAAAGACTGCTGTAAGAACTTCTGTTTGTTCCATCATGCATCAGTTTTCTATTGTCCTCAAACAAAGCTATGCAGGTGATCGAAAATGTTTGAGATTCCATGTTTTTCTCTTGGCAGTTTCTTACCCTTATCCTGCTAAGCATTAATATTGAATTATTTTGAAAGAAGTTACATCCAGAACAGGCATCTCCTTGCGGAAGCTTTCTGGTCATGGTCTACACTGTTTGCTGCAATGTTTTTATCAAATTATCTTATTCCACTGCATAAAGATATGTGTAAATAAATAAGGATTTTAGTATTTACAACAAATAACAAAAAGTCAGACTAAGGACCCTATGTGCTGTAAAATATATCCTACCATGTTAAAAATATTGTGGAGGTAATGAGATTAGATTTTATTTTCTTCTTTATAAACACCAGATATTGGTATATTTTGACTCTGAAAAAAGTCAAATATTTATTACTGTTAGAAACCTCTGGAGAAACAAATCTCATTTTCTTGAAATCCAATCCAGTAGTAATTTCTAGCTTAGAAACATAACATGCTATCCTTTATGATCAGCCTAGCTCGTATTAATCAGGGTAGGGCATATATAATGTACAAATTTATTAGCACTATAATATAATGCTACTTAGTGTTTTCTTTTTCAAGCAGATTTTTACATGATGCATGAACCAGTTAGAAATAATTTTGACTGTCATTGATACTATTGATGTATCAACAATATTTACAGTCATTTGTGTATTGATACGCAAAAGTTGTGTATTGCTTGCTTCACTTGTTAACTCTTAGCCTGCTATTGGTGTATTTATGAGGCTTAGGAAGATAGTGTAGATCCAGATTAGCCAGCTTCCTGCTGGGTACTTCTGATCTACACTGTTTGCTTCTCAGTCCCTTCTTATAAGTATATCGGCCCTGACATGTAACATGTATAATATAAAAGCCAAAAAAAACCCACCTGAGAATTTAGCATGGGTTTGTAACAAAATGTAGCAAGATTAGGGGCTCAAGTTGAAGAAGACAAAAAATATATTTTCTGTCATAAAATTAAAAAGCAGAGGGTCATGTTTTAAGTTGCTGCTTAGAATCCAAATATCGACAGATATGTATGCTGCTGTTTTATAGAACTGGATAGGTTCAGCAAAAAGATTTTATGAAAAACAAATATTACTCTTTATTTAAAAAAATACAAATAAATCCTTTATTTAGTGTACAAAAAAGATATTAAAACTTTCTTTAACATCTGATTATCAGTTGGCTGTCATCTTGCAAGCTTTATCTTTTTTGCAATTCTATTGATTTTTGTTTTGTTTTTCAAACTTTAAAAGATAATGGGTATCTGTCTTGATGTAAGAAGATGGTTTTATGCTGTTTCCTTGTGCTAAGATAAAGAATGATTGATATCCTATAAATGCTCCTTATCCTTACATAATGCTCCAGAACATTGAGATTGATACTGAGACAATATTTATTTGTTTAAAGTGGATAAAACAATAAATAATTATTAATAATCATTCCAAATTAGCTCCTTTGGAGGAGTCTCGAGCTTAAATTTCTTTTGACAGCATACATTTTGTTTATTTTGCAGGATCTAGAGAAATAATAGTAAATGCAATGGACATTTTTTCTTTCATGTTATTTATTAAACCCTTTGTAAACTTCATATTGTATTATGGTAGGGAACTTTATTTTGCAATGTGATAAAAAACTTCATTTTATAATATGATAGATAACCTCATTGTTGTATTATAATAGGTAACTTCATGTTGAATTATGAAAGGTAACTTGATTTTGTGATGTAATAGGTTACTTTATTTTGTGATATAATAGGTAACTTAATTTTGCAGTACGATAAGTAACTTCATTTTGTAGTATGATTTACCTGCATCTTTATTAAGCTAATTTAGTTCTCTCTTAATATAAAGAAAAGGAATATGGCACTATAGGAGTAGTTGAAAGGTTTTGAATGTTTCCTTCTTATTTCTGACATGTTCTTGACAGCACTTGAGATTAGCATGCCATAAGCTGGGACAATGTCAAGATGCAGGTAGTTATGTTTGTAGCTAGGATTCCAAGCATCATGTCAGAGCTTGTTGCAACTAGACTGAGAGATTGTTTAAATGATTGTCTTTCACTCTCTGCTTTATCTGCAGTCTTCCATGTTTATCAGGCTACTTAAAACATGTTGAGTTTTTTTTGTTACCATGTTTGCTACATTCAGTTTTGTTAGTTACCACATTATTGCAGTAACTGTACTCATATTGCTTTATACTCCATTACATATCTCCCAGCAGGTACAAACTGTACCTGTCACATGGTTTTATTGCAGTAACTGTACTCATATTGCTTTATACTCCATTACATATCTCCCAGCAGGTACAAACTGTACCTGTCACATGGTTTTATTGCAGTAACTGTACTCATATTGCTTTATACTCCATTACATATCTCCCAGCAGGTACAAACTGTACCTGTCACATGGTTTTATTGCAGTAACTGTACTCATTTTGCTTTACACTCTATAACATATCTCCCAGCAAGTACAAACTGTACCTGTCACATGGTTTTATTGCAGTAACTGTACTCATATTGCTTTACACTCCATTACATATTTCCCAGCAGGTACAAACTGTACCTGTCACATGGTTTTATTGCAGTAACTGTACTCATATTGCTTTATAGTCCATTACATATCTCCCAGCAGGTACAAACTGTACCTGTCACATGGTTTTATTGCAGTAACTGTACTCATATTACTTAATACTCAATTACATATCTCCCAGCAGGTACAAACTGTACCTGTCACATGGTTTTATTGCAGTAACTGTACTCATATTACTTAATACTCAATTACATATCTCCCAGCAGGTACAAACTGTACCTGTCACATGGTTTTATTGCAGTAACTGTACTCATATTACTTAATACTCAATTACATATCTCCCAGCAGGTACAAACTGTACCTGTCACATGGTTTTATTGCAGTAACTGTACTCATATTGCTTTACACTCCATTACATATTTCCCAGCAGGTACAAACTGTACCTGTCACATGGTTTTATTGCAGTAACTGTACTCATATTGCTTTATAGTCCATTACATATCTCCCAGCAGGTACAAACTGTACCTGTCACATGGTTTTATTGCAGTAACTGTACTCATATTACTTAATACTCAATTACATATCTCCCAGCAGGTACAAACTGTACCTGTCACATGGTTTTATTGCAGTAACTGTACTCATATTACTTAATACTCAATTACATATCTCCCAGCAGGTACAAACTGTACCTGTCACATGGTTTTATTGCAGTAACTGTACTCATATTACTTAATACTCAATTACATATCTCCCAGCAGGTACAAACTGTACCTGTCACATGGTTTTATTGCAGTAACTGTACTCATATTACTTTATACTCCACTACATATCTACCAGCAGGTACAAACTGTACCTGTCACATGGTTTTATTGCAGTAACTGTACTCATATTACTTAATACTCCATAACATATCTCCCAGCAGGTACAAACTGTACCTGTCACATGGTTTTATTGCAGTAACTGTACTCATATTACTTAATACTCAATTACATATCTCCCAGCAGGTACAAACTGTACCTGTCACATGGTTTTATTGCAGTAACTGTACTCATATTGCTTTATACTCCATTACATATCTACCAGCAGGTACAAACTGTACCTGTCACATGGTTTTATTGCAGTAACTGTACTCATATTGCTTTATACTCCATTACATATCTCCCAGCAGGTACAAACTGTACCTGTCACATGGTTTTATTGTAGTAACTGTACTCATATTACTTTATACTCCATTACGTATCTCCCAGCAGGTACAAACTGTACCTGTCACATTGTTTAACAAAAACAACAACAACAAACTAATTTGAGCTTAGCATTTTTAAGCTTTTGTTTTTTAAATTCTAGTAAACATTATAACTTGGTGTGAAACTTAACCTCCATTTCAGTATTTTACTACATTTTTAGGTCGAAAATTCTTTTAACAATACAAACTTTTTCACTCAAATGTGTGACAGACTCATCAGAGTTTTGCGACATCAGTGTTGTCGCCATGTTAATGTTTTTTAATGTTTGTTTTTTTTTACTACCAAAATACTCTCAAACTCATTATATCAGTAAAAAGAACATAGATTGAAATAAAACCTCTTTTAAGTTTTCCTTTTGGTCATGCCTACTTACTTAAAAATATGGTCAAAGTTTGACTTAGAATATAGCAAAAATAATGTTTGTTGCTTGAAAAAACAAAAACAACAGAAATAGCAGGCAGTTTAACTGGAAAACCATATTACTGTTAAAGGTAATGTTCTCAATAATTGCCAGTTGCATACCTCATTAGGATTAAGATGTTCCAAGAGTTTTGGGCACATTTTCACTAGCGTTGCAATCATTGCGAAATGAGAAATATTCTGATGTTTTTTAATGTAGAAATCCTTGTAACCTTCAACAAGGCACACACACTCTTGATTAGTTCCTAGCTGATTTGAAGTCTTTGATAACAACCAATTTCTGTTTTGATGGATTTGTGTGTGGGGTTAATGCTTAAAATAAGCTACAGTTTTGTCAGCATTATTGATAACTTGACAAGTGCTAAGCAGTTATTTCTCTAATAATAACCTACTTGTGCAAAATGTATCCGAGAGAAAGTTCGCAACATTGTTTAGTTCTTCTTATGCTTTTCAGAATATTTTTATTTCTTCCATTTCTTCATTTGGTTATATATATACCAATTTTCTTTGCAGTTTTCACTGGATTATTTTAATTTTTTAATTTTATTTTGTTCATAGTTCAGACACAATTTTCCATTAATTTACATTCCATAGCTATCAGTAATAGTCCTCTGTCCAGGTTTGTTGCTGGTGTTGTTTTTGCGACCTTTTCTAAAAAACAATTATCGGTCTGGTATTACTGGTACATATAGCATTTGTGGTAAAATATGTTACAAAGTATTTCTTAGCTTCATAAGTGGGATAATCCAGATTTTGCTTGTGTTTCAATCAGTCTCTTCAATATTGAAGACAGCACTTTCCCTTTTCAATGGTAAGACCCTCTTTGTCCATATGATTACTTTATACTTCCATATCCCAACCATTGTAATATCCTCTATTATATCATTATCTATCATCTTTTGTAATTCTAGCAATTAATGGATATTTTCCCACAATTTTAGACAATAATCTGCACCTAATTATGCCATTCTCTGTTGTTTTACATCCTAGTTATTTTGCATTACGTAGTCTACTGTTTCTCCTTGTTAAGTAACACGGTGGATGAGCTTAAACAAATATCTACAAATATCTATAATTCCTGCATAATTGATGCAATAATTATTGTAATTTGCAATTGCTGTTTGATGTTTTTGATAATTAGTGTGTTTGGTGGCAAGTTAATTGTGTATATTGCCTTATATCGTATAACACTCAGTTCTTTAAAAACAAAGTTACTATTCTATAGCAGAGTTTCCATGTGAGAGGCTGTGCAGTGTCAGTTCATGTAGCAGCTTCTGTTTAACATTAGCAGTTTACATTGACACAGTTCATCTAGGGATTTAAGGTTGATTTGTTGTTAATTGATTTGTTGTTGATTTGTTCGGTTCCACCAAAGAGCTTTCTGTCGCCACGAGATGGTGTTTTAGCATAAAAATAATGTTGCCGGTAGGGCTGTCATGATATGTTGCAGCGTACCATGACATATTATGATATACAAAGAGTGTATTCAGTACACAATGCAATATATTTTCCACAGTTGATCATGCTATTATAAAGAGCTATTTCACTCATCATACTGAGAAGCAGTAAAATATGACATAGTTTTAGAAGCATTATAACGGGTAAGGACAGAAACAGAAAAGTGATACATCTAGGTGATTGCAAATTACAATCAAACAATTTATGCAAGAAGTGCATCAAAATGTTGACACAGTGTGGGACCTTCAACAGTTTTCTTTGTTGATCAGTCTTCTTTCAAATAGAAATGGCCCAACACATCAATTTTTGCCATTCAATTTGGCATTCTTTCAAAAAAATCAATTGGTTAGCCATATTGTTTACAATTTGCAACGGTTTCATTTGACTAAATTGCCAAAGGACAGGTAACGATATTCAAAGTATTCTGCATTGAACTGTCTAATGACAGTGTGGCTGCTGCTAACAAATTGTATTTTTAATAAGATTCATGCTTCTATGCAGCATTTGTTTTTGTTTTAATCTAGAAATTAAATTTTACCAATAAATTGCCGGGCTGTTTAGAATGAACTCTCCTGACATGGATTTTACTTCAGACAACAATCTTAGTCAGTTATTAATGATTCATTTTCATCAGTATGAGCATCTTTGACTTTGGATGGACAAAATGGTGGCATTTACCACATTAAACAAAATATGGTCAAAAGCCGGCATGGTCATTTTGTATCACAGAACAGTATCGACTTCACTCAGTATCACAATATACCAGTATACCGTGACAGCTCCAGTAGGAAACTTTCTATTCTTCTAAGAAGGCTTCTAAGTTTTAGCATGGTTCTAACCTGTCATTGTTCGTTTTGAAAGGTTTAAGCAAAATTGCATTTATAGTGGTTTCAGGGCTAACAATTTGGGGTATTATCACTGTTTTTTATGTAAATATTATTCTTACTAGAGAATTAAAAATCATCAAAAGTCTGGGGATGATTATGTTTTTGTCAGTTTGCATATGTACATGTAAGTTGTATATTTATGTAGAATATTGAAAGAGATCCAACTGATTGTATGGTCTATATTGTCAGACTGGTATCACTTAAGTTTGCCCCTTGTTCAGTATATCAGCAGTTTTTGGCTTTATGAAAGACAATGGTAAATTTTTGTTTCTTGCTTCCTGCCACCTAGGTCCCAAAATTACATGACATCATGGCACTCTCTGTCTTTCAGCTAGATGGAACTGTGATTCAAATAAAGACAGAATACATTTTTGTGGATACTGTGCTTTTAACCAACCAACTCAAGGAAATGTTTTGTTTCTTTGTTTTAGTGTTAAACTAGCTGTTTGAAGAACATTTTATGGATAATTAATTTGTGTGATGATTTTTTTTATTAAAATAAGACCTGTATATACAAAAAGGTTATTATTTATATTGTTTCAATTATTAATAAAATGTTGATGAGAGTATTTAGCTTGTTTGCAAAGAAACATGAAAAAAAATTATGCTTTTGTCGAATGCTCTGTCACAACATTTTATTGATACATTTTTCTGCTGACCTTGGTGCTCTGCATCCTGTGATGCCCTGCATCAACTTTTATTGACGACGCGCTGAAGCACGGCTTCTACTATGATCACATTTGCTGATTGCCACTGGAAAGTCATGTGACCAGGATGTTTACAGATAGTATTTAAGCGGTAATCAGAAATACGGTTCATCATCAAGCAATAGTCTTAAAAAATATGTCTTAAAAACCCAATGTCACATCAAAAACTGTCTTGATTGTCACAATAAAAAACTGTTGTCATGTAATGATAGTCAAATATGTTTAATTTCGATTATAATCTGCTTATGTACAGTCAAACCTTCTTTCTATACATTTATGTTTCTTCTTATTTTTGCTATATTTCTCTTACTGGTACAATACACATGCGTTGTCTTTGATGCTTTGCATCATTGCTCTTCCTGTATGTATTTCTTATAGAAAGGCTGTGTTGTTAGATTAGGACCATTTTATAGTTGGCATTTATCCAGGTCAAGTTTGATTTTGATAAATTGATGAAGTAAGCAATGATTGTGAACAGGAGGCATACTGATATTTCTCTAATTAACTCAATATGTGCTGTCTTTCTGTCAAGTCTTTCTGTTGTAGCACTGAATGTTGTTGTCTACGCTATATTCTTGCTGGGAATGAGGTGGATTATCTTTATTTTCACTGTTCAGGGATCATTATGACAAGGTGTTTTTGTTTTAGTAAATGTAAATGACTTGTTTTTGTGTCAAATAGATTTGTTTTGCTGTTAATCTAACATGATGTTTGCATGGTTAACATGCTGCATGTAAAATACAAGTTTTGTCTGTCAGTGATATTAAAAGATATAGGTGTATAATTACTAAAAGTATAGTTAAGTTTTAACTAAGTATTCTGTTTTTTAAAAGCCGAAAAAGGTTATCACAGAATGTTTAGAATCATATAGTTCCACTTTCAATCCTTTTCATTGTACCTTTCTCACCCCAGTTTGTGTCTGCTGTGTTAAAAGCTTTCCAAAGGCTAATGGATTACCATAAGAATTGTTTTAATGTAAGATCTGCTACATAAAGCAGCCAGACATTATGTTGTTTATTATTAATGAAAATGGCGTCTTTTTCTACTGTTACTATTATCTAAGGAGTGGATGCTTTCTCATGTGTACCAGTTTGCTATACCACTTGTCTTGTGCCTCTCCATGTCTAAACACGATCAAGAGAGTGTTTAGTCTGAAAAACAGGCCCTAGATAGTGGTAATTGTCCTTTTTTCATCAGCTTGGAACAATTTATAAACACGCTGATTACTTGTTAGTTGAAATGTTACAGTTTGATGCCAGGCAATGTTAGATTTGAGATTTACATTGATGCATTGATGAAACTTCAAGTAAAAGAAAGATTGAATGGGGAGGGAGAGGGGCTTGGGGGTGTATAGTTCATTGCTGAGTGTTATAAAAATGGACAGAAAATTGTTGTTTTTTGCTGTGAATGCAAATTTTGGTCACTTCAGATATAGAGATAGATATCTGTAGCTTAAATGAGCTGTGACAAATAATATTAATTAATTAAGTATATCTGAACATGCAAGATGCTCTTGAATACTGTACAAGGGCTAAAAATTGTGCACATTGTTTTGGGAAGATTTATATTGTTAAAGTCATCTTGTGAACTATGAGCTATTGATTTTAACTCAAGGTTTTAAGCCCAAAGATTGGTGCACACATTATGCATGGATGCACATAATTTATAGTCCTTTACGCTTTTGTCATATGGATTTTACCTTTATTTTAAGCTTGCTTAGAAGGTATTGATAAGGCTCGAGTAAGTAGTGTAGCTCCAGATCAGCCTGCTGCTAGCAGGCAGCTTTCTGATCAGGATCTGCACTGCTTGTTGCTGAGTCTCTAGAAATTGCATGAAGATGAAGATGATTAATAATTTGTACAGACTCATAACAAATGTATGATGGTGAACATAGCAGTCGTGCTTCATCGTCAAATTGTTTTGTGTACCCTTGCCTTTCACCTGTAGGCATATGGCAAGCACAACCTTGCTTTCTGTTATTTTTGCGACATTTTCAAAAAACAATTATCTGTCTTGTGTAACTCATTCCATTTGTGGTATGTTACAAAATATTTCTTAGATTCTAAGTAGAATCCAGATAATGTGTGTGATTCAATCCGTCCCTTAGATTTTAAAGACATCACTTTTCCATTTGAATGGTAACACCCTCGTGTTCTTATATTGAGTTCTGCGTTCTTACATAATGATAAGTAAAATGCCACCTGCAATAAACAAGATTTAGGCATGACATTTACTCTCTTGTGGCAGAAGGTCATGAAGAATGTCAAGGATTAATCTTTGGGAGACATTTTGGTGATAAACCAGTTTTGTCTCCTGTAGGTGTAATCTAAGTATTACTATGATGACTGGTTGACAGAAACGTAGTATTGATCTTTTCAAGAAGTTCCTGAGTCTGAATAATGAGACATATGTCCTTGAAAAAACAGCAAGCAGACAAATGACACTATGTCATTAGTCATTTGCAAAAAAAAAAAAAAAAAAAAGAAGATTTTGATGCAGTCTTGTATTGATTTTGTGGATGCAAATAAACATGAATATTTATCACTTGTAAATATGTTTTAAAAAGCTTCTTTATTAAATAATAAGAAAAATTACCAGAAACTGCTTTTAAAACCAGCATTTATTAACAAGTTAAGTATCTTTTAAAGCATGTGTTACGTGAAAATTAATTCCCAGAAAAATTAATTGATTTTGCTTTAACTATGTTTTTAAGTGCAGAAATTAACATGTCTCGGGTTCTCTCATCTTGTTACTATGATTCAGCAATATCTGGTACAGATTAGAAATTAGAAATCAGAAAGGTAGTGTACCATACAAGCTTTGTTTTTATACCGCTAAATCCATATGTGTCTCATTTATAAGTATCTTACCACAAAGCCATTCAGGGTTGTTAAAAAAACTTGTTGTAACCAGATTTCTAAAGATGTTGTACATTGTGCCTTTCTGCAAGGCTTTTGAAAATTCCTGAGAGACTTTCTTGAGAAGCAAAACATGTTTTGTTGTTAATTCTTAGCATATTCATGTTTACCAAATGACAAAGTAATAAATAATTAATTTTCTATAAAAAATATTTGCTTTTGAGAGGGTGTAATTAAATGATAAAAAAAACATGGATTGTTTTATTGGTCTAGTTTCTTAAAAAAAAAAAAAAAAAAGACTTCAACTGTCAGTAATTATATTTTCATCTTAGAAAGTTACTCATTACAATTATTCTTTTTATCAAAGAGTGCACCTTTTTATGTTAATGCACTTTTTTGTGTTAAACTATTTGTGTTTGAACTATTTTTCATCAATTTGAAGGTAATAGCATTTTTTTAATACTGGCTCAAGTGGTAGAGCGTTGGCTTGAGGATTGGGGGGTCGCAGGTTTAAAACCCCTGCCGGGTCAAACCAAAGACTTAAAAGTTGGTACAAGTGGCTTCCGTCCTAATGCTCGGGGCTAAAGGGACAGCATTACCCCTGACTTGTCAGTGTCAGTATAATGGACCGGACAGGTTCAGTCCCTGGGCACCTCATAAGTGCCCTTGGGCTATAATGATAGAAATGTTGTTGCACACTTTCAGCAAAAATGCCAGCAAATCCCAAATCTCATTACATTTTTATACTATTCCTGGTTATTTTCAGGGACATACCTTAAATCCTGCAAAAGATCTCTAGGTGCTTTATTTCAAAATACCATAATGGATCTCAACAGGTTAAAAGCTACATATTGGACCACACTCGTTGTCATGATGCCACTACCATATTATAATAAGACATGAGTAATTTAATTCTGTTGTGAATGGCACTATAGAGACCCATTAAGGTTCAGTTTAGCACGGTATTGGCTGTATAGGGCTTCTACAACTGTGGATAATTGTACATTGTACTTAATAATGGTGGTAGAGAAGAAAATCCAACGTTTGTAGTTAAGATATATGTTGACCAGTATTTGTACATCAACCTGGTTGTCATAAAGTGACCAAGCTTCGGCTAATAGCATACAAACTGTAGATCCAGGTCTGCCTGGTCGTACTTTGAGCTGTTAAATGATGATCTACATTATTTGCTTCTTAGTTTCTAGGAACTTGCTATAAACTGCATTTTTCTATATTTTTTCAAGTAACAATAATTGAATGAGAGAAAAAATTGGTCTAAACTGTTGGATACCACCTTTACAAGTTAAGAATTCTTGTTGAGAATTCTTGTTGACTGTATCATCACTTATTAGCATTTGTACCCACTGCTGATAATACTTGTCTTATCTTTGCATAAATTTGATGTTGCCTTTAGGGCCCTTTGAGAGAAATTTTACCATTTGTGTATTTCTTAGGTATTTATGAGACTTTTATAGTTTGGGAAGTTCCTATGATAAATAATTTTAAGAAAATATTTGTCTACAATTTTTTTGTACATTTTGTCTGCTGTCTTACTATCCTTTTTATTTAACCTCTTTTACAGTGAAACATTCATAAGAATATTCCAGAATGCTATGTACTTTCTTAATAGCCATCTGAATATGTTTTCATTTGACCCTTATCATTGTGTTTTTATGGAAAAAAAAATCTGAATTAATTCCTAACAACTATATGCAATAAAGAACAAGAAACATTGTTAAAAACTAACAAGCAAATATCACAGATCCTGATCAGACAACCTGTACAGTGACCACCCCTGGTCAAGATTTACACAATTTGCCCAAGCCTGGCCAATTTGTGCTTTCAAGGCTAAGTTTGATTAACACCTGTCTAATGTAAAAACTGTAGTTATGTCACACCATAGTTAAGTAAAATGCCATAAAAATGTAAAACCCATAGTTCATGTAAAACCATAGTTGATGTTTTGTAAAACCTTTGTTTTGTAAAAGCGAAGTTATCATGTCCCCAGAGCACATTCTGTCATGTTATAGCAATATTCAAAGAATGGCATCATAAAATGTATAGAAACATTTCATGCATTTCAGAAGCAATTTGAACAGAGATGGATGTTTACAGACAGATGCATGTATAACTTGGGCTACAAAAGCTATTACACTATTGTATCTTCACTTATTTATTATGACAGCCAGAGATGTACGTATGCTTGACAGTACATAATAAAGAGAGTCTCTCAGTATTTTGTCCTTTTATCTTCCCTGAAGGATTACTTGTAACTCTTAGCCAGCTAAGCACTTATTGATAAAGCTTAGGAAAAAAGTATAGATTTATAACTTTTGTAACATTCTTAACACTCAAATTTTCAGCAAATTGCCTTTTTCAGGAATTAAACATATAAACAATTGCTCGCTTTTCATATTTGCAAACATTCATGGGTACTGCCATATTAGAAAACATGGAACCGACAACAACATCATTTAATGACATCATTTTGCTCCATGTACTGAACATCATTTTCCTGCCCTTTGTTGAACGTCGAATAGCATGACATTACAGTGTGCATCTTTTATGTTGCAGCCCGTCAGTTCAACTCTTGAAATAGGAATTGGCCGAAAATTGAGTGTGAGTGTTTTTAGAAAAGATATTCTTCTACAGTTCCCTATGGAACAATTTACAGCAAAGTATAGATTCAGATTAGCTATCTCTTGTGATCAACACTTTTTGCTGCTGAATTATTAGGCACCAGTCCTCACGTTGTTACATGAATAACCTTTTTTATGTTTTTTGACAAATGGCATTATGCATTTCTAGAAACATAAGAGCTCTTAGTGGGAACTGGCTGACCAGGTTCTACAACAGGTTCCAAGCTAGATGATTAGGCAGTCTGAGAATCAGAATTTGTGGATTGGCTTAAAATTTAAGCATGTCTGCATAGCATTCACTAGTGCCAGGGAAGCAAGTTTTAATGGGATGCTAGCCACTTCCATAAAGAATTATAATGCGTGAAGAAATGTTTGGAATGATTATAAAATATTTGTGCAAAGGTGCACTGAAACACCACTTATTTACCTGATGTATGTTCAAGGACACTTGTTTATCTTGAAACCAACAGAAACATGGAAACCAGTAGAAAACTAATATATATATATATATATATATATATATATATATATATATATATATATATATGTATATGAGATGTCACTCTGTCCATCTGTCTGTCCATCTGCAGTATATTGCAAAAGCCATTGCACTCATGACTTTATACTTGGAGCTTGCATAGATTGTAATGCAAAGAAGTGAAATGCACAAAAACTCTAGATATGTTAAACTTTTAGTTTTATCCCTTTGTGTGTTTTTCTTGTAATAACTTCTCAATTGATTCACTTCAAACTGAAACTATAGGTATTTGGTGAGCAAAATTACAATTGAACCCTGAACCATAACTCCACCTTTGTTAACTTTTTGATGGTATATTTTTTTTTTATGCAGTGAACAAGAACCATAACATTTTTTACAAGGTTATATTCCTGTGTCTAACATCAATCGGGGAGCATGACCTAGTTCTACTGTTAATCTAACAAGAATTTGTGTTTATGAAAAAGTCACTTTCTTAATAAAAAAATCCTTACACTAAAGGAATGCACAATTTTAAGGGCCATGATTTCCAGGTCCATGATTTCAAACATCTGATTTATTAAAATGGAGCTTAATATTAAACCAATCTGACCAATCATGTACGCATGAAAATCTCAGATTTGTATTTAAAAGATTAATTATCCTGGTGACTAGGCCTTCTTCAGACTCATCACGTTAAGATTCATGAAAAATTGCATTTATTCTCTGACTGTATGATCTCAGAGAAACACCATCAATCAATTCAGGGGTTATGGAGGTTGTCCATGATGAATGGAACAAAATTATGTGGAAAGTGTTGGGCTGCCAGCAATAACATCTTACTATGTAATCAGATTCCTACTCCAGAACAAAGCCACCAAATTACTTCCAGATGCTTCTTGCTAGATACATGTACAGGCTTTTGTTAATACCTGGGATATCTTTGGCATTCATCTATATCTTCAGAACTGTTTTTGTACCCTCCTTTGTCAATATCTTCAACATCAATATTTGCACTATCTTTAAAGCAGTCATGCATGGCCTCAGAGTTGGGCTTATCCTAAACTTTGTTTCAGTTTTGTAATTTCCTTTCTTGGAACACTTTCAAGACTTTTATGACTGCATGGTCTTTAAATCAGTTTACCATTATATTTGTTTATTTATTATTCTCGGTGTGTCCACAGACATATGGCTTAACCTCATCTGTATTTATTATATGAAATCAGTTCATTTGGTTGTGATTATGTCTGCCCTTATCTGCTGATCATAGCTCATATCTTTAGTTGTTTTTTTTTTCTGTGAATTAAATCTTTATTTGCTGAAAACACTTTTCCACCAATTAACATAAAACATACCATGCCCTAGTGGTGTTTCCAGCTAGAAAAGGGTTAAAATGTCTTGTTATCCCTCCATGGCACTTCACAACGTTGGCAAAGACATGTTCCAGCAGACCTGATTTGTCTCTGGAACTTGCTACCTGCTACCTAGACATATGTTTGTCTCCCTCCACTAATAATAACTTGAAGTTGCAGTAATGACCAAAGTTGCAACATAAACTAATTTGATGTATGTACCTAAAACAAATAAAAAATAAATACATTTTGACTTCATGCTTTAATCCTATGTTTATTTATATTATCCTCTCATTTTCTGGTTTCATAACTGTCTCAGAGTAATCTTTATCTGTTTATTTTATGTCCCCAGTTCTGACATTGCACTTACATATTATAAACTCTTGAAGGTTTTAGGCAACGTAAAAAAAAGCATGAGGATATATGTAAAAATAAATTTGCTCCAGACATAGACTTTAATCCTGCTAAAACCTCTTGGAAGAAAAGAAAAACAGCTGACACTTCATTAAAAACATCCTAAAACCTTACCAAATTTGATAGACCACCCCTTCATTAACTGTCCAGGCCCCTGCATGTTGTTAAACCCTTCACACAATCAGATAGACTTGCTGTTGTTTTCTCCCTAGGGAGATCAGGGTGGCAAATGGTTCCTCTTTTCCTACAAAATAGACACTTTCTTGGCCAATGATTTGTCTGCATGCTTAATGAAACAGGGTCTCCAACTTAATTTCTCATCCTTGTTTTCATTTCTTGTGTGACTTTCCCAAACTACTCAGACAAAAGATAAACAGTCTTCAGACTTGGTTATAGAGTTTTTGTTTGTGTTGACAATATTTTAATGACTCATGCTTATCTTGTACCTGTTGCACCAAGAATAAATGGAGCTGGTTTTCTCTAGACTGCTAAGTGTGAAAGAAATTTTACCATAGTGATTGGTCTGTTTTGTTTTGTTTCACACCTATCATTTATAAGCATAGACACAAAATTAGAGAAAAACAAATTTTGTATAAGACAAAAACATTATTACATTGCATGCCACAATGAGAGGGTACTGTAATTACATAAGAAAATTATCAAACTTTTAACATAACAAAAGTGTTTGGTTAAAGAAATATAGGCTGTTGCCATTTTCATTATGAACAACAATAGTAAAAAAAACAACACCAATTTATGGGTAAAAAGGAAAAGTGTTGCTCTTTGCACATTGCCTTTAGGTGACTATTGCTATTGATTAACATTTCTCAGTGTTTCTCTTACCTTGAATGGCCTCCTGCAGCCAATTTCCTTTGATTGAGTAACTTGCAATTGTGATAACCAAATTTCCTCAGAACTTTGTCTCTGTAAAGGTTCCAGTCTCTAATTCATTATCAGACTGCACTTACAACACTGTTTACAAATTACTGTCTGCAAAACAATTGTTAAAGTTACCTGCACTTGTGTGATTAAATAAGGAAAGTATTTGTCTGGGTCTGACCTTCATCCATAGTTTGGTGCATTAAAACCAAGCCGCTAAACTCAGGATTTCTACTTTCCTTTTATACCATAAAAGCCTGTGTGCAAGAATGAGCATTTTAAAATTCTTTCAGACCGTCAATTTCCGTTTTTTTTTTTCAGTATAAACATAAAGTTTAACTAAGTGTGCACGCAATCGGTAGAGCGTCATTTCCAGGTATAGGAGGCCCTAGGTTCAATCCTGGGCCGCGACATACAAAGTTGTTAAAAAAGGGAGTGGTATAGCTGCCTTGCTAACGCTCAAGCAAATATTAGGGTAGTTCCACGACTGGTTGGCCCGGTGTCAGGATAATGTGACTGGATGTGGTATCATGACAGGTGTTTCATGGCATGCTATACACAGTAAAGACAGCACTTTATCTGCTTCTAGGGGACACTGTCTCCAGATAACTGAAATACTGCTGGTGGGACGATAAATCCAATAAACATAAACTTAACTAAGTCTTGCCTGAATTCAATGGTTATTCAACTTGGCCATTTGTAAGCTGTCTGTTTGGTTAAATATAATTAAAAGTATAATCTTGAAAATCTACAAAACAATCTCAGGCATTAGCCTTGAGATTTAATACTAGAAATCAAGATTTTCGTAGGAAACAGTATTAAATTTAGTTTCAAATTGCACTTTGAATATTAGAATCTTGGAATTATTTGAAGCGGAATGAAGTCAGAATAGATTTATGTGAAAAATCATTATGAATGCTCGCCAATTTAGATTGGTTTATAATGACAGTACTGCTGTTTGTCTGCAAGATGAGTACAAAGATGCAATCTGCTTGTTGATTGTTTGCTCCGTGTTCTATTATATATACAGGTGTGTTCGTATAATCACAGTGTGCAGTGGAAATCATAACAGGCAGTTGTTTATTAACATTTTAGTTTGCAAAGCAATCTTCATCCATGGGGCACAGTCCCTTGATCAATAGAAAGGGTCATTGACTTGTAACTTCTCTGACCCCATAACCTCTCACAGCATGGGTTTAAGTCCTGGTGGTGGCAAGGAATTTCATGTGGGAATGTTTTCCACCTGACCCAGCATTGCATCAGTTGTTCATCTATTAAGACATGTGCCTAGGGTCTTCCTCCATTAAAATAGCCAGAAATTGCTATAATTGCTATCCCTGTGCCACTGCAATGTAGTTCTAAATAAAAACAACAAAAAAACAAACAATCTTCTGACTTTTACAATGTACCTCATTATTCTTGTTATTTAGACAGAGTAAGTTAAGATCAAATGCATACAGGATTCTTAATGTTGTCTGGCTTACCAGAATAGACTTAAGAATGTCTTTACTGGAGACCAGTGATATTTTAAGAATGCACAAAAAGGACACAAAGACAGTGACACATAAGTACAGGTGAAAACAGTTTTGTGAAGAAAATAAAAAAATCAAAAAAAAATCATATATGCTCTTATGGCTATTTAATATAAGGATTAGAATATTGATTTTGTTGTTTTGTTTTGTACAGCATGAGAACTAATATTGATGTCCCAATTTTCATTTAAGATAATGCAAGAGTTGCACTTCCTGATTTTGTTCTAATTAAACTGTAGTAAGATTGATAGGTATACTGAATCAACTCATGCTAAAACTCCAATGGATATATTAGTATCATTAACTTTCAAGTCAACATTTTTCAAGAAACTCACTATACAAGGACAAAATAAAGGTGTGGCATTTTTTGTTGTTTTATCATGTTTGTTGTGTTAAATAACCTTCTTTATTTTTACAGAAGTATAAACCTTTCTTTAAACTTTTATTTAAGATGAGCTGCAGGTGTGTCTGTATTTTCCTGAAAGACAGGGATTGTACTATCTTGATAACTAGGAATCCAGGTGTTTTAAGGTGTGGTTTTTAACCAGTTTCAATGGAAGTCAGACCTTCTGACATATGAAAATTTTAAGAAGTTTGTTCCTAAAACTCAAAACCTGCTAAGTGCAGATTGATAAAGACTAACATGAATGACATAGATTCAGATCATCCCAGTCCTCCTGGGATCTAGAAATAAGACTTGTTGTGTTTGCTTGTAGTTGTAAGCCAAAAATACAGAACAAAAGTATAGGTTATAAACAAATGTAGCATGGCCAGGATGCAGGCTGATACAAGGGCATATGACACAGAATGGTCAAGTTTAAAATATAAAATAATCAGCTTTTTGTTTAAAATATTGGTAGCTGTGAAAGAGTGTAAATATTACTCATTTCATTAGCCAAGAAAATAAGATTATGTCTATTGCATTTTATTATCAGATTAAGCAGTTTCTTAGAAAACAAGTCTAGCCAACAGACATACCATTACATAACTTTTTTGGGGGGTGGGATTGGGGAGGTAACGTTCATTTTGCTTTTTTTTCTGTCTTTTGCAGAACTTGCATATTCTAAGAAAACACCATGGATCTTATTTGTTAGTTTTGTTTCCATAGTGATGCTGAACCTCAGAAGTTAGTAGGAGGGTGAGATTTTCACAAGTTTGTTTTGGCAAGAATATGGTGTAAACTATTTTTGCAGCTGCTTTACTTATTTTCTAAATTGGCATAGATACATAGAGATTGTATGTTGCATTGAATTATTGAAGTGATAAGCATCGAGATGTGCATGCTGTTTAAGCGAGACTTAAGTTTCAACATCCCCTTCATGTTTTAACCATTTACAAATAATGGAGTGCTGACTTTTGTCTAGTTTATAATAATCAGCAGCTAAGCATATATTGATCAGTGATAGGCAAACAGTGTAGATCCAGATTAGCCAGCTGCTGATTCATTTATTTATTAAGTCTTAATTAATACATCTTAACTACATTTGGATGAAGTAGAATATTAACAAACAACTATGAATTAAGTGCTAGTTATTAACAAATCTTGTGTGAAATGTGTGTACCTTCATTTTGAATTACTGAAAATTCTTGTAAATGAATGAAGTATTTTAACAATTAGTGCTTCCCATTGTCTGTCTTACTATCCCATGTCAAGATACATTTATGTCACTTTATCTATAGTTTACAAAAATTAATCCAAAAGTATTTAGTTTTTCTTACTAAGGTTAAGATATTAATAATTTACTATTTTTCATTTAACTTACCATTATGATTGTTACCTTATCAAGGTTTGCATATTTGTCCTGCATATATTCCTGTTACGATTTACCCTGCTTGTAGTTATGCTGATTACCTGTTTTACGACAGAAGATTATCATTAATAAATCAGGTTGGTTAACAATCTAGGTAACATCCCATTCACTATAAAGCTTAGCCTCTCACCATCTGGGTTCAAGTTCTGTTCGGGGCAAAGGACTGAATGTGAGACGGTCTTCCAGATGGCTTGCGGTGCAACCGTGGTTCTATCCAGACATTTGTCTGGTGTCTTCCTCTACTAAAAAGCTGGACGTTGCTATAGCGATCATAATTGGTTGCCGCAATGTATTTCAAAAACAAAACAAACAAAACATATTTTCTATAAATGAAAGACTACCTTTCCTTTATATACATGACAGACTACCCTTTATGTCACTATACAAGGAACTAAAGATGAAAGCATACCAGAAATAAGGTATGATCAATTGCTTAAACATGTTACATTATTCTGCTTGCAGCTGGTGCATATAGTCATTTTAAGACAATGACATGTTGTTCATTGACTGTTAACACAGGAGTAGTTTTCTTAAAAGTAGCAGCATCTAATCAGCTAAGGTACTCTTCTACATGTGTTTGTATACTTCCCCTCTGTGAAAAAAGAAGAAAAACTACAGTAATGGTAAAAATAAGATTTTTTTTATTTCCTTAATAACACAGTTATTATTCTTAATATAATTTTTTTTTTTTACAATCCATTATCTACAATTTTTATCTTTTTAGGCAGAAAAAAACAATAGCACGGTTAATACTACAGTTCATTATTGGTGACGCGCTGGAGTGCGATGCCTATATATGGAATGCTCACTGAAATTTGCCCATGGGAAACGTTTGTTTTGCGGACTTTTATAGGAAACAGGACACAAATCAGATTTGTTCTTTACTCTATAATATATGTCAAAACTTTGTAAGCAATTTAACTGTTAATTGTTTATTTGGGATCAAAAAGAAATTGCCAAGAAACGTTACGTGTTGCTAAGAAGTTTATCTGCCACTGAAAACATACATTGTAATTCTTGCTAGATCTGGGATACCCAATGCCTGGTGGGTAGATTGGGTCACTTCTCTGACACCATTACCTATCATGCTATCATGACATGGGTTTGAGTCCCAGTTGGAGCAAGAAATTTCATCTGGGGAGGTCTTCTAGCTGACCTGCAGTGTGCAGTGGTTCTGCACAGACATTTGTCTTAAGGCTCTTCCTCCAATAATGATAGCTTGATGTTGCTATAAGGACCATTATTATATTGTTGTGGTGTATCTAAAAAACAATCAAAAGAAAATGCAATGTAAGTTAGAAAAGGAAAAATCGAGTATCAAATTCCTGAGGTTTTGAACAAGTATTCCAGTCATGATTCCTGTGTCCTTTTTTAGGATAAAGATAGTCCTTTGAAGCAAGAATTCTTATTTAGATTCTAAGAATGATAAGTTCTCTTATTGTGCTTCAATTTTGTCAGCCATCCTGGTTGGAATTAACAGTGTGTCAGCTTTATAGGGTCTGAGTACAGTGTTATTAACTCTGTGCTTTCCAATATAATGGACCTGGGGGAGGGAGGTGGGGGGGAGGGATATGAAGGATATGAAGCTGGTTTTTTATTACGGTTTGTTGAAGAACGTCTATAGACACAGTTATGGTCAGTATAGCGACATCCAACTATAAGAAGACTTCAAACAAATGTCTTGGTAGCACTATCGTCACACAGTTGGACAGGTTATAGGAGATCCCAACATGAAAAATTTTGTTCCCAATTGTGACATGAATCGATGGAGTGAGACTGAGAAGGCAGTTGATTCAGGTCTTAGACTTAACTCTGCCAAATTTATCTATCTTAGCAGCCCCAGTTGTGTTGTTGCTAGATTCTTGGTCCCAGATAGTGAAGGTCCTGTGTGTAGTTTTAAGCACATTAAAACAGAAGTGTACTATAACATAATGATAGTTCCTTTAAATATTAATTACCTGGCTGGCCTAGTGACAGGGTTATGTGTCTAGGGGTGTTATTATGTCGGGTGTTCGCAGCATGTTGTCACAGTACAGGGCAGTATAAACACTGGTTGTAGGAGGTTACAGAACAACACCCCATCATACAAGAAAAAACAACAACAAAAAACAACAACAAATAAATGTAATAAAAACATAATTTAAGGAAAATAACCAAGGCAGAAACTAAAGAAAATATTTATACTTAGAATTGTAAGAACAATTAAACATTCTTAGGCCTATGATGTGAGCTGTTGTGATATAATCAGTTTGTAACCCCAAAAAACAAACAAGCAGTTTTCCTTTAAAGTGGAATACAATTTGATATGATTGATGATCCTATAGGGAAAAAATCAGTTATTTCAGAAATATCAGGGACTTTAATGACTCAAAGTGGTCATACAAGCATGTAGTTCAAAAATTACATGCTTCCTTTATTAGATCGTAAGTGTCAGTGTAGTTTTGAAACATGATACATGTAGCTTAATAATTGTGCTTTTTTCAGTCAGAAAAGGTGTTTTTAAAAATACATGTAGGTGGTTTTAGCTTTAGTTGTGTGTTCTAATACTTTGCAAAGTCAAATGATAAATTTTAAAATAAAAAGTTAAGATCTGCTCTATGCTAAAATGAAAGGCAGTTTTATCATTAAATAAATATTATCTCAAGATGGTCTTTACAGTAAAATCCTTTTTTGATGGGACTTTTATCTTTATAATCAAACTTTACAAAACACTGTATGTTTTCAGTTCTCTGTATGTCTGTCAGCAAGAAAGTGTATGTGATCTATGATGGCCAAGGAGAGAAACACACCATATGTTAATGTTTTTCTATCCCCTTCAAACTGTTTAGACGGATAAATGGTGCTATCGGACAAAGTATAATAAACACGATAACATACAGCCATGATGGTGTGTTCACAGATTCCATGCTTCCCATTTCTAGTCTATAAGAGAGGCTATTTAAACACAATGCTATAATCCAGAGTTCCAGATAATGAGAAAAAATCTGACAACTGTTATCATGCTTTCTCTTAATATAGGTGGTATCCAAGAGTTTGGACCAAAAAACCTTTCATTAAAGAACCAAATGAATCATTGTCACTTGAGTAGATCTTGCAAAATGCTGTTTATTGGTGTCCTGCACCTGTGAAAAAGTGAACCAAAACGCCACAACCAGCATTACAAAATGTATTTGCTATCTGAAGCACGCTGCACAGTTAGCTATTTTTAAACTATAAAAACCATGTGACCACTATGTTTTAAAGCACATAAGTGTCATCCGCTCTGACATTGATGTCTATTTTAAGCACGAATCCCAATCATTCTTATTTATAGATTTGAAAAATTGAGCATTTTAAGTGGTGAGTAATGAATTTTACTGCCCTAAAATTGAGACACTGATGAAACTCATCTGAACTTAAACTAAGCATAAAATTTCTGCAGAAATTGTACACAAATATCCTGAACAGAGGTCAGATGCTGTTACGTATAATTGGCGTTGACAAACTGTGGAATACCAGCTTTTAATGTGGGTAACAATATATGATCCCTGTTTAGGATAATTGTGCATAATATTCTGCAGATGCTTATACTTTAGTGAAATCCAAGTCTGTTTTCAAAATTTCCTCAATTGCAAGACAGTACAGCTCAATAAAAATTGCTCTGAATGTTCATCGTCCAAATCTATAAATAAGCATGATTTGGAGTTCTGCTTAAAATAGACATCAGTTTCAGAGCAGATTACCTGGATGATGGTATATCCTGATCAAGGTGGTCACATGTTGTGTTTTTTTAAATTGAAAATAGCTTATACTGTGCAGTGTGTCTCAGATAGGAAATACCTGTTTGTAATGATGAGAGAAGTGTTATGCTTCAATTTTCTGTTTATTTGGGACATAAATTCCCAGAATTCAATGGGATCTTTCCAGGTAAAAGTAATTATCTTGGTCGTTTGAGGAAAAAAATTTGGTCCAAACTGTCGTACCATGCAGCTTTAACAACTTTAATTTTTTAAGCTTTCACTTTGATGCGTAAGAAATAAGATATATATCTAGAGACTCTTCAGCAAAAAGTGTATATTTATTATTCTGCTGGGAACTGGTTAATCTGGATCTACACTGTTAACTAAGCATGATCCATTTGTGCTAAGCTGGTTTATAATAATTAAATGTTGCAACAAAATGATTTTAAGAAATATTCACCAATCCCTTGGCTGAGGGTACTTATTAAGTGTGTCGGGTTAAGCCGTTTGTAATAATGAATATTTACAATATAGTTTTAATTTTCTTGAGAAAATGAAGAATTCAGTAAAAGTAAAACAGTTAATTGTGGGCTCTGTATTAATGTTATTTTGGTGGCTGTTTTTTTTTCTAAGGCAAAATAATAAATGTTTATACAGTTAGGTTTTGTGTTATCTTTTGGTTGAAAATTTCAATATCAAATTAAAATATTGCCAAGTGTCTTCAAGTGAGCTTTTAGCAATCATAATGGGATCATATTGAAGGTAATTGTATACATTTTTTATTTCCTGATGTGCTCTTTATGAAAAATCATGCTAATTTAAGGTTGTTTCCTATGCAAGAAGTTAAGAAACAAGAATAACAATAACAAAATGTTGCATTGTATTATTTGAAGATCACATTCCACATCTTTATGTCGGAGAGCAGTATTAAAATTATCCCCACAGCATTAACTGTAAAAAAATACAACAGAGTGAGGAATATAAGCCTCATATATATATGCTGTTCTTCATGCATGACTTGAGATATTAACCCTTGGCTTGCTAAATACATATTTAGTTAAATTACTTTGACAAATAGTGTAGATTATGATCAGCCAGCTCCCTGCTGGTAGCTGACTGATCCAGATCTGCATTTTTGCTCCATAGACAGTAGCAGTATGTATAGGCAGCTTTACATGTGGATGTTAGAAGATAACTAGGAATTAGTGGTTTTGCTAACAAATGTAGCTAAGGGTTATGTCCTGCTTCCTCGAATCTACCAGGTAAACTAGATGACTTGATTCACACTACTGATGGGATATTTTTAGAAAAAAAAAAAAAGCGAATTGGTTGTTGGTTATATGCCAAGAACTGGTTATAGGAACATGATAAGTAAGGTTGTAGGTAATTGGCCAAAAATAATACACTAATACACAATGTAAAGCTCATTAAGTCTAGTCCTATACAGCTTTGTTAGCCCGTTTATTGCCTTGGCGGGGGAACTTTAATTTAGACAGCTGCCTTCTAGCAGAGTCTATTAGACATTTATTAGAAAGAGTTCACCATGTACTATCTGTCAGGTTTGTCTAGATTTAGGTAGAGCTAGCTGACATTCATTGGTTAAGGGCTGTAATATAGTGATATAATTTCCGTCTTCCAAAGATTTGGATGATTGTACAATATATGACTATTCTCTCTCGTCAGATTTTGAAGTGTTTTCAATAATAGTTTTTTTAGTGATTTTTAAGTGGTTATTTGATTTATTTTTTAGAAAATTGTGTTGTTGCATTTGTTAAGATTAGATAGTTTACAATTATAATAAATCTTTCACTATTTTGTTGTTGTTTTTTCCATAAAACCTTTCCCAGAAGATGATATTTCTAGGAGAAATTGTACAAGGCCTTCAATATATTGGAATATCTTAACCAGTTTCTTATATCACCATTCCAGACTATTATCAAGTAACCTTTAATTAATGCTCATGCCAACTTATTTTCTGTCTACTGCAAAGATCTTACTCCCATTGGCGATTATAGGATGCTAATTTTCTGCTGTATCTTAATTCCTCGCAAATTAGCCAGGCTGTCAAAGTAACTTCTTAACCTGCCAATCAGAAACTGATCACACCACAGACCAAATACATTATGTCTGTATCATTTTGGTGATCATCAGCATTTTCCTTGCTTCCTGCTACGATTTATAAATCTGTATAGTCAAGTATTGCATGATGTTGATAGCTTATAATAGATAAATAAGAATTTGAATGCCTGGTGTTCACTACATGCTGTTTACAGTGAAGGCAGCGCTATATCTGCTTTAATTGAATGTTGTCTAAATAGGATAACTGAAAGATATTTCATGAGGAGAAAATACCTATGCTTGGTAAGAATGTGTATGGGTTGTTAAAAATATGGCAGAGAAAAAGTTGAGCAGAATCTCATAAAGTGTCTGAGTATTATAATGAACCTTTCTTTATATTGGGACCTGTTCTGGGAATTGCTGGGCCTTACTAATCTTAACCTGCTAAGTACAAATAAAAGCTTTAAGCAAATATTGTAGATTCTGATCAACCAGGTCCTAATCGAGATCTGCACTTTTTGCTGATTATTTATTCATCTTAACCTATTTTGGATTTTTTCTGTGAAAAATAACTTTATTTTGTTTTAAATGCAATTTGTATAACAGATGTAGCTTGATAAGATTAATTGAGCAATTGCATTGATCAAGGTCGTGAGTGTAATCGGCTGTCAATCAAATAACCTAGCGGCTTTCAACTGCCCCTACAGCCTGTCTCCAGGAGGGAAACACTTTAGCAGTGTGGATAATTTGTTTGGTTTTCACTTCATTGATCATTTTGATGTGATGTAGGGCTAAATTATCTGCTTAGGGATTGTTGAAATATTGTCAGACTTGGAATTTGGTTTATTGTTGAAGTCTGGTTGTATTGATGCAGAATATATTAAATGCTGGTGTCTTACTTATTTGGGAATGGCAATTTAAAAAATACAATTTGTGCATATTTGTATTTTCAAGTGTAACAAAAGTGTAAATCAGTTCTTTGTTAGAAGATCTTATAATGCAATGCACCCAACATACAGCTCATTCAAGGCTGCTGTCCGTGATGTACAGTTGTAAACTAGCTTCATTTAAGGCAGGAATTAGCACTGCCTTGATCAAGCTTTTGCAAATTGTGTAGATCCAGATCAGGTAGCTCCAGCTGGTTAACATCTGATCAGGATCTGCATTATTTTTCTACAGGGTTTCTGGCACTATGTTCAGGTGCATTTGTATGTAGGTCACTTAGCTGATAACCAGGTGTCAATAAGTGTGGTTAATAAACTACTGCAGAAGCCTAAAGGGTAAGATGGTGCATTTACAAATGTTCCATGATGAAGCAATTAGATGAGGGTTTTTAGCTGTACTTTGGCACATTCTGCTTCATCCTCCTATATAGACATACCATTTGTTACGTTCACATCTACCCCTGCAGCAGACTTAAAGCCATGAATGTCAAGATTTTTTGACATTTCAAAGATAAAGAGTGTGTGTGTTGATTTTTGTTGTTGCAGGATTAAATGTCTGAAGTAGGCATGGTGTTTTAACTAAAGATATTCTATTTTGGCCAGAAAATTTCAGATTTCTTAGATAATTTTGCCATAACCATGGAATTATTTTCTGTTGTTTTTTAAGTACAAAATATAGGTATGAAGCTGTAGACAATTTTACCATTTTGACTTACATGTAGATTAATAAACTAAATTTATTTTAACTGACATCATTTAAACAAGTTTAAAATAATTTGTCTTCATCCCACCATATTTCACAACCCAAGTGTATAGCAATATTTTAACTTCTATTTTTAACTAACGATAAACCTTACATCATTTTGAGTCCTGTGTCTGTGAACAAAGTGAATGAAATGAGCTGGCAGTGTAAAAGAGTATTTATGCCTTTTGCAATGATCTCTACTAATTTTTAATTGCTATATTTTTTAATCTATAAATTACTACAATCATTAATAACCCGTATTAAACCTTTGCTTATTTTCTAACAGCTTCACACAATGGTACTAGACTTTGAGTTGGAGACTCAGTGGCAAATAGTGTATATCTGGATAAGACAAAGCTTAATTTTGTGGATTTACATTATTGCCACATGCAGTTATATTTGTACTTAGTAGGATAAGAGTAAATGAAACTAGCACTTTCAACTGCCAAATTATTTTTCTTTGATCTCAAGTAATCTTTGATGTGCCGGGTATTATTAAATGAAACACACATTTTGTTTCCCAAATTATTTTCATTATTTCACATGCATCTTCCTTTTTAATAAAATCTTGGAGGCAGATTCTTGTTATTTCTTGATTTTCTGGAGACACGCATGTTCAAGCAATTTAATCTTTCTGAACTTTTAGGGAGATGAAAAATTGTTTTTTACTCAATCAGGCACCGAATATAATAAAAGGCAGCCCAGCTGAATATTGAACTGTGGTATCTTGTGGTAACAATCATCAAATTAATGATGTATAGATAAGTGATATGGGGAGAGAAGGTGGGAGAGTGCAGTCCTTTATTCTGAGAGTGTGGTGTAATCATTATAAAGCATAAGTTTGGCAATGTAAACAATATGCAAGAGATAAAAACATTTTACCTGAAGATCTATCTCTGTGCGTGTTATTGCAGATACAAAGTTCAATTTTGCTAGGCTAAAACTATCTAAGTTTCAGGCTATGGAATTGTCTAGCTCCCATCAGAAAATGCTTAGCTTTTCAAAGGTAGACCAACAGTTGGTTGACACAGTTTAAGAAGAAAGAAATGAGAGAATGTGTTCCAGGTCATCACAGCATGCTACCACAGTGAAAGTAGTGTTCATATGAAAGATTTCCTGATAGAAAACTGACAAACAGTTATGTGTGTGGTGCGTTAGTTCTGGTTATCAGTACCATCAGTCAGGTTTTATAATGCCTGGCCATCCAGTAACCATATGCATTATGTACATTATATCTGTTTCAAGAACATAGCTGGTTGAGAAATCTATAGATCAGTAGCATTAGCATAACTTGAGACTGGCTGTATCCATGTCCAGCATGTTAATAGCAGGATAGGCAAACTATGGACCTAGCTTTACTGGCACAACTTCATGAACCAATATGTTGATCATTCAGAATGGCAGGTCCAATATACATTGTAATTACTTTCCTTGACAAAAAGGAAACAAAGCAGCACTAGAAATATTTAGGGACATAGAGTTTTCCAATGACATGTCTACCTATGTCTAATCATCTGTTGACTGATTTTTTTAACTAACATGGACAGGGAAAAAAGATATAAGCTTTAATATCCAACCCATTACATGATGGAAACACCATTCACATAGAAAACCCTACCCTTATGGTGTTTCCAGCAAGTAAAGGGTTTAATAGAACACTATTACCCAAACTAGTTTGTTCACATTACCATGGTACTGTTATGCAGTAATTCCCTCTTGTTTCTTTAAGGCAATGTGTAAATCATGCTTTAGTCTTTTACTTTTGTGACATTCTAGTGTTTTTAAGTAAAATTTTTGTAACCATTTTTAATTTATATCACCCTCTTCCACTCTTGCTTCTTCTTAGAGACTTGTCTTTTTTTTTTGTTAAACCAGCAGCTATCAGATTTTCCAGGCTGTTTCTAAATGGTCCCTTGTGTATTTGTGAGGGAGTGTTAATCCAATGAACTGGCCTTGTGTAATTTTATTGTTAACACATTAGCTGTTTTAACTACAATATTTAGAATTGTAACCTCCTTTCATCAGCATCATACAAACAGTTGAGGACTGTTTACTTGTCTAATTTACAGCATTCTTGTCTCAGACATTCCTGGTGGCATATGTAGATACAAGTTATTTCCGTGTTTGTTAGTAAGGTCCTATTTGCATCTCATTTAACCAATGAAGGTAACAGCCTCTCCTAAGGAAACGTATTTTTATTTACGAAGGCTCAAACAAGATTGTTCAGTCACCAGTTGTTCTCTTTGGAATCTTTGAGGCAATGCCAACCCTTTTATAGTTTCTTTAGCTTAAAAATACATGCAAATGTGACAAGACATATTGCAAGAGTCTTAGCTGTTCAAAGTGCAGATCCTGATCAGACAGCTCCGAGCAGGGAAGCTTGGCTGATCTGGATCTACACTTTTTGCATAAGTTTGATCAACGCATTCTTAGCAGGCGAAAGAAATATTAAGAAAATGACATTGGTTGCCTCGCCTTGACATTGCATGTGAACTTGGTAAATTTGTAAGATGATTTGTGCCAACTGTAATATATATTTTCTACATCAATTATTTATTCTGTTGACACTGAATAACATATGGTATCTATATTTATAAGATCTGACCTTGGAGAAAGACTTATGTACAAAACAGTCGCTTGGGACTCTATCTGCTGCAGTATGTCTGTATCTATTGATTTAATTTACCTAACAACTTGATTTATTATTTCTTTCTAAGCCTATTTCATTCTTTTACAACAATTGTTATTTGTAGGCATCTTGCTCTGTATGCATTGGTTATTTTTTGTAAGTTTACTTTTTGGACCATATGCGGTTATTTATGTGTAGATTACATTTGTAGGCTAGTAGTCACTTGCATTGATTTGTAGGTTCTAGACAAATGCATATACCCACCATGATGGTGGTGCTTACATTTGTGTGTTCATTATACAAGACATTTGATGGATTTATTTGAAGGTCACCAGCAGTTGTATTATGTATTTTTTGTTTGTGTATGCAACCAACAGAAATATCCATTAAGTAGACATTGCATATGCATTTGTATGTGATTTGTTGTTATTGCTTTGACAAAAAAGTACTTGTGGGCTCTTATTATATTCATTCATTATGTTTGTTTTCCTTTTGCTCCATCAAAGCTAATGAGGTTCTGCAAGACAAAATACTTGGCAAAATAAGTCTCTCCTTTCAGCATCATTGTAAGCTCAGCCAAATGTGCTCATGGTAAGCTTTTCTGATTGCCTTTCATCTGTCTTAATGTTTGTCTCCCAATTAAATCTTGAATGAATTTGAAACTGGGTCATGTTTGGCCAGAAAGTAGGTCACTGGGTCAAATTTTATAAAAATGTGAAGAAGGCTACGTCTGTGGCCTATTCTTCACCAAAATTGGTCAAAATGTTTGTCAGGATGAAGTTTGAATAAGTTCAAAACTGGGTCATCTGAGTTTTTAAAAGTAGGTCACTGGGCCAAATCATTAAACAATCTTGTGAACAGCCTAAAAGAGCCTAATGTTCACATGATTGTACCAGAATCTTTGTCTGCATGGAATCTTTGAGGTTTTACTTTATGTAAGGATTTGCTTAGCTAAAACCTTGCAATCACTAGATTTAAAGAATACTGAAGGTCAGGGGTTTTATGTTAGTGAATTGGGACCATCATGGTCACTTATTTTTTCTCCCCATTTTACACCTAGATAGTTCTCTGTTGTTTGTAAAAAAAAGAGTAACATAATGCCTCACATAATTGACTGTTGTTATGGTAACTACATGTATTTGTGAATTTAACATTATCCACAATGGTAAATGTGGCAGAAGTAACAGATAGGGTAATTTAATAGTTTGCTTAACTTTCAGGCAGCTATTCATGTATTTATAAGGCTTAGTGTAAATCCAGATCAGTCTCTGTTTATGAGTATATCAACCCAGACGTGTAACATATATAATATTAAAGAAAAAATAATGAGACTTTTGCATGGGTTTATAACAAAATGTAGCAAACTATGTGTTAAATCTTGAAGGCAGATAGTTTTAACACTGCCATTGGACCAGTGCTGTGAAATGTGAGATTAGTAACTCCTAATAAGCTCTGTTAATTCTGAACTTGCATCAAAATATAGAGTGTGTACAACTTTATCTTGGTCTTATCAATGTCCTTTATATAAAAAATATAAAATTGGCTTTATCTGATATTGAAATATAATTATCTTAATTAAACTTTAAAAAAAATTATTCAGATTTGAAGATGAAAGCATTTAGCATGTTTATACTGCCAAGTGCGGATATTTCCGACTACTTGGGGTCAGTTGTGCTTTGACAATGTTGGTGTGTGACTAAATTACATCAATTAAAGACAAACATATTTTATAGAATGGTGTAATCTGCTATATATCTTTAAAGAACCTTAAATTCAACAACAACAAAAGACTACAACAAGCAAACAATAACAACAGGGATATGTTTCCATTAGGGTCCACACTGTCTTCTGGCAATGGTCTGGCTGACAGAGATGAATCGGAGTAATTGCCCTCTATGAAAAACAATATTGTGAAAAGAGCCTAGCACATGTATACTTAAGACCAGTGTTCAGAGGAGAGGAGAGTGTATTGACTTCATCCTGATGGTCGTTTTATAGCTTTCACACTGTTGTCTAAGAAGAATATCAAATCCCATTTGCATTCTATTTGCTTTGTAACAAGACCAAAATAGTTGTATTTAGAAGCTTAAAAAAAACACAACCCACCAAGGTCAAATTATTTTAGGCTTTAAGGTTTTATCAATTTTTGAGGCAGCTGAGCATATTACACTGCTCTGCAGAAATCTGAGATTTTCAGATTTAATAACACACTTGTATTTTATTCTGGTCCCTCTTTTTGTCTGCTTGTCATAAATATGTTGGAAGTCTTATGGGTGCTTGTCAGGAGTGCATTACTACCTATCTGTTTGATCTTGATGTTCCTTGTACTTTTATTTATTTGTGTGATGTCATAAAATTTGATCTTGATAGTTCCTCGAACTTTTATCTATCCATATAATGTTTTGAAAATTTTATCCATCAGTGTACTTAAAATACTGAAAACACAATAAAGACAAGTCAATGTCATCTGACTGAAGGTTAATAACTCTTGCACATGCAATTTATGGGCATTTGTATTTGGGTGTTCTTTTCTTGAAGCAAATAAAAGCAAAAAAGAAAACTCATTATTATAACTTATTTCCTTTATTGTCCTAAGAGTGTCAAATAAGTGTAAAACTGACTTTGTATGTTCTACATTTCTAAAACAACTTGCAAATTAAAAGGTCTTGTTACAAATATCAAAGGCAATCCTGATAAGAACAAGCCAATACAATATCAGGCAGGATGAAAGGGATTTAGCATTAGAACAACTTATCTGAAGATTGGCATCATTTTCAGCTCATATACTTCAATGACAGTAAGCTTGATGACTTGATGGAATTCCTATTGCATCAGATGTTATCTCTTATCCTGCCAGGCATGATTTGTTTAGAATTAGGGAAATAGACTATATACAGATAATCCTGCTCCATCTTGAAGTTACCTGATCAGGATCTGCTATTTGCTGATGAGTCTCAAAATATATATTGTTACATTTCCATGAAGGTGCTAGCAAACTTAGGTTTTACATTGTTTATAGATAGATATAGCATGATACGGGTGTCGTTGTGATCAAGTTACAAGCACTATATTAAATGGTGTAATAATGATCTGTTTTCTCTGTGTCTCATTTCAGGAAGACAATTAAGGTCCGTATCTTTGATGATGAGGAGTATGAGAAGACTGAGGACTTCTTTGTGGAACTTGGTGAACCATACTGTGTCAGAAAAGGCTCAGGTAAGGAGGGAACACAAGCTGCAGCTCTATCAGTGCTTTGATATTTTCTTACATATAAATGTTTTATTCTTAGGAGAAATTTTAGTATGTGTGAATTTTCTTAACTACCATGCTTTATTATTATAACAGACTATAATGTGTGTATATTTTATTACAGCAAGCTTTATTCTAAGGAGAAACTGCATTTTATGTATATTTTCTTATAGCATTTCTATTTTTTAGGTGAAGCTGTAGTATTTGTTTATATCCTTAAAGTCTGATTTTATACTTTGTAAAACTTTGATATGTGTATATTTTCTTTAACATGTAGCTGTGTCTTATTTTTAGGTGACCAAAGTACACATACACTCTCTTACAGCCAGGGTTAATAAGAATGATTGTGACTTGACTCCTGAGACTAAGTCCTTGAATAGTTTTAGTCTCAGACCTTGACCTGAAGGAAAATAGCTTTAAATTGATTGCGGAGTTTAAATTATATGCTTGCTAAGTTCAAAGATAAAATTGTATGATGCATATTAAGCGTTTGTATTGTTTGCAGAATGCCTGTACAGTCATCTTAATGTTAAACGTTGGTTATGTATGTTTTTCCTTTGTATATCCAGTGGAATCCTTACATTGCATCATTTAATCCTTAAATCGCAACTGAAAAATTATAGTTACAAAGATTTTTTCTGATATATATTTATTATATTTCTTATGTTATGACATCTTAAATAGGTCAGGTCATCTGAATGTTGTGATATTTTTATTGTTCAGGTCAGCTGACTATGTATTGAACATTTCTTGACAGTGATATGTTTTTTGCCATTCAGTCATAATATATTGCATTCCCATTTCTGCCCTCTGCCATTTTAGGCATTGTCCAGCATTGTCATGCCATCCTATTATAGTGTTATGTCATGTAGCCTCGTGTTATTTTATAATCATTGCAGTCATCGTCGGTTATCCCCCATTACATTACTCCGCTATGCTGCGTATGGAGTGTAACGGAAGAAAGTACTGTGGTTGCCGACGATGCATTGCAGTGTGCATGCTGCTAATTTAGGAAGGCTCAGTGTCTACAATTGTATTTACTGTAGTAGATTAACGGTCATATCTGACATTTTGGACCAATTCTTTTTTCTCTCATGAAACCGAATAAATTATTGTTACCTAAAAAATGATTCAATGGAAGGCTGTTTATTTATGCCCTGCATTTTTGTGAAAAGGAGAGAATAACAACTTCCTTTTTATTAGAAATAGGCATTTCATATCCACGCCACACTGCACAGTTAGCTTTTTTAGTAAGTAAGAAAATCGCTTACTTTTGATATCACGTTACATGACATTCAGGGTAATTAGCTCTAACGTCGATATCTATTTTTAGCTGAAATTCCATTCATGATGGTTTATTGATTTGGATTTAATGAACATTTAGCGTGATAATTCTTATCATTTGTACTATATAACAATATGGGTAATCTTATGATTGCCTTCGCTTAAACTAAAGTATAAGTATTTGCAGCAATTATGTCCATGTTTTTACAGAACAGGGTAATATGTTGTTAGATATAGGCAAACTGTCAGATACCACCGTTAATAAATCTCTACATCTCAACAAATATGCATATTTATAGATTGGTCTTAACAATACTGTAATAATATGCAATTGTATCCTTTGACAATGTTTCATATATATAATGAATAGCTTCAGGTATACATCGGAGGAAAAAATCTGAACAACTATATAACGAATTTGATACCATATGTTCATATTATTTTATATTTCAATTCCTTGTTACTTTTTGTTAGATATATTGATATTTTAGTATTTTTAAAAAGTTTTGGGAGCTATGTAGTTTTCTTCTATAGACTAGTATTGCATAATTCTTCATGTCATGTCTTTTTGTGGTGGTTGGGGGAAGGGTGGGGTGAATGATGAAAACAGCTTTATTCATTTTTTATTTTTTTTTAACCAGCTTTTTTTATTTTTTTTAACCAGCTTTTTTCATTATTCCAGCGATGTACTTCCACTATTTAATTAACCTTAATAACTCTTGCAATAATTTTGCTCACAATATACCTTCCAGACTTATTATGCATCTGTAAAAAACATAATAAGATTTTAAAAGGTCGTGAATACATAATATCATGGTACATTGTGAGTATGCTCATTCCAGTTGTAGTTCAGATTGTGCCTGGGTCTATTGTAAAGCTTTAAATGGCAAGTATGTAATGATTAATCATTAACTATGTTGATAGAGGGTCAGATATACTAGGATATCAGCATGGGTCATTGTTACTGACAGACTGACCTATCCAACCATACCCCATCCTTGCTGAATGGTCTATACTGGTACGGATGGAATGTTAACAATGCAGTCTATACAAAATATACATTAATTGACAAAGCTGTACTATTCTGATATACTGAAAGTAAACAAATGTTTCTACAGTATTGATTTAGCATAATTAATATATGTATTGTCTAGCATTATCAATATTCTATTTGGCCCATCATGCTATGAAGACGATTACTTATTTAGCACTAATTAAGCATTTATGAATGTCACTTGTGGAATGTATATGAAAACCACATTATGTTTTTTTTTTTCTCTCATAAAGGCTATATAACTTCATTTACACAAATTCAGCATTTTTGTATGATCCTCTAAATCATTATTTAAATGATCATCCAACCTTTTGCAGGTAATGGGTAGTGCCCATTCACTGCATGGGTTCGAGTCTCGATCAGGCAAGAACCTCCTGTAAAGACGTTTTCCAGCCAACAGGCGGTGTGCAATTGGTTTTGGGTAGTCTGAAAATTCAGAAATGTGCTGCATTTTAAAATTTTTAACTATAAGTACGTCATCATGTATGTATTTTGACTGACAGAGTCGTACACAGTGTATACTCATATGTGTAAATTATGTACACACGTGATGGTAAAACTTATGTTTAAGCATTATTTTTTTTTCCTTAACCCTTTTACTCATGCATATGCCATTTTACCCCTTTGCAAACAGTTATTATCTATCTTAAAATATTTATTTTTAGACTGGTTAAGCTAAAATTCTGACTATATGAAAAAAAATGCATTAAAACAATACTGTACAGAAGAAACTCTTCACATTTAGTATTGTTTATTTTTGCAATCTACTTATTGTGGTAATGAAAACATCCCTTAATGTATTCACCTTGCACCATTTCATAATAAATACATTTTTCTGCATGTCATATTGAAACATTTTTACACCTCATTTGTTTTTATGCGAACCCAAGATTAAATCTTACAAGCTACAAATGCAGCTTAAGTAGAAATATTGCTGATATATTTTTTTTTACTTTGCTTTTCAGTCTGGGAAGATATAGAAATTAGCTTTATGTGGGGCATAGATCTATGGCGTTGCCTAGATATTGGCTAGTGTCATAGTTAAACGATATATTTTTGTTACACCAAGGTTCCATCTTCTCAGATACAGGATTGGATTATATATCCTAGCATATACTGCGTCACCTCACATTATCACAGCATTCAGTCTGCTGAGTATTGTGTTCTTGGCAGAAATATTATTTCATCTCGATATAAATTATAAAATCTATTAGGAACATTGATATATTAAGCAAAAAAAAGGAAACTTGGGCAAAAGACATTATAAAAAGGAATCTGTAGAATATCTTGATATGATGATTATTATTGTGATGCTGTTAACTTTTTTTATTATGGTGTTGTTGTTTTTTTAATCGTAGGTTAATTTTTCTGTGATGTTTCATCTTTTTTCCAGAGTGTTTTAATAAATTTTTTGAATACTTTTTTCAGGATGTACAGGTTGGTTAAAACAATTGCAACATATAAATATTGTAGATATTTTTCTGAAAAGACTTTTTGTGTGATCTTTTCTTTTGGACAAAAGTATAGAAGTGCTTTGTATTTATTTGTAAATCTTTCATAAAATAGGTGACTTGGTAGTAAAGGAACGTCAATTGTTTTTCCTGCGGTATTTAGTCAAAACTTTATTTGTCAAAAATAATCAGATAATGATTGATGTCATAAAGCAATATGTAATTTATTGTACAGAATGTTTGATGTTAAATTGAGTGTATTTGTAACAGTTTATATATATATGGGCCATTTCAACTGTCATTTTTCAGTGTTTGAGGAATGGTAATATATTATTAGGCAAAATTCAGCACACCTTTTCATTATTTTACTGCTTTGTTATATAGGTCACAAAATGCCATGCTAGCAGTTGGCTGATGAATTGAAAAACATTCCTGTTTCTTATAAAGCTAAAAAATGAAAGTGCTGCAATCACTGTGGTATACACTGGTTTGGAAAAGTAGTCAATTTTGAGTCAATGACAGATCAGGAGATACTGTCAATTCTCCAACTACACAAATTTTCCATTTGATTAGCAGTTAAAGCAGAAGGTTATAGGTTGAAAACCAAGGCCTATCGACCTACTTTGCCATGAGAGTTGGTCACTTTCACCCTACCTAACCCAGTCAGGATACTGTACTCATGCACACTCATGAGCGAGGTAATTTATGAATTCAAACATCATTTGGCATTGCATTTAAAAACTTTATTTGCATCAAGTTTAAGCTGACTGGATATATAATATGCACATACATATAAAAGTAGACATTTGAATTTGAACCACTATAATTATGTTCTAATGAGATTTTAACTGTGTGACCCTGCCTTCTGTTTCACATCAAATCATGAAAACACATACAACTCCTTTTCTGCACTGTAGACAGGAAAAGCTTTAAAGTGTTTGTTGGCAGTTTCCTGTATGAAGCAGTTACTGAATTCACTTTTAATGAAATGAATATAAATATAAGTTAATAATGAGCAGCATCAATTGGAGCTTGAGCAAAATCTTTGCTGAGTAGTAATTCTGCAAATGTATCTTTTCTTTTTTTGCTTATTATTTGCAGAGGATCAAAAACTATTTCTTTGTTTTGTTCAGTGGCTTTGGGTTTAATTTTTGTCCTGGTTTCTGGTTGAAGCTGGCGGAATATTGTCTTGAATTTCCACCGGGGTCTGTAGACCTCAAGGCATGGAAGCCATCTTCTGTCAACAAAAGTACTAATTGCCTTGGATAACTAGACAGGTCTATCTTCCGTTACTTGTCTGGTGTTTGTCTTGTCTTTGGAGAAACAATGCTAATGTTTCTCTTGATTTCTTGGTTACTATAGCTTCACATCCAAGAGTATGTCTATATACCATCTGATCAAAATTTGTATAGAATTTAGCCCACACCAGTTATTTTGCAATTATTTTTTCGAAAATGGGCATGCAGTAAATTCTGATACAATTACCAGTTGTATTAATTACTGTGCAGACAGTCTCACTGATTTAATGCATTAACATGACAAGAAGCATGGTTAATGTAGTGACAACCTTGATTTCTGTTGTGGTTAAACACACACATTATTTTGTTTGTGTCTGTACCATACTGGTAAGTATATTGCAAAAGCAAACTCTTATCTCTTTCAGTGGAATAACCATATTTAAATCAAGATTGACTGAATGTGTGTTATTTTTTTGTTTCTTTATTATTGTACATGAAACAAGACAATTAGAGCCAATAAGTTAAAGCCCCAATTTTTCTTGTGAAAGAAGACCAAACTAAAAATGTCTTAAATAGAACATAATTGCTGGTACTGTGCTAGACAGCTGAAAGACATCATACACCATCATGGCTGCTCCTTTCTCATTAAGTCAGGAAACTCTTTCTTAATCATTGTAACTGGTGTGACTTAAGCTTTGTGATAGACTGTTATATAAATAAAAACAAATACATGATAGTACAGCAGACAGCCATTTAAATTGTTTTTGCTTGCAATTTGTGTCTATTGCTTATTATATCAGAGGTACATCGAAAAGGTGGAAACAATTTTAGGTTTATCTTTCAAATAAATATGGTGCTAGGTCAATCAAAATGGTTTAAGTTAAAAAGTTATATATTTATGTTTTTACATAACTAAGATTACATAAAACATGAACAGTATTTCCTCCTTAATGCTGAAATTATCCTGCAGAAAGGTGTCTTATGAAATCATTGTGCCCAGAAAAAATATGTATCTTAAATGTTTGAATAGATTTCTTTCGTCCTGGAGATGCATTTGAGCCTATCAGGAAAATGTATTGACAACATTGACAGAAATATTTGCATTTCAGTATTCAGTCTGAACATTCAATTTGGTCCTTTTCCAACTTTCACCACAAATCCTTTTCAACTTGAAAGCTTTTTCGAGGATTTATTGACTTGCTTTCAAGTAAAAGTGTTCGAATTCAAATTAAGTTTTTTTTCCAATGTTATTAGGTACTTTTTCTACATCTCCCAAGTCTTCTGAACTGATGTTTTAAGGTGTTTGTTTTTTCATTCTAAGTTGTTTTGTTAACATTTTTGCCCATGTAATTGGTCAGTGTTTTCTTTTTTGTTTTTTCTTCTTACAATTTTATTATTGGACAGTTTTACATTATTGTAAATATGAGCTTTTTTATGGCTGTTTTATAATTCTAAGGCTTTTGTCAGAGTTGTTTTGTAGTTCTGAGGCTATATTTTCATTCATTCATGGTTTTCCTGGCAAACCTTAGATCATGTTTTGTCCAATTATGCCTCCTTTAAACCTAATTAAGTTTTAATTTAGGGCTTTCTAGGCTGTTTTTTTCAGTTTCCATTTTCTTTGATTGCTATGTTGTTAATTCCAGATGTTTTCAATTTGTTTGCTTTCGTAAGTCTAGGCTGTGATATCTTATGTTAATTTGAGACTGCCTTGTATTGTGTCTTGATTTCATGTACATTCTAAGTTTCTTTGTAAGGTGTTGCCATCTCAGTCTAAGTCATTTGCTGTTTAAACTAAACAAGGAGTATTATATTATATTATATTATATTATATTATATTATATTATATTATATTATATTATATTATTTATTATATTATATTATATTATATTATATTATTATATTATATTATATTATATTATATTATATTATATATATTATATTATCTTATATTATATTATATTATATTCTCTTCTTCTCTTCTCTTCTTCTCTTATCTTCTCTTATCTTCTTTCTTCTTCTCTTCTATTCTCTCTCTTCTCTTCTCTCTTCTCTTCTCTTCTCTTCTCTTCTCTTCTCTTCTCTCTCTTCTTTTCTCTCTCTTCTCTTCTCTTCTCTTCTCTTCTCTTCTCTTCTCTTCTCTCTTTCTCTTCTCTTCTCTTCTCTTCTCTTCTCTTCTCTTCTCCTTCTCTTCTCTTCTCTTCTCTTCTCTTCTTCTCTTCTCTCTCTACTCTTCTCTTCTCTCTTCCTCTGAGGTAAGGTTTATGTAGGAAATAAGGTGATTGTATTGTAATAATTAGACTGTTTCATCTCAAGTAAAATAGGCTTATCCAAAGACTGTAGATCTAGACCAGCCAACTCCTGCTGGGAGCTCTCTGATCAGGATCTGCACTGTTTGCTACTGAGTCTCCATATAGTGCTCAATAGAAATGTTTATCAATACTGTAAGAGGTAAGTTAATGACTTTTAGCATTTGGTTTTAACAAATTAATGTAGCATGATATTGGTTCATAGGATATACAGTAGGAAGATAAATCTGAAGAGAGACTTGTTTTATCTTGTAAATGCCACACCAGGTGTGTATAGATCGGTTTGAATGAAAGATGGAAATCATTGGTAGGGTCCACAGTTTGTAGTGTTAAATATTTATTTAGATATTTGAAATTAACACCATTTGTGGTGGAAACTTTTGAAAAATAAGAACTCATGCTTTAGTTGAACTCCTGTCAATATTGTATTGTTTATTTAGTATTTGAGTGAAAAGGAAAGGGGACTGAAATACTGTTTAATTAACTGCCAAGTCACTTTTGAATCAATAAAATGAGAAATAATATATATCTTTAATTAATTTGTTTCACTTTCTTGATTGCATTACTGTATTTCATTGAATTAAGCAACCATTATAGCTCTGGTTTAAAGACTTGACTACTGGCATGCTAACATTTTTATTTTTTTCCTAATTAGATGGCCTATTTCAGTCAGTCGGTCAGTCAGTCAGTCAGTCTGTCAGTCTGTCGGTCGGTTGGTCGGTCGGTCGGACGGTCGGTCAGTCAGTCAGCAGCCAATGTTTTTACTTTTTTTAGTTATAAACTTTCATCATGGTAACCATCACATCTTTATTTTATTTATATAATTTGTGACAAGGTGTAACTTGATATTAAAATAATATATTTATCACATTTTCAATTCAGAGTGTTTATTACTGTAAGAACTTGTAAAAATAACATAAACCTAGTTATAAAATTGCAATCTTTTTTTTTTTTTTTAATTTTTAATATTTATCTAATTTTTGGGTGATTGCATATATTTTAATATGTTTCTATCACAAAAATGCAGTCAAGCCCAAACCAAAATAATATATAGTATTTGATATGAATACATTGTGCTTACAGGATGAGGCAACTACTTGTTGAATTTAATTTTAGATTGGTGAGCTTAAGCAATTCATGTGCTAGATCAGTTTTATCTGACAAACCAGGTTTGAAGAACGGCACCATAGGTGAAAAAAATTAAAAATATTAATCAACCTTAACTATATTCGCTATAAGAAGAAATTGTACAAATTTACTAGATTTTGTTTGTTTATATTATTATATTACATGCATAATTGTTTTTATTAAATTCTAAATTTAAATTTTTAGTAAATTCTAGTGTTTAAATGCTTGGGCAATAATGTTTTCCTGTTTGAATGTAAAATTGTTTTTTGTTTTGTAAAGAATTGATTTTATCATCATAAATAACTGAAGGTTCCATATTAACCTGCCTTCAAGCATAATTGAAACTAAACCAAGAAATGCACTGCAATATTGTTTCTTGGAGACTTATTATATGCACATTCACTTGCAATATTTGGGTAAAATATTATCAATATTTGTGTGAAGTGGTTATATCTCTTTAGAAAAATAATCACTTGTCTGGATTATGACTGTAAATTTTTTTAACAAAAATCAAATGAATGGAGACAGTAACATGTCAGCAGCCATGCAATTTAGTTTTTGATTGGAGGCGTACCTATATCATTTCTTTGGCAGGTTATTATTGTATATTTTACAATGAGATATAAAAGTTACCACATTACATCATTTTGACAAAGTTATTTTTGACTGCTATAAACTTGGTTCTCTTAACTCTTAGCCTGCTATTCATGTATATAATGAGGCTTAAGCAAATAGTGTAGATCCAGATCAGCCAGCTCACTGCTGGGAACTGTCTGATTAGGATTCACACTATTTACTGCTCAATCTCAATAAGTATATCAACTCTGACATATATATATAAATAAATAAATAAATATATATATATATATATATATATATATATATATATATATATATATATATATATATATATATATATATATATATATATATATATATATATATATATATATATTTATTTATTTATAATATAAAAGAAAACAAACCTTCTGAAAAAAAAATTAACAAAATGTAGCAAGCTATGGGTTCATAGTTCATGCTGGTCTCATAAAAAAGATCATCCCTTGTCTTGTATTTGTTAAGGATGCCTTTTCCTGTTTTTTTCATCATGCCCTTTTTTTGCAGGCTCTGAAATTAGTAATGCAAAAGTCTCCAGAAAAACTTATCAGAATGGTTGAGCTCCATTTTCTAGGAAACTGCCATAAATATGTGTCGAGAAATCGCTTGATACAGTCTAACAATACAATAAATGGGTCTAGGCTTGTATGATTGCTAGTTCTTGGTCCATAGTTCCTTGATAGACACCATATCTGTTCAAGCTTGTATGTTGGGAACCATTTGTTAGTGTGAAAGCTTTCATGTAAAAAAAAGGCCATCTAGCTTAACTGCAAGCTGTCTGTTGGTGGTAGAAAGCCTCAAAATTTTTCGATCTCATCAATTTGTTCTTTGCAGGTTCAAGCAACTTAGTCACAGTTTACCATAGGAATTACATTTTATATTTATTTTGAATATTGCATCACTTTTGAGCAAATCAGTTATTTAATGTAAACACAAAGTGTATAATTCAGTGGAATACACTGGGGGGCTAAGCTTTAACCGGCTAAAAATGGTTGAAAACTGTCAAAACGTTCTTGGTTCTCCCAACCTAAAGACAACAGCAATATTTCAAAGGTAAACATGTTAACATAATTATAATCAACTGTTTAGAGGTAAAGTTTGAACTGATTATTAAATGAGATTCATCAAATTTTTTCTTTAAATGAGATTCATCAAAATTTTTCTTAACAATTTTTTTTTTTTAAAAGTGCAATTCGACAAACTGTGACCAAGGTGCTTCAAAGGTTACTATGTTAATAATGATTTCTGAATTATAACTAATGTTCAAGCTTAAATTGCCAATAGTACAAGGTTTTCAGTGATTTTAATCCATTATTTAGCTACTTTAATCTCAATAAGAATTTGGAGACTTGGGTGTTATTTGAGCCTGGGCTTCAGCTAGGAACACACCCAATACAATCAATATGACCAACTTATTTATATTATGCTGCATTTTATCTAAGCTCTATGCTGAATTCTTTATTTTTTTTGCTGATATTTAATAAAGGTATTTCAATTAAAGGGAGCTATACCACTTCCATTTTTAATAACTTTGGTATTTCGCAGCCCAGGATCAAACCGGGCCTCCAGTGATGCTGTCAGGTACGGTTCACAAAGCAAGTCCATTAGCTTGTCCAAGTTTCTGTAGGAGTTGTGGCTAAAAAAACACACCACAATAACCAAAATAGCATAAAAAGATGGTTAATTCCTTTTCGTTAAAAATGTTATGTAGTTGGTCACATTGATTTAACTGTTCCATTTTGTATACTGTGGCTTTTTAACAGTAATATTGATGATGTATTTACAGGAGTCGACTTTTTTTCCTTTTTTCGTGTCTGTTTTCACTAAAGTCTTTCATCTTTCGTATAATTGCGTTGGTAATTTTGACTCCCTTATATAAAGGTGAGCTTTTAAATTGTTCCTCTGCAAAGTGAGGGTAGATAATTTGACATAAAAGATTACATATTTTTGATTTGCTGTCAGCTTTGTTCACCAGTGGAATTGCTCTCATTCTCTCTGATGGTAAAGACTACTTTAAACATAAACCTATTCTCTCTGATTGATGTTAGTGGTGATTAAACTAGATAATAAGATTGTCATATTATATATGTCAATCAAGCAGAGGAAGCTGTTGTTTAGCGTTAGACAAAATTACACTCCTTGTGAAAAGACTTGCTTTTACTTATATGATATTTTAAGGCCAGACAAATTTTTAGCGAGGCTTTAGTGACATCATCTACAAACATCTATATATTTAGTTTCAGATTTTCTACTTTTAGTCAGAAGATCAGCCTATTTAGATAGTTAAATATGTGCAACTTTTATTATACACCTAGTCTTTGAATAAACTGCCTTACTTATTTCAGCAATTCTCTATAAGTGATATGAATTATAATTCAATACTAATTCATATTCCTTATACTGAGGTATTTAAATTAATATTTCTTACTCATATAGGTTCATGTATGTATGTAAATGAGATCTTTACACTTCTGTAATCTTATGTAATTTGCTTTTCTTGTCTTACCTTACTAAAAGGAATTAAATTATATTCCAGTCCTTATTCAATTTTTGTTTATTGAAGTATATAATATGAAAATGTTATATTTAATGTGCAGTCAGGTGTATATATGTTCATTTAGGTATGTAATGAGATTATCTAGTTGAATATAAAAAAATGTCTAATTTGGCACCTACCCCTCATAAGGATGAAGGTAATGAACATAAGTAGGTAAAGCCTTTAGAAATATAACTATATAGTTTCTTTAAAGATTGGTATTTGCTTCCTTTAAAATGTGTATGTCTAAAAATATATTTTTCAATCCATGATTTGAGTTGACTGATTCCTACAATTATAAGACTTGGTTGAATTCATGGATTTTATATTGCAATTTATGTGGCTCTTTAATAATTAGCACTTTACAAAAAAAAAATTCAAAAATGAGACTGGTCTATTTTGTCAGTTTTATTTTCAGCCAGTTAGACTGAAAAATATATGTAACATGAAAAATATATGTAACAATGCAGTTGTAGATACCACCTTTAGTATTCTTCACTTATTCAGGTGATGCCTGGCACATCAAACATTTTTGGTCATTTGACAAACACTGCTAGAAAATCAGCAATCCATTCTTAATCATTTGGCTGAATGTTGCAAAATCCTGCTTCATTTTTATGTTTTGGCACATAAATTTGAAAACAACCCAGTCTGCTAACACTCTTTGCATGATGTCTGATTTTCAAATTGAATCATGCTTAATTGAGTTTGGAAGAAAGTCAAGAATGCTTGGTGACCCATGTCAGCTGCAAGGGCATTTGTCTGCGTTCTCACTAATGAAGTGCATTCTTCATCACTTCGAAATGTTTCCTGTGTTGTCCTTTCCAGACTCCGACACTGACAGTAATTCCAGTAAGTATCCAGCCCATGACAGTATACCCACTACCCATTAGTTGACATGACAGTCCAGGACAGACTGTTGCTCCTCTTTGCCCCAGACTGGACAACAACTCTTATAGTTTACACACAGTAATTATATGCAGAGGCAATTCCTTATTCATTCTCTTTGCTCTGTGTTGCTGGTACTCATCTGAATATGTTTATTGTAACATTTGGGACGAGAATCAACAATATATGGCCTGGGAAAGAAATATAGGCTACATCGGCATACATTATCTAATATATTTCTATTTCTCGGAGCCTCATATATCCATAATATCCATTTTGCTTTTTCGATAATATTTCTTTTCTCTGTATTGACTACAGTTAATGTAAATATAATTTGAACAAACTTTACTAACATTCTCTTGCTAGATTTCAGTTAAAAAAGATCATAATTATTATATGTCTATTAAAAACAAGCAAGGGCCTGGATATTAGTATATAATGCCCAAAACCCTTTCTGGGAGTGGGTGCCTGTGGCATGGTGCTACGAGTCATGGGCTTATAACGCTTCAGCCCCTGGACCTGAGTGTTCGAATACTGGTCAGGGCAAGAACTTTCATGTGGGGAGGTCTTTTGGCTGACATTTTTCTAGGGTCTTCCTCCACCAATAATTAACGCTTGGCATTGCTAATATGACCACAATTATCAGTGTGACGTAACAAAGCAACAAAACAAAACCTTTTTAAGATTCATCGATTTAAGTTTACTATGTTGAGATTTTGTTATATCTTAGCTATTTGATCATTTATGAAATATGTGATCATGTAAGTCGAATGCCTGTGTCTATAAGAATCTGTGGCACGGAACCCATGTTATGATAGATTGTTGTCTAGTCTGGTGGGTACATTAGGGTACTCAGTCTGTGGACTGTAGGGGCCATTATAGAACTGGGTGTCAGTCCTGTCCTATAGCTTCCTGTATGTCCTGTTTACGTTTTTTTTTTTTTTTTTGTATCGTCAGACACTAATACACCAGCAAGCTGCAGCCATGTTATTGTTGTCTATGTAAACACTGGGTTGTACATGCAGCATTGCAGTAGTTTTATTGTTTGTTTTTATTTAGTAAATGTTTTATGTTTAGTTTGTTTTGATTTTTAAAAAGATTAAATTTATGTCAGAATGTTTGTTTCTAAATAAAATCAAGTGTTAAGTTTTAAGATGATAATTTTCACTTTGTAAATGTCACAAATGTGAAACTTGAAGCTTGAGATTGGTATCATTCTTTAGAATCTTATTAGATTTTAATATTTTAATCAGAACCTACCACCCACATGTTGAATGAAAAGTCTCCAATTTTTACAACATTGAGGCCATTACCTTGGGCACAGTCACAGTCCGGCTCACAGTCCGGCTCAAAGTTCGGCTCATAGTCGTGCTCACAGTCCGGCTCACAGTCCGGCTCATAGTCCAGCTCACAACTTAGCCCTTCCTAATCTTGGCACCTCTCATTATGGGCTTGATACCCTGAAACATTCATGTGTTCAAGTCTTCGTTCGGCCTGCATAACATTTTCCCTTTTTTTTTTGTCTAGCTGAAACTTGTTGTAAGACTTTAGATAGTAAGTTTATTTAGAAATTGCAAAAGTTAAATATTGCTATTATGTGACCCATCCATATATTTGATGATTTAATAACCATGTTCCTTGTATGACTAACTAGCTGTAGGTAGAATTAATCAATCAATAAAACAATTAAATTTAAAAATTGTGTACATTTAGAAAAAGTAGAAATTGCTTGCTATATAACCTTTACATTTGATGTTACTCAGTTTCACATCCAATTCACCCATTTACTTTCTGTTATGTGATTTTCTTATACAGATATTATTGCATTTTTGTAGTCGGAAGCTTTGGAATTCATAGTTTATTAATCCTGTTCATTTCAGCCATATCTAATAAGTCCCAGTTGTAATATATTTATGTATATAAATACAATTATCACAATGAGTATATTAAATATCAAAACTGTTTGATGGTATACTTTTTTTTATATTGAAGACAAAAATATGCATGTTTGAGTGTCATACTTCTGCAAATGTTTGCATGCCTGTTGCAGTAAGTATATTGAAAGGAAAAAAATATATCTATTCAATTAAATAATGTGGTATTTTAAATTAGTTCAATAAGAACATACTATTTTAACTCTGATTCTAATTATTGAATTTAAGCAACAGCAGTACTAAAACAGCAATTTTATAACTCAGTGCACATAGATATGCCTATTATTCTGATGATCAATAATGTGTAGATTCCTATCGTTAACATTTCACAAGTTGATTGATATCTCTAATTTGTTTGTCTATACTGCTGAGTCGTAAAGCCATACCATCTGTGAAAGAACTATGTTATGGTACAAAAAGGTTCAAAGCAAGAAGAATACAGCACAGAAGGCTGGCCAAAAACAATAGTGATTGACCTCTTATTGGGCTCAGCTTTTGTTCAAAGTGATAAATACTGGTTAAAACCTATCAAAATTATAGCATAGGTTATGTTGACATTTATATATAAACATTTAAAACCCATCAAAATTATAGCATAGATTATGTTGACTTTTATATATAAACATAGGGCTGGTTGCAATGGATAATAAAACAATAATAAAGTTTATTTAACAAGCACATACAAAGATTAAGTCAAGCAGTGAGTAGATCTCTGCACTACCATACAATAAGTCCTGGATTCAAATCCTAAAGAAATTACAATTTTTTAATTTTGATTCTTACATTTTTGTCTTTTGATTCCTTGTTCATTTGTACAGCTCCATAATTTAATTCACAAGTTGGCTTTTCAGTATTACTTTTAAACCACATGCAATTCAACATTTTTATGGAGAAGGTAAATTATTGTGTTCATTTGAGTATTTATGGCTTTGAGCTTTGGAATATAACTTATTAACAGAGAATTTTAAAATAAATCTCTTTCAAGGTTAGCATTAAAACATAATGCTGAAATAATTTATCTCTGTATTGTTTTTTTTATATTTTGAAATTAGATTAAAGTAATATTATTAAAAACATTTGCTACTTGTATAGTTTTGCAGTTTGCATGAAGGTGTTGTTCATGTCATTTAAACCTTGCAGGATGTCGTTAGACTTTTAACACATTTTTTATATGAAAAATTAAGAAAAGGTGAGTTAATTCCTGATATCGTGTTGTTTTATTTAAGTTATATTTTTCTTTAAAATGGAATATGAATTGACTTATTTGTATGTGTTTTGAGTTTCTAATTATTTTCTAGCATATTATTTTCTCAAATTTATCTTTGTATTCATTTTGCCGAAATGTAAACTTAAACATTAAAGCCATGTGTTGTACTTCAACAGAACATTAATTACAACATTTTATTAGATTATGTGTTCATTTGTACCCAAAATAATTAAATGTTTGGCATTATTTTGAAGGCTGATCAGTCAAGAACTAGTTTGTTTTAAGTATTGTTTAAAACTGTAAGCACTAGCTTAAAAGTTACTAAGTATTTATTTAAAATTCATAAAAAAAATCAACAAATCAGTTGCTTGAGATTGATCGCAGATTTAAAAAAACAACATCAGAACAAGGTCAATTTGGTCATTGGCTTGTACATACATATGAATTCTCTCACTTTGCAAGTGAAATTCTCTTACTTTGGCCTCAGAAAAAGTTCACATGTATGCTTGTATGGCCAACCGATCCTTTGGGCTTTACACATTTTGCTTAAAGTGCAGATTGATTAAGCCAGGCTAGTAAAGGCTGGAATCCTTGGGCTTTATTGCCTGTTTTATTGTAGATAGTAATTACAGATAGTGAAGTTTCTTACTTCTGCATAAATATAAGCATTAAATCCATTGAAATACTTTCAGAGATGTGTTATTTAAACAAGACAATGGAAGTGTTTGTGATGACATACCTGGGTATTATTAGAAGGGCATAAAAGTCAAGATACATTGAAAAGAGTACAATCATAAAAACCAAGTAATCCAGATGAAAAGACCTACATGCAGTTAGGGATTATTCAAGGGAGATTTGCTACTAATGTTTCACATTGTGTGATTTTCTTATGAACCAGGTTATCCCTTATCTACAGTAAACTGGACCATGTTTATCATAGATGTAAATGGGGAACACTCAGACTAGGTTCAATTGCTCTAGGAGAAACCAGTTCTGGGCTTGATCCTGAGATAAGGGCACGAGATAATGGAAATAGAGTTCTCTCTTGTTGACTTCACCCTTACATGTAATCTAAGGAATTTGCTTACAAGTACCTGCTGAGGTAAAAGAAACATAGGGATTAGTAGTCACTTTCATAACAAATAGTGTAAATCCCGATCGGACAGCTCCCAGCAGGGAGCTTTGCTGGGAGCTGAGTGATCTGGATCCACATTATTTGCCAAATTATGCTAAATTGCTTTCTTAGCTAGTAAGGAGAGATTGTCTCCATGCAAGACAAGTATAATTGTTGTGCCAGTTCTAAAGGTCAGCTACAGTTCACAGTGTAGAAAGTCATTATAGGAGAACCATTCCATGCATTCTGTAAATGCTTGCTTGTGGGTTGTCAGTATTCTGTAGGCTAGTCTTCATTTTAGTTTTGTTGTGGATGCTGGTGGCTGAGCATTAAAAGTGACTGGCTTGTAACACCTTAGCTTCTCACCACCTGAGTTAGAGTCCTGGTCGAGGCTCCAGCTTTTACTTGAGGAGGTCTTCCAGCTGTCTTGTGGTATGTTGGTAGTTCTACCCTGACATAGTTTTAGGGTATTCCTTAACAAATCATTATCTGGATCTAGCCAAAGTGACAATTATTGTGCGCTATTCCATGTAACAAAAAACAAAAACAATTAGTATACTGTTGCAAAGTTTGTGACTTAAATAAACAAGAAGCTCATCGTCTCACTGCCAGTCTTGCCTGAATTTACAAACTTATACTTGATACAACTTGAATAATCATACATCTGTGGCATATTTTTTTTCTATATTTCATTTATCTTGAGCATGATTCATCTAATCTTAAGTGGCAGGGTTCAAAACCTCAATCTTTTTATCTCTAAAACTGCACGTCAATGGTTACCCAATCATAATGTATGGACAGTATTCCTTACATTTTAAGGGTACACAGTCAGCTATATATTTTACCATCCAACTAGTCATGGACAGGGCTCAAATCCTAAACCTCTTAATCTCTGAAACTCAGAGACAGATGACTGGTCATCCAGTTATAATGTTGCAGTAATATTACCCACTATGCCTGAATACACAGTCATTCAATTTCATATTTCCATCAGTGTCCATTTAATTTGGTCAGCAATAACCACTGCTTGTTGACTCTGCGTCTGATCAATACATTCTGTCAATATGTTGAGTAGTCACAGTAAACAGGCCCTGTTTACATAAGGTAATGTCCCATTGTTTTCAGCTGAGCATAATGTCTTAATAATATGTCATGGAAGTTAGTCATTCAGTGATAAGGTATTTATATTACATGTGTTTATGTACATGTATACCGGATGTCATACTTTAAGTCTGTGCACAAAAACATATACATAACGAGCTTTGGTAATGTATCATACAAGGAGCTAGGGACTATTTTTATAAGATTGTTTATCTGCAAGGCAAATACTTAGTTACAAAACTCCAAATATTGAAGGTTATCATTAGAATTAGAGGTAAATCAAAAGAATATAACACTTTTTTAAAATCACTTGTAAAAACCATTAAAATCACAACCTTTGAATAAAAGTCTCATTCTTGTATATTTAAGGAATTTTATAAGAAGCCTTGGCACAGCATCTTATTTTTGTTTCTTCTTCTTACTAATTTTTTATTTAACCTGCACAAAAAAAATAAATATAAAGATATTCGTTCTTGGACACATTGGCGATAATTTAAAAAATCTCCCAAGGCCAATTAAACATCTGTAATCCTTGCTGAGAAATAATCATGCAGTTAACATTTCGTATCCTCAGTGTCTTTTTTCCTCTGAATGTGGCACAGGCTCTTTTTGCCATCCTTTCTGTTGATTTTAAAGATTGTCTGCCATTGAAGAAATGTACATGTAAATGAATCGCATCCCATAATTTTTCTCTGCATTTATTAAACTGTCTCCTTAAGAATGATAAAAACATTTGACTCCAAAACCGCTGCCACTATTAGGAGGTTAACATATTCACCTCTTTTAACAGACTCATCATTTCCTATTTTGCTATGTTGAAAATATTGACTTCTAATAGCATCATCTAAATTGCAAAAGACAAAAAAAGACAGTAAAAAAACTTAAAGAGATTTTTACGGCCTTTTTGATGCCACTTCTTCTTGAAATGTTATTTATTTCCTGAAAGCCAAGACATCTGAGAATAAATAATGTAAGGCAGGTTTAATAAGCCACAGGTCACAGTCCAATCTTCATGCCTATTGTAGTCTGTGATTAAACAGGTTGTATTAAAGTGGTTATAAAGTGCAGTAAAAGTCTATTTTAAATGCTACTTTAATTATACTGGAAGGTAAAATAGTGTTCAGTATCAATTAAAGCTGTTCCAAGTGATTTATTTTGTTGAGGCACAAAATATACAATTGTCTTGTACAGAGTAGAAGGAGTACACAAAGTATTGGTATTTTAAATGTCTTAAAAGAAAATTGGCACAGAAAACTGTTAATTTTATGCTACAACAATGAACAGAGTTCTGTTAGGTTAAAAAAAGAAAAATTTAATGTTACGTTTTTCTTTTCTTTTCTTTTTTTAAATATGTTGCAGTGAACAATTATGATGATTGTAGTGATGTTCAGCTTTCTTGATAAGGAAGAACCCAGAGAATTATCTGTGTAGAACCACCGGTGCACTGCAGGTCAGCTCAAAGACCTTCCTATATTTAATCCTTCATTCCAACAGGATTCAAATCAAAACAGTGGGCACTGCAGATATACATTGTTTTATCGGAGGTTATGATGATCGTAAAGTTTAAAAAAAAAACACAATGGAAAATAAATATAAAGATGAAGATGGCATTTGGAAAAAATAGACAATAAATTGTGAAAACTTTCTTTTTACTAAGAAAATAAAATCTCTAATTTACCTTCAAGAAAACAGACATATATGAAAGGAAATATTTAAGAATGGCCAACAAAGTCCAACAAAGTATGCAACTGGTGACATTATGAGTGTTTAAGCCATTTGACCTTGAGCCTAGCAATTCTTGAAAGCTTGCAGTGTTAACAGCTATTACATGTCTGCCATCAATTCCATGTCAACACTCATCTATTACGGAAATAGAATTAAAGTTTAGGATTTATTTCTGTAAGTATGTCTGCGCAAGCAAATTTTATGCTTGTCTGTCTTCATTTAAATTCTTGACATTCACTGCACGAACATTCTACTGAAAGATTTTAAATACCTATTGGTATTAGAACTCCTTGGATGGTCCTTGCCTTCTAAACTCTAAGCATGCTAAAGTGAGTTGATCAAGCTCAGGCAGTTTTAACACAAGCTCTCTAAACTGGACTAGGTCTTGTTAAAAGGGGGTATATGGGTTGTTTCAGGTCTGGGATGTCAGGGTAATGTGACTTGATTGGAGTAACATAGTCACATGGTCATGTTGTTGTTGTTGTTGTTTTGTTTTTTTGTACAACACACCAACTTAATTATTGATCATTTTGGTAACATCCAGCTAATTAATGATGGAGGACGATCCTGACTTATGTCTGGGTAGAACCACAGGCACACCTTAGGTTAGCTGGATAACCTCCCAACATGAAAGATTTTGCTCTGACAGGGACTTGCACCCATGTAGTAAGTGGGGAGAGGAGTTACAAGGCAGCAATTCTAACTGCTCAGCGACAGGCTCCCCATAACCCTGATGGTCATGGCAAGCATGCTATAAATGTAAAGACATCACATCATTTAAATCAAGTAATCACTGTCTCTAGAAGACAAAAATAAAGCTGGGGAATGTAAAACTCAATATTAAAACATTTACAGAAAAACAACAATTAATATTTGCCTAACATAATCTTAACATTATCACAGGCCCATATTATCACAAGTTGAGATTTGAATCCTTATTTTGGCAATACTTTGTGAAGTTGTGTAAAAATGCAGCCCAAAACTTTGGTATATAAAAACACAATGAAAATATCAACATATTCCACAACATTATTTTATGAGTAATATTATATAATGGATAACATGATACATTCAAAATGTTTCCATTTACCCATAAATTATAATGTAATGCATACAATAGACGTAGGTGATAGAACTGTCAAAGATAATGCAAAGCTTTTAAAAGAATATGAAAGTGGAGCCATGTAATGGATTAGAACACTGCTGCTTTTCCTTCTTCCAATATTGTTAAACAGGAACATTTATTGAAAACACAATTTATAGAATTGTCTTAATATGATAACAGACATACACTCATAACAGTTGAAATTTATTGTTGCATGGCTTAGTGCAGACCTGCTTCATGGGGGTAAAAGATGAATGTCATACAATTTTGGGGGTTTGTGACTGTTATAGAAACAATGGAATCTTGTTTTGTAACTTTTGATAAAAAAACAAAACCTGGAGAAATACACCTTACTGAGAATGCTCCATGACCTTGGTGTTTTTTTAATTTGTTAAATCCAGAATTTACATAAAAGACTGCTGTATTTTCTATTTTATCTGCATGGATAAAACTGATTGATGAATATACAGTGAAAATGGGCCCTGAATAATTGTACTTGAGAAATATCTTGAAGTTTCTCCTCATATTTATCAGCTTTAAATCCCTGTAGCGAAATATTTCTCTCTCACCAGGATTATATCAGTGGAACACTAAATTACCATAAGCATGCAATCCACCACTTAGTAAATGGATAAAAGATGCCCTACTTTGATTTGCTTTAAGAGATGCAAGACGTTTAATAATATTTATAAATAAATTGGTCAAGGTAGGATTCTGTGCTTGGTCAGTGTTATTGATCAAAATGATTGTCATGAGAATATTAGAGAAATCTTAGCTGCATAGTGATTTGCAAAAATAATATCAATAACATTGGAAAGTCTTGTTGAAAGCTTCATATCTGCTTAATTGCTGATAAAGAAAGCAAGTCCACAGGTTGTTAGAGATTTTAAGGTTCACTTTATCACGAACATTTTCGATTGATTCAGCTAAGCATAATCTTTTACTGTCATATATTTTGATGGATTAGCATGGCTGAACTTAACATGTTCCAGTTAAATTCACCTAATGCATTACACATTCTCTGGTTTGATAATACAATTGTTATGTATTTTTTATCCCATAAAACCACCCAGTCTCAGATTTTGTGGTCTTCACTATATAACTTCTTCATGTACACAGTGTTTCTTTCAATATCAGATCATATTCTATATTTTTACATACTCGCAGATGGTTTAATTGATACAATTTATTGTGTTTTTTTTCTCCATTCTTACTGACTGACATGCCAATATACACAAAATAAACATTGTCTTATAATATCAATATAAAACACTGATATATAATCCAATGTTTGGATTATAGTAAGTTTCACAAATGGGAGATTCTCAAATGGGAGTCAAAATCAATATGAAATAGTCATGAAGATCATTTTACTTATTTGATAATATGTCATACAAATAACATTAGTAATATATTACATTAGTCATTGATTGCATTATACATTTTTTTTATATTATCACTTTATTAAAACTACACATCTGATAAAAAGCACATAGTGGCACTCAGATCTCAGAAATATTTTTTTCCTAATTTTGTTTTTGCGATAGAATGCTATGAACTCTTGCAACATACGTAATTTAAATCCAAAGGACTGGCAATTTTTGGAAAAAGCAGTGAAATTTGGCATATCTTCATGATGCCTGTAATGATCTGCCAGAAATATGTATTAACTTCCTCAAACATACTTTTACCATTACATCACTTACACTCGCTTATGGTACAAAAGTTTGGGGAAATAGAGTTGCATATCTGCAAAAACTGACACGCTTTGTACAAATTTCTTCACAGAATAAGATGAAAATAGGATATGAAAATTAAAGACATCAATCATTTATGAGAAGTTTTGCACACATACAGTAATTAGTTGAAATATGTAGGTCTTTAAAAATGTAGTGGCTGAAAGTGGTTGGAAATACATTTTGTATATGTTTATAAGAATCTGTTCTTGTTCCTCGATACTGACAATTTTGTTTGTAAAATTATTCAGGCTATATGTAAGTTAAATGTTAAATGTCTACTTATCTCAGACCTGCGCATAATTGCTTTGCCCTGGATTATGGTCTGTTTCTTTTTTTATTCATTTATTTTGTTCCATTATTTGAACAAACATAAATGTCAGTAGATGCTTCAAAACACAAGAAAATGTAGTTTAATTAGGCCTTGTAAGAAGAAAAACTTGTGTCACATGACCATGGTTAAGTCATGTGACCTGTCATGTGATATATGACCTAGTTTGTGAAGTGCTAAGGCAAGTTGCTTAAGTCTGTCTGTTGCGGCTGTAATCTAAATATGGTTTTTCATGTTGCATTTTGCTTTCACAGTCTGATGGTGTTACAATGTCAATACTGGTTAATGTGAAGGCCAGGCTCATTGAGCTATCTTTTTAAGCAATTAAAAGCACCACTACAACACAGTATTTTAGTAAAAAAAACCAACCCAATAGAAACTTATCAAAAATCTCAAAAGGATGCATTAAGTTATTAGTCCCCTACTGGTGTTTACACCTAAGGGGACTATAGGTTTACCGTCCGTCAGTCTGTCTGTCTGTCTGTCCGCTAAAAATCTGGATCCTTTGATAACTTAAAAACTATTAAAGCTAGGCGCATGAAACTTGGTATGTTAATAGGTAGCAATGTGTACAATATGCACGCGCAACATTTGGGTCGCTACTTTGAAGGTCAAGGTCACAGCATGACCTTGAAGCAAAATCCCGTCTGGCCCATAACTTCGTTATTTAAAGTCAGATTTTACAACTATTTCACAGAAATGATCACCATATTGAGATGACGTGTCGAGAACAACATTTTGGTCGATACCTTGAAGGTCAAGGTCAAAGCATGACCTTGCAGTAAAATCGTGTCCGGCCCATAACTTTGTTATTTGAAGTCCGATTTTACACCTATTTCACAGAAATGATCACCATATTGAGATGACATTTTGCGCACAACATTTGAGTCGCTACCTTGAAGGTCAAGGTCACAGCATGACCTTGCAGCAAAATCGTGACATTTTGGATAGCGCATTCAGGTGCACTTACCTTAAATGAAAGTGCATTAAGGTGCTCATACCTTAAATAAATTCCAAAAATAAATGTCATGATAAGTTTATTTAGGCCAGGTGAATTAAAAAAAATTATGTGAACCCCAACAACTGTTTGGGTGGGAGGAGACTATAAATTTGCCCTGTCTGTCTGTCCATTTGTCCAACAAAAAATCTGGATCCTGTGATTACTAAAATTACTTCAAATTAATTATAAATTGCAATAAACAGGAGCATATGATAATTAAAGAACTTTTTGAGGGACCGGTAGGGGACTACTGTATTGCCCGCAATACTATCAAATGCTGTTTATTTATAGTGTTAACTTGATAGAGTTTTACAGGATTTAACTTTGAGGAGAGAAAAAAATATGTTTCCATAATTGTCATAATTATATTCATGGTTAATAACTAACTGCTCTGTGGGGTTAATACTTAATTGTATTGGTGAATATAACTTGATTAAACTTATCTTTGGTGGATTTTTGACATAGAATTTCTTTATTTATGACTTCTTAAGAAAAACCCATACACCATTTTAAATGGTATTAGGATTATATCACGTAATAAGCTACTTTCTCCTGCAACTTTATCATTTTCATCCTTTAAATCCTAATTAAAAGCTATCTTTGTCGGAACCTTGAAATTAAAGGGTAGAAATTAATAAAGATGAAGCACTATCTCTCATGTCATTGTATTAGAAGTTCAAGTTTTATGTAACCTCTTTAATTATAAGGATGCCATTAAATATGAGGTCCTGGAATTATCTGGTAAAAGTGTCTTAATTAGGTTTGTAAATGACAGAGCTTGCATTTGTACATGTTCATAGTGGTAGAGATGCAAGGTCTCACAGTGATGTTATGGCTTCCTTTTACTTGATGAAACACAATGAAATACAACATTTTGTCATTGATTGTCTGCAAATAATCAAATTAAAGTCCACTTTTCATGTAACAGCGTATCAATTAAAAAAATAATAAAATATCAGCATTTGAAATTAACAGTAGCAAGTAGCAAATTCGCTACCTGAACTCTCTATTTTGCTACCTACTTTAGGATTAAGTAGCAACGAATTGCTACTTGACAATCTCTCCAGTATATGTATTTGCAACAATCAATACTTCTTTCTAACTGTCAAACCTGAAAAAGAAAGGGACATTTAAGCAAGGACCACAAACATTCAAAGACTGACCACCAACCAGCAAGTGGTGGCTGACAGGAGACAGGTCTAGGAGGCTTTATATATGTCCATTTGGGGACATACAGTGATTTGAGGTTCGTAAATGGGGGGAAGGGAGGGTTTTTTTCCATGCAAGAACATTTTGCTACTGAGTAAGTCTTACTTGCTTTCAACTTTTATACCAGGTAGCAAGGATTTGCTACTCACCAAAACTTTTAATTTCTTCTACTGAAAAAATGAAAATTTACTTTAGTGAACAATAGTAGGAAATTAATGTTATGACCTATTATTTGATGAAGTTTGATGATATAGTCATAATCCAAATGAATTCATAAAGCAAAGAGCCATGGCTTGACTTCAGAGCCCCATATGATATTATAGGAGTACAGTGCCTTCTTTCCTTTGCTTCACCAGCAAATTAACCCTTTATACCAGATACCCATTTGAATCACCTGGACATGACAACTCTAATGAATATCTATACTACATGTATAGGGTTTAGTTCAGAATACTGGGATATATGGAAACAGAAATGAGTTTTTCACTTTCATGGAGTTCTGTCTCAGTCTTAGTATTTGTAATTGAAGAAAAGATGAAGATATATATTTTAAGATTTGTAAATTAAAAAATAATTTAATTTTAATCAGAAATAAGTGACAATTGAAGTTATGATACCTTTTCTTTTGAAAGTGTGTTTGCAACTGTGAAATAATGCTCAGCTTTATAAATCATATTCTTTAAATCTTTTTTAGCAAATATAACATATAAGTAACCAGAAATATTTACATTTTAATTCTTCCTTACTTTTATGTCTGTTTTGATCATACCCATTTATGTACAACACTGTAAATTACTTTAGCAATTGTTAATGGTTTCATTCATATGTTGAATATGAACAAACAGCATATGTTTATTAAACTTAATCAGTATTATGACAAAAGTTAATCATGTACATGAATAAAATAGATATTAAGTTGAAAATACTTTTAACTGCCATCATCATCATTTTTTTTAATCAACTTAATCATGTTTTTGGAGTAAAAAAATCATTTTTGATAAAAGAGGTCTTTAATTGGAAACACAAAAACAATTTATTTTCTTGTTTCCATTGATTGCCATTTCCTGGGGCTTGTTTAGAATGTGCTACTAGTTTTCTTTGTTTAATATATCTCTTGTTTATGATGATATACTACATCCTATTCCATTTTATATTCTTATATAACACTGATGATTATATATTGGAGAGACTGCCTTCCTGAAAACCCATGGACCATGGGCTAAATCCAAAATTTTTGGCAGAAATTTCTGATTGTTAAGTAAAATTTTTGTCTCATTCAGTAGGTTTTGCTAGCTTGGTGAATTGGAGGTCCAATTATTTTAAATTCCATTTTCAAGTCTGTGAAAATGGCCTCAGAATAGTTGTATTTATTAAAGTAATAAGGGAAGCTCTTGATATTTATCAGTTTATGTGTTTCATTCTTTTAATTTCGAAAAAGAAATGAATTCATAAAGAATTGAATGACATGTTATATATAGCATTATGAAATGCAAATTTATTATCTTTACATCATCAAAAGAAACTATAAATAGAAAGGCACTGAGTTCATTTAATAGTTTGTGTAGAAGAAAGTGATTATTTGAGAAAATGAAATATTTTGAGTGGTAGAATTTGATATTTAAAGAATGAGAACATGATATTTTAAGTAGAAAATTGTGATATTTTCAGCAAGAGAACTTGATATTATAATTATAAGAATCTGATATTTTAAGCAAAGGAACCTGATATTTTAAGTAGAAGAATATGATATTTTCACCAAAAGAACATGATATTTTAGTTAGAAGAATGTGATTTTCAAGTAAAAGTATATCCTATCATGTTACCTACTTTGATAGTAAAAACCAGTTTATCAAGGAACAGCCAATCATTTTTGGGAGAGCTTGCACTGAAAATAATATAATACAATATTATATTTTTTTTTTTCTGTTTAATTTGTGAATTTTTAGAATTGCGTACTTTAAGACAAAGAATGACATTTCACTTTACTGATAAAGTTGCCAAATTGTTCTATTTCTGGATTCCTAGCATATATACGGATACCTAATAAAGCAGGCGGCATACCTTTGTTAAACAAGGGATAATTAGAATTCCTATTGTCATAAAGTGTCATAAAAAAATCTTATAAATAAATGTGTAGTTTTATTTTTCAGCTAGATGTATGCTACAAATACTCAATGCCATTACAGCCTTACATGCCATTGATTTTTTGTTTATTTCAGTGATGTTTACTATATGCACATTATTTATAAAGTATCATTATAGTTGTGTCCATACTTGCATGGGACATTGAATAGGAACTAATACGGTATAATTACCAGAATAATTATTTAGGCATACTGACAATGTTTCATTTTACACAGATGAGGATGCTGAGGTGAAAGTTAAGCTTCTGGGCCGAAAAACAGATAAGTATAAGACTTGGGACCTCGAAGCATAGTTGTGTTTTCTTGCCTTTAAATTTAGCTTATATTTCAGCGAAATATGACTGATCATTTCTCCAAATATGGCAATGCAAGTTAATGGCTTAATGTTTATGAAAACAATTTTTAACAAGTTTGAATTGGGTGCAAGTGCCCGGAGATGATAACAGTTTACTTAACATGTATATGGTGGTGTATAAATTGCATGGCAGTCTAATCTAGATCTTTTTTTATCTGGATGTTTGAAATGATGTGACGCCACTTCTTTTTTTAGTGAATGTAAATTTATATTTTTTTGGCATTCAAAGTAGGTCTTATTCACTTATTGTAGGCATAGCAATCAAGAACATGTTTATAAGAAGGGAGGAATATCAGTCATATTTGTTTTTCTTATTTCCATTTTAGCTTCTGGCTGTTCTATTTTATGGATCTTGAAATTTATTCTTCCAAACAATACATATTCATTGTGAATTTCCATGGTTTTGTAGAACTATATGCATGCAGCAGATGATAAGCTGATTGTTTGCTCTTATGTTCAATAAATACTGTCTCTGTAATGGTATTTGTAAAACAGTATACCTCGAAAATATAAAACCAGACTAGAAGTTATTGGTACCACTGCACCTATAAGAAGCAGATGCTACCAGTATGAACGCAGTAAACCTGTGGCCATCTTTATATAGAGACAACAATAAATCTAGAAATTTCAGTAAACTAGGAAACTATGACTCGCCATGTTTTGATACGAGAACTATAGAAATCTAAGAAGTTTGAATTAATTATCAATTTTGGCTCATCAAGTCAATATTATTTGTTAGGACAAATAAAAGTTCCCAAAAATTGAAAAGAAAAGTTGTGTAAGTGAGCCATTTGTGTGTTCATTGTTTTTGACTGACTGTTGTGTCTGTAGACAGCAGTGTGTGCTGACAGTTGTGTGTTTTATGTTCTGACTGATGCCCCCCAAAACCCTAGCATCCTTCACCATCTAGCATTGAATACACTCTACTGTCCTTAGCCCTCCATCATTGGTCAGATTAATGGTTGAATAGTCCCTGTACATTTAAAGAAATTAATTTTTAATTTGGCTTTTTAATGATTTGACTTTAACTAGCAATACGTGCACATTCACTAAGTGTTTGCCAATTTGCTATATCCTACATTGTACTGAACAAGTGGTTAAGCCATTTATTTGACTATTTGGCCATGCATTTAAGCTCTGTATTCTGAGAGTCTTTTTAATAAGTTGAACATAAAATTAATTGACAATATAGAATTGTTCATGGAACAACATAGCTGCCAACTTATAATACATAAATACTAATGTATGTGTTTTAATGGAGTTTTAGAACTTTGCATTGCAAAAAAAATCTCTTTTTTTTTCTCCCAAGTATTCAACAGTTATTAATATTGTTATCTTTATTTCTATTATTATTGTTGATATGCATTTTAACTAAATTTTCATAGCAATGTTAATTTTATTTAATTATTGGCTGGTGGTGGTATTTTCAAGACCATAATTCAATGATATAGTTTTTGTCCCCTTCATCTATAAAATTACCCTTTACCCAATATCCTTATGACCCTTTAAGCCACCTGGAAGACTGTGTATGTGTGGAAGTTTATATCCCTTCTCTTCCAATAGTTTGCATGTAAAAAACAACAACAACAGTATTTTCCTAACCTTACCCTATTGTGTGTCTTTGCACACATGACAAATTGTTTATCTTAAACAATATTAACATTCCAATTTCAAGCCAACATTTAAAATGTGTATTTTTGAATATAAATTGTAAAACTTGTATATTTTGAATGATACAGAATAAATACTTCATTTAATTTGATTTAAAAAAGTATTTTTGTTCTGTTTTTATTTTTTAAGTTAATTACATTATACGTGAAGCATATGTTTTATCTTTTTTAAAGGTTAGTTGTGCATTAATTTATTCATTTACATGCAAAAAAACACTCTTAAGATAGTAAATTATGTTCATATATCTTGTATTTATTTTTAAAATATATATATTTATCTTTATTCTGATAAAAAAATATTTTAACCAAATTCATCCAATTTGAAAATTTCTTACTTGTTGTCTAAAGGTCAGATAAGGTCTTTTTTATGTTTGTTAACTGCTGAACTAAATTGACCCCATTGTCATGGTTTTTGAACTGATTAAATCTTTATCCAAAACTCCCTTCATGTGTCCTGAATGTCCCCTGAGAGTCATATCTTTCCATTGTGACAGTCATCTGGAACTCTGAGTAAAATCCATTATTATCCTTGCTAAATATTTGAATAATAGACTTCTGGATCATCTCAAGTCAATCCCTTGCTGTATCCAGGATAATCAACCTTCAGACTGAATCATTTATATAAAAATTTACTTTTTACCATATTCCTTTTGAAGTCGAAAGTACAAATTGCATCATCTTCCAAGGTAATATTGACATAAGTGCAAAAAACAATGAAATAAGTCCCCTCACCTGGCTATATTTGATATGATATACTCTAATTATTGAGCACTTTTGTCCATATTCATAAAAAGTAAACCTTACACATATCAGTGTTTTATTTAATGAAGCTACAAAATAAATGAAGCTAGAAAACAACAATACACCTCTCCCATGCCATTTTGAATTGGAAATTAAACTTAATTCTTTCGTTCTTTTGTTCTGTAACATCCTCACTAAATAATGTTGTTGTTTTGATGGACTTATTTCGAAAAATACAGTAATTTTCATATTTAATGAAGTCTGTTTGATTTCTTTTTTTCTTGTCCTATTCCATGCATAGTAGAAGTTGCATTTTGCCTTGAAGAAGCCATTAAAACTTTTAGTATTTTGTATAACAGTGCACAATATTTATTTTCCTTCCATATCCAATAAATACCAATGGTGCCAGCCATGAATGGGAAAGAAAAGAAAATTCCTTCTTTAAGATCTGTTCCCTGTCGAATGGATTTTTTTCCCCAAACCACCAAAATTTCAAACTGTATTACTGTAGACATATTTTACAATATCATGTTGTTTTATATCAGTACTGTTTCTCAAAGAAAGACCTGGGGTTGCAAATTGATTTTGTCCTGCCAATACACCCCCTGCAAGTTTACCTGTGTTCTCTTCTCTGTGTTTGTAGATATGCTGCCTATACTGCAACAAAAAAGGTTAATGGCATAGAAATGTTGGAAACTTGTCAACAGTTATATGAAGCCGGGTGATTGTGTGTTGGTTCTATAGTTATACGTCTCAGTTAACTAATGAAATGTGACAAACAGAGTGCAGTTATAATGAGAAACAGGACCTGATATCCAACAGAACAATGACTGTCTAGCAAACACACATAGGGTACATTTGGCATCTAGATCTATACGTGGGGAATATTTTTCGAATTGTGTTATTACAGTGAACTATGTCACCTACATATAAGGGGAATATATCATACAATTGATTGTAATAAACATAGGGAACTTCAGACATATAGATATATGGGGAATATATCATACAATTGATTGTAATAAACATAGGGAAATTTAGACATATAGATATAAGGGGAATGTATCATACAATTGGTTATTATAAACATAGGGAACTTTAGACACATAGATATATGGGGAATATATCATACAATTGGTTATAATAAACATAGAAAACTTTAGACACATAGATATATGGGGAATCATACAATTGGTTGTAAGAAACATTGGGAATTAAGCCACCTTGGAACTGCAGGCACCTACATGCATAGAGAATAGCTTATAGACAGGGCTATGAGAAACCAGCCAATTGTTCATCTAAAGCATAACAAGCCATAACAAAACTATACAAACATTAAGATCATTGAATTACAAGTATAAATGACAATTACCAAAATTATCTTCATTCCTATCTAGGTACTTCCTTTTTTCCTTGGATGTTAACTAAATATAATAGGTGCAATACGTGTTTGGTCTCAATTTCAGATTGTAGCAGTGGTGTTGCATCAATTTTATTGAAGCACAGTTCCTATGCATTGCCAAAAGATTTTCATTTCTTGTATATGAAATGTGTTTTATTTTGTTATCAGGAATAACAGGCAAACTGATGCACACCAAAATGTTAGCATTATAATAATAAAACACCGACTGCATACCATTAGATTGATTATATTGAATGAACTGATTGATTAAATAACATTCATTTGTCAAAAAAGCACAGACATTTGCTGATGGCAATATTCCATAACTTAATTGTTGGTAAGGAATTGATAAAAGGTGTATATAATTGATAATCATTCCAGCTACAGTTTGGAAACAAAAAGTAATGATGGAATAACCTAGTATTAAAAAATAGTTTTATTTTGTGTTAACAAACTAATAATTGTTTACCACCAAGACAAACCAAATTAAAGTCGTTAAAAATGGTAGTAGTATAATTCCATGTCTGGTTGGCCCAGTGTCAGAATAATTTGACTGGGTGCGGTATCACCTCAGGTGTTCACATCGTACTATAAACGATGAAGGCAGCACTATATCTGCTTCAAGGGGACATTGTCTCTAGGTAACTGAAATACTGTTGGTGGGACAATAATTCCAATAAACATAAACATAATTGTTTACCTTACAATACTATGGTTCTTTTTTGTGGCTATTGGTAAACTTTAATTCCACTTACTGGGTATGTTTTTTGTATCCTGTCCATTGTCACTAATATTAATTTAAATGTACATATCCATTGCTCAATGTTATAAAACAATATATCATTGTACTGCAATCAGTGTTTTCTGTTGTATTGTCTAATGCTATTTGTTGTCTGAACAAATTATATTATCTAAATATTTTTGCGATGCACTACAATGCTCTTGTCAGAATATTTTACAAATGTTTAATTTTAAGGTGGAACATCCCCCTTCCAACTATTTTAGTATTCCTACAATCACCTCTGTAAGGTTGAATAACCTTTAGTCCAGTGTCAATAATCTGAAGCTTCATTAAGTGTGCTTGTGTCATTACCAGGTAAAACTAAGTCCCCAGATGCCGACTCTGGTCTGGCCAATGTGAACAGTGCAGAAGATGAGATGTTGGCTGAGATGGGCAAACCTCGCCTTGGTGATATCGTCAAGGTCCGAGTCACCATTAAAGAATCCCTGGAGTTCAAGGTCAGTAATTTTTTTGGTCTTCATTTTACTGAGCAGCATTTTTTTTTTTAAATGACTAGTCTCTGACTAGTAACCTGGACAAAGATGACTTGTTCGAAAATTTGCATTGTTTTCAATTAACAAACACAACAACACATTTTTCCTATGTACAACTAACAAACAGGGTATAACAACAAGTTGTTTCTTTTATATTTTGTCAAGAAGCATTTATGTATTGCACATCATGATTGGCTGTTTTGGAAAGGTTCATACATTGTACATGTACCTCCTTTACATGTTGTTGATAAAAGCTCCTGGCATGAAATTGATTGTCTTCATCGCTAATTAGAAACTGCTGTTTTTTTGTCACTTGCCTGACTGCCGATTTATGACTTGTCCGGGACTAATTTAATGATCAATGACCAGTAGCCCAAAAATGCATTTTGACTTGTCGAGGCATCAGGCTATCATATTTTTCCAGCACTGCTTATATTTTGAATCTTTACTTTGCAGGCTAATTAGTCTTAGAAATTATTAGGCATTATAAAATTATTACGAAGTTTCAAATTGATTTAGTAGTTAAAAGTGGTATCCAGCAGTTTGCCTTTATCAAATACATGTAACAATATCTTACTACTGCTATGGGGAATATTGGCATAAATTCTGCCTAAACTCATACTTGAGCACAAGAAAAGTTCATTTTGAACTCTACCAATATTGTTCGGCAGTATACATTGTGAAAGAAATCATTATAATTGTTTACTCCGTCGAAATCTATAAATAAGCAGGATAGTGATCTCTGCTGAAAATAGGTATCCATGTCAGAGTGGATGACGATATAATGCCATCTCAAAACTTAGTTGTCACATGGTTTTCTTAGTTTAAAAATAGCTAACTCTGCTGTGTGATTCAGAGAGGAAATACCTGTTAAAAGTGACAAGTGGGGATTTATGCTTCACTGTTCACACAGATTTATGGCATAAATGAACAGCATTTTGCCAGACCTTTTAGGTAACAATGGCTTAATATTTGGTTATTGGCAAGAAGGGTTTTAGTCCAAACTGTCAGATACCACCATTAAACACTTAATGTTGACAAAGTTACTAAATTTTTCAGCAGAAAGCCTTCAGATTCCTATCACATGGACCCTTACTGGTCAGTTGCCAAGGAATAATGCCATATAAGCTGTTTAGTCTAATCAATGATTTTCATAAATTATTTATCTCTGTTTTTGATCAATAACATTTATAAGCACTGTTTGTTATGACTTTTCCTTATTTTCAATGGTATACCTATAAATTCATTTATCAACAAATCCTATATTACTAGGAGAAAATCATGAGAATCTGTGGGACTCATGGTAGTACTTGCTTCTACAATTTAGTCAGTCTGACAAACCCAGAGATGAAATATTGTGTCGCCGTCGACCTTAACAAGGTGCAATTTATTTGGCTCTTGGGATTTAATGCACAGTGGGTAATTTTTTTACAAACTTCCCAGATATATGGCTTTGAACTACAGACAGACTGTAATGATAAATTTGTCATGATCACTAGAGGATCTCAAGTGCTGCACTGCAGTTATTTCTTAGAATTGTGATGATAGAACCATTTTGTAGCTATGATATTGCTATTCTGGCACCAGTGTTACATGTTTTGTTTGGAGCCATGAACTACTCTTAAGCTGATTGGAACAATGTCCAATGTTAGTGTTTTTTCACTAATCATCGTAATGTGCTGCCATATATTTATTAATGTAACACTGTTACAAGTGTGTTAAATCTAGTGCGATCCTGTTTTGAACAAATTATCTTCATTTATAGCCATTTAATAATGTACAGCTCAATTTCACTGTGAATGATGGATGCTTATTCTACTTTCTTCTTGATAAGCCATTCAATAATATCAATGTTAAAAACTTACTGTGATGTTCTGTTGTAACTATACATATACATGCTGGACCACTTAATAATGTCAGTGGTTAAATCCCAGACAGCTCCATTATATGATACATATATCTACTTGGATCTACTTAAAAACATGCATATAGGTGAACTCTCCCACTTTTGGGGGAAGACTCCCACTTTTAAGGTTAAAAATTATTTGATAATGTGGGGTGTTTTACACATTTTCAGAAATCTCCCCACTTGGAAACAGATAATTTCCTTTGTTTCTATGAAAATAACATCTCCCACTTTGCAGGTGAAAATTTCCCACTTTGGCCTTAGAAAAAGTTCACATGTATTTTACTTAGAAAAAGTTCACATGTATAAGCATGCACTCAATATAAGTATGACTCTAGCTTTTATTGCAATTCATATTGAAGGTCTTTGTTTCTTGTCATCTGTCCTGGCAATTTGGTGTCCTGGCATCCAGGCGCCCAAAGTCAGCTGTCAAGATGGCCTTGGCTTCCTATCCCTGTGTGGGTGCGGGTGACTGATTTGACTGGTTTACCAGTTATATACCATTTATCACAGTCTGCGCCAAGTGCCCTTATGTGTCAAGGAATTCTGTCGTCTGTTACACAGTCTTTTGTTTCTCATTTTGCTAAAATGATAGGCATTTTCACAAGGGCACCTGTCAGTGGCAGAAATGCTATGTTCATGCAATGACAAGAGGGATTGACGATCTGCTGCTTCCATTTTGCTCCTGTACACACTAATGATGGATTGTTCCAGATGCTGTTTATAGATTGGCTTCCATGCAAGATACAATAGTTCTTTTTCCTGCTAAGTAGGAATTGATTAAGCATATGCAGATTAGAAAGATCTGGAACAGATAGTTACCAGAATCTGCACTGCTTGCTGCCAATTTTCTAGGAAAATGTATTGCTTCTGTTGCTTTTATTTGTTAGGATGCTCTTAATAATTGGTATAAGTTGGTGACAAATAAAGCAGAATATGGGCTGAACCTGGCAGGAAGGCTACTGTCGCCGGAGAATTGGACTGCATCAATTGTGATTAATTCCGCGTCTCTGTTGTCATGTGATGTAATATTCATAATACCATTTTGGCTGTTCTGGTGTTGTGAAAGGTGGCAAGTGGAACTGTGAATGATTCAGGGACAGACAGATCGAAACTGAACCCGGTATTGTGCTATTTTGTCAGTTAGGAAACACATTTTTAGTGATGAAGCTTTTAATTGCTGATTCAGGGGATGATTTTCACAAGAATGTGCAGATTTATGATCCACCGGTCATGACATTACTATGTTGTGTCTGCCTTTACAAATATATATGCCAGGTTCTTGTTGTCTATTTTTTTTTATCTGTATTTGTCAAAAGCTGGCTTGTAATTAACAGCATATTGTCTGTTGATACATGTGAACTTTTTCTGAGGCCAAAGTGGGAGATTTTCACTTGCAAAGTGGGAGATTTGTTATTTTGATATAAACAAAGAAGGAACATATATATCTGTTGGGAGACTTATAAAAGTGCCTAAAAGACCCCTTATTGTCAAATAATTTTCATTCTTAAAAGTGGGAGTCTCCCTCCAAAAGTTGGAGAGTTCACATGTATGCACATGGCATTTTAGATTACTGTAATTTATCGTAATTTTATGTTTTCTGTTTAACTCAGTGCTTCTAAACAATATCATAATATTTGTATTTCCATGCTTTTGGGTGAAAGAGTGAGAAATACCTATGAAAGAAAAACCCTATAATTTCATACTGGCACACAGTGAAATAAAGGTTTATCATTTTCACACTGGGTCACAAGGGAGATAATAATTATAATATTATAAAATAAAGATTAAAGACAAAATATGCATGAAATAAGAAGAAAATTTGTCAGTGTCCGCCTGTCGGCATAGAAATATAATATTGTCACTTGTGGCTGTGCCACTCGTTAAAAATATATTTTTTTATGACCACTCATGAAATAAATTATGGTCATGCACCAAAATGTGCATACACCTTCTGTATCATATACTTGATGTGAATTGGTCAGTTTTGCTTGGGTACATGATACAAGTTTTGCTTCCCAATCAAGCCATCCATTGGTGTATTGTGAATAACATGTGTACTCACAAAGTTATTTACGATATGCTCTATTAGGCAATAGGCTGTTATTGAGCTGAAAAAGGCTAAAATATAGTTGAAAAGCTTGGCACTTTGATTTAACCAGCATAAAGACATCCTATCTTAAAGGACTGCGTGTTTTCATACAATTAGTGATCACATTCTGAGGTCATAATGTATTAAATTACTTATTTTATAGTTCAGCATGGTTTTGCTGTTTTTTCCACTTAAGCCTCAGAAAAAGTTCACACGTATGCGTAGGCTTCTGTTTGGTTAAACAGTTCTTGGATCAAATCTACATATTTAACAACACTTTTTAATAAAAGATGCTTTGTTACTATGCATACTATGTTGTAGCCTAATTATGTGATACCTGTACTTTTACTATTTATGATACCTGTACTTTTACTATTTATTTTTATTGATATTGAGTAATTTCCAGTCAACCACACCTTGTCTGCTAGCTATAATTCCAAGTTGTGAATCGTGTACTAATACATACAGCAACATGATGACATATGGCACCTTTTTCTGTAGAATAATTACATACATCTCCAAATAGTCATGACAATCAGTCATGACATGCCTAACTTATAGTGTAGTTCAATCAGACAGGGAATAGGGAACAGTTTTGCACTATTAGACATAATTGGTTATAACTGGTTATACTGTTTCATATCTAGATTGTGAATGATTTTATTGTGGCACTGGCCTAAGTACATCATAGCCCTGTTTTGGTGGGGCATTTTTTTTTCCTTCTAAAATTTAAATTGGTCTTGACAGCAATGGGGTACACTGGTGATATGGAAATTGTCTCCCTTGTTAGTTAATATCTGAGGTATTCCAAACAGTAGGTAGATCCATTTAGTTGGAATTCTTGGACTTTATCATCTGTTCTTTTGTAGATATTGCAACGAAATGTCTTACTTTGCATAAATATCAGCTTAACATTTCTTAAAATAGTTATAGAGATATGTTATTTAAAAAAGAAAATGGAGGTGTTTGTTGGTGATGGTTAATCTGGGCATCACAAGAAAGGCAGAAAAGTCATCATACTCTCCATAGAGCACAAGCATAAAAAGCGAGTAAAACATGAAAGGACCTACTTGCATTTAGGGATTATTCAGGGGAGACTATTCTTAAATAGCTTAAAAAGTAATAGAATGGTACCCTGGTGTGGCATTGAACTTTAGGTTGTTGAGCTGAAATGGTCCACAATGGAAAATATTTGGCACCCTTGTTGAAGTGCAACACATTTTATGGAATGAGTTCGAAATTTGTCAGCGGGTTGTTGTTGTATTTTTCATGTATATTTTTTACCAAGAAAGCCTTGGGTAGCAAAACATATTTTTTGTGTATTTTTTTGTTATCAGCAATTTTTTTTTTGCTTGTGAACTAATTGAATAATGCTTTTACTTATATACTTTGTTTTATTTGTCATGAACTATTAAGCTATACTGTGACTATCACCTCCAGCAATAACAATATAATGTCTACATAATTTACTCAAGTGATATTTTTGTTAAAATTTCTATAGAAATGTCTGTAAATAAACAGTAACTGCTAGAAGTTGTCTGCCCCTAAGTACAAAATAGATTATATACACAGATTGTAGGAATATGTATGTCCCACCAAGTACAAACAAACATTTACATTTTAGTTTAGTGTCATTGGTATCCTATCCCAGACTTTTAATGTAGAAAGTGTGGATATTTCCAGATTTATGACCCACATCTCACTTTTGTCCATTAATAGGGCTGCTGTTCCCATATTATCATTACCCATCTGATACCTCAGTAATATACTTTTGTTATTTACATGATAAAAAAGTTTTGATAATTGTCACTTTCCATTAGGATAATATAATTTTTGGTATTTAGTTTGTTAATATTTTTGTGAGTCATTGTTAATATTGGATGTAGATAGATAGGAAACTGTGAACAATGAACATCAAAGCAAACTAGGGGCAGCCTGATGTCACAACAACAGCTGTGTGACTGGGGACTTGATTTTGTATTAAATAAAGCTACACAACTTTGCCCTTCCCAAGCATCTAATTGGTTGGATTGGATATAATGTTTAATTTAGCTTATTAATGGTATGATCAAAGAGTTCTTGAGATTAGAGATCAGACTTAAGATAAAGAATTTTGTATCTTTGATCCTAGTTTTTAATGTTATCATATTAAACTTTCCGCATGACCCTGATGCGGTTTTTTTATATTTATGTTGTCAAAAATGAGTCCAAAAAATAATGAAATAAGTTTGTTTCAAACTAGGAATATTCTAAATTTTCAATGATCAAAGAGGAGAAAATGGTTAAATCCAAAAATCAGTGCCTTCCTTTGTCATTTAAAGCCATTGGTATTTTGAAGACTTGCACATATTTGATAAAGTTTAGTACTGAGATATCAAAGGCCTGTCAATATTCAGTGAACAGTTCTCTACAAAACTTTTTTTTTCTATACATCAAATAATATATGTGCCTTCTATTCTGTTTTCTTTTTAAGCAGTGATGAAAGCAACTCTTTCCAGATCAATAAAAAACTATAACTCAGCTGCACAGAGAATGACCATTGCTTTTTTGTGCAGAAATCTTGTACTTGTGGAAATTAGGGCAGAATTGAACATAAAACTGCAGCTGTAGACTCTGACTAGAAGTGCCCATAGTGGTGCTCATTCTTTAATTTAATGAGAAAGTTAAAGTCTTAAGCATAACTAGATTCTAGAGTGATATGCAACATAACTATATAAAGTTAGAATTAATTGAAAAACCATTAACACTAGAATATAGCAGCCCAGTCTCCACAGTAAAGCTAGGTGTGAAGTAAACAGTATTACAAGATAGATCTAGCTATAGCAATGAATACAGAAATATATATCAAAGGCATCAGCTGTACCAATTTATGGCAAATGTTTCTCAGTTTTCCTGAATTTAGCCTGCTTGGGCATGTATCTTATCTGATATCAATACAGTCATACATTTTCAGTGCCCATGAATGAATATGATTATTCATTGATTGTTTGATGGACATCACAGCATGAATCATATTTTCTTGGGCTACCATTGTATGCAATATTGGATAAACTGTTGTTATGTATACACATCCATCAATGTTGTGTCCATTTCTTCCCTATGTGTGTCACTGTGCTAGACAAAAATGTGGCAGATATCATATTTCTTGGTTCATTAGGCAAGCCAATATAGTGGATTCATGCTGTAATGATTTCCATTGATTAAATTGATTGATGTGTTACACCTGTTCAGCTGTAGTACAGCAGTTAAAGAAAGTTTATGTGAAGATAATTGTACTATTAAATCTGGTTCATTGAAAAAAATGTGGATTTCCTTTCCAGCTTGGTCACTAAAGGTTTTTCTCTTCACCTGTTTATCAGTCATAAACTAATTTGAACATTGCAGACAAATTTAAGATCAGTTAAAAAGAACAAACATAAGTTCAAGTATAGAGATTTTTAGTTTTGAAATCATTTTGCCAAAGTAAAAATGCTACATTATATGTTGCACAATTCTTGTTATGAGAATTGTTTTGAAGAAACGAATTAAACAGACAATGTCAAACAATGATAAATTACAGTAAACTAAAATGTCGTATGTGTAACGACTGATTAAGCATCATTGGCCAAGTAGTTTCATTGCTCATATTCCCACCACAAGGTTGTATCCCTGTTATATAATTGATCATATAATATTCATGGGCAACATTAAATATAAGGCTCTGGCAGGTCCTAACAAGAGTACCTGCTTTATTCTAAAACTTCGTTTGATGCCATTCTCTTCCAAGAATAAAAGCTGCCGCTGCTATTTCATGGCAGACAATAATTATTACTGGAACAGCAGGGACATCCCTAGCGATCTGCCTGGTACTTAGAAATCAAGAGCACTGCAAACATTGTATTCAGATCTGAGCACTATTTTTAGCAACCATAAAACCTTGTGGCTTGCTTTTTCATTATTAACTTTACTCTTAACCCTTGATGCTGGAAACATTATAAGGGTAGGGATTGTTTTATGTAAATGGAGTCAATTGTGTTTCCAGCAAGTGGAGGGTTAACATGTTTATCTTATTTTTAACAGTCTCAGTTTATACTGATCAAGTCTAACCCAAATAGTGTAGATGCAGATCAACCAGCTACTGCTTAGTTTCTTGATTGTTTTTAGCATTTCCTTTATAGTTCCATTGGCTGTAACAAAAAAATACATGCAAAATAATCTGAATACTGGTGTTGGGAAATGGGCTCTATTGCACATTATGTTGTGGAGCGATTTTGCTCATGACATGACATTGGATGTATATGTTGTATATTAATTTTGTCACTTGCAAATTGAGAATAAAGGTCTGTCATGGAGTCTTGTAATTTTATACACAATGCTGACAAGGGTTAAAGGTTACAGTCACAGACTATTTGACTGTATTAAATAAACCACATTTACATGTACCAAAAAGATCATCATTGCCCATGTTATCATTGGTAGGGTATTGGTTTCAGTCAAGATGATTTTTATCACAATTTTAGTGTAAAGATAGAGTAATTCAATAAATAATCAATATGACTTCATTATTTTTCAATTTTTTTTAAAGAACCAATGTGGATTTCCTCTAAATATTGATTTAGAATTTGATGTAAAACATTAATAATCAATGATTCAATTTTGTGACCAAATATTGTTATTTAACTCAGTCTTGAAGAAAACAGCAGCCGAAAAATAATGCTGCTTTATCCATGTGTTTGTGGCCAAGTGCTTCCAAACTACTTGTGGCTGGTTCTTAAAAAAAGCTTTCTATGCTGTGTGTGTAAAAATAGGATTTCCCCCTCTAAATCTCATCTCCCTCACAATTGTAGGACATCAAGAAACAACTTTAATGAATACCTTTCAATTTAAGCATATTTTGGTCGCATTTTCTTAACTGTAATTGCTGGCATAAAATAACTGAACTACCTTTAAAGTACAGGCTTCAATGGAGTCATTGGCCAAAAGTCTTCAGAATGTTGGCAAAATCTTATTGACTTTCTCTCCAGAAAAAGAGTTTATAGTACCTTTGTTTGCTGGGAAGTGATGTTTATAGGTCTTTGAATAGGGAACTTTCGTATATATGAACAGGACACAAAATCCATTGTCAGTGTAACTTTAGGGTTACTGGACTTGCCATCAGGAATTAGTTAATGGACTCTTGGTGATAGGAATCCAATCTGTTAACAACAGTATAGAGGAATGGAGACATCATATAGGTAGATATGTGTTTGGCCACCTATTATCATCAATGTACAGTGTCCAGACTTCTAATCCTGCTATAGCTAAGCTTTGTCATATTTTTCATTATTATGCAACTGATTCCAGTTTAAGCTTTTTTTATGTTAAAGCAAAATTAAAGAAGGTCTTTTCTCTAGCTAAATTTTTTCTTCTATTCCTTTTTAACACACCGTAAGAGCTTTTCTTTTTTGACACCCATTAGAATTGTCTAATTTGAAAATTTTAATATTTACACAGTTAATTAGCAAATTGACATAAATGTTGTTAGTCGTATACAATTTAAATAAATACCTGCAATAAAATGTTGTTGGAGAGTAAGGGGATAATATTGCTACATTAAAACAGATCAACTCTATTCTTCTGGAATGCTGAAATGACTGCTCAATCTATCCACTTTGTACAATTACCCTGCTGCCTTGCCTGGTGCTGTCCTTGACATATAACTGTGATCGGCTCTTCAATCAATGTGGCTTCTATAATTATGATGGGTCTCTATCGGTCATTGATCCATTATTTGGTGCCTAAGGTGCCTTCTGCATTTAAAACACACCAGTCCCCTGGTACAAGGCAGGAACTGGAAAATATCTAGATTCAACACCATTATGTGCCTTCTGTTACACTAAAACCTCACCAGATTTCTTCTGGTATATGGCTAAAACTAGAGCTAATTATTAGTCAAATACTATAGCAAAAGTATTACTGCCAAGCATCTTATTTATTATTTAAACAATAAAATGCATGATCTAATGCACAACCCAAGATAAATATAAGGATTAGAGAACCTCATCCTGAGTACAGTGACTTGCACTAGTTGGAGGAACATATTTTTGAAAAGATGCAGTCATCAAAAATTAGAACACGTCTGAACATTTGCCAACCAAATTTCAGGGCGGACATTTGTATTTTATAAAGTTTGTTGCCTGACGGGCTAGTGTATTTTTCTGGATCTTGAAAGTGAATTAAAAAGAAATTTGTTGGATTTTGCAATGTTGCATGTCTGAATGGCATATAATTATTAGATGTTAAATTCAAAGGCTGCAGTTGCCATTTCAAATATGACATACTTTGTCATTCACCATTGCAGATAGTATTCATGATGTTCACAATTATTTTCATAATTTGATAACCAAACTTTTATGTAACTTTTTAAAGAAATATTGAACAAACATCAGTCTAAATTTCCAAGTGCAGCAGGTAAGAATAAAGCATGCTTAAGCCATGTGGTTTTAAGTTTCCAACATTGGTACATTTTTACAAACATACACATACATGTACAAAGTTGAAGTTATTGAAGTCTTAAACACCTCACTGCAACAACAGCCCATTGACAAATACTTAATTTCCAGTTCTGGTAATGCAATTATACATCTTATGCACATTGCATTTGTACACATCATCACATAGGCTAAATCTGATAGGTCATTGATTCAAGTTATGGGAGCAATTCTCAGGGTGTTTGTTTTTTTATTTACCCTGGTGGGGCTTGCCAAACATCAAAGCAGATGTCCACAACCATTACATGAAAACACTTCTGTAATCGTTTTTGTTTGTAAAAATACATCACAGTGACTAATTATCGTCATTATATATTAACTATTTGGTAGAAGACTCTAAACATACAAACTTCTGGGTAGAACTGCACCATAGGACAGCAGGAAGACCTTCTACATTGATCCTGAACAGGTCTCAAACACACATGGTGAGAGGCTATGCAGTCAGATGAGTTACAAGTCAGCATCTCTATCACTACACATGAGCGCCCTCCTTCTATGAATAATGATTTAAACTAGAATTTCTTTTGACACAATATATGCTGTAAGAAGATCTTAGTGCCTGTACTGCCTTAAAAAGGACAACAAGGTGATAGAGACCTAGATTTAGAGTAGTCATTCTCGCAGCTTCTAAAACATGTATTCCACAGAGAAAGACAAGTCAATGGAGATCTAACACCAAGACAGCTTTTTTCTTGCTGACTAATTTTTATACTTGCTACAAGCTTTTATTTTTACTGTTATATGTCTTGAGAATTCTTTGATTTTTCAGGGTCCTGTAACATCATTGTAGGAATTTGTAGAAAGTTAAATAAAAAAGTTGCTATCACAACACCTATTAGTTGTTATTTTCAGCCCTGGTACTTCAAATTCTATAAAATTATTTTAAAATTTTATATTTTGTCTTGCCGTAGATTTTATTAAGTTAAAGAACTCTTAAAAAGCATGATACATTCTACACAATTTTAAAATAAACTGTTGCTTCTAGCTGTTTAAATATAGACCGAAATGTACAAAATCTCCTGAATATTTGTGGCATTTCCTTTAGCAACATTTGTCGGTATTGGTTGAGTCCATACATGTGAACTCTTCCTCTTTTGGAGGAAGACTCAAAAGTTTAAGGTTCAAAATTTTTTGAAAATAAGGGTTGTTTTACAGATTTTCAGAAATCTCCCTACTTGGAAACAGATATGTTCCTTCTTTGTTTGTATGAAAATAACAAATCTCCCACTTTGCAAGTGAAAATCTCCCACTTTGGCCTCAGAAAAAGTTCACATGTATGGAGTCAGTTTACTTCTTTATTTTATATTTAATCTTTTCATCTCAGCAAAAGTTCAGGCACTGACTGAATTGTTGTAAGAATAATACTAGCATTATATCTACAATGGTATTTCTTTGATATTTCTTATTCATGCTTGATCTATATGCATTACAATAGAGAATTATTTAAAACTAGAAAACAAATATTGGAATTTTTTATTAGAGTTTATAGTTAAACATGACAGCATAACAAATGTTGTACTGTATTTATTTGAAAACTGCATCAAGCTTGAACTAATATGACAGTTGAGAAAGAATTGGTCTTGAAAGTGTTTTTTAGCAGTTGGAATTGAATTACTTTGATAGTCACATGGAAGCTAATATAAGTAATGTATCATGAAAAAAAAATTGATGTTAACAGAGAATAACAAGTTAAGGTAATCGAAACTTTCAATGCTGTCTGGATTACGAAAGACAAAATTTTAATATAGCCTCTTGAATATTATGATGAAAAATAAAATGTATATTAAGTGTACATAGACATAGGTGGACAGTGAACCCTGGAGTACACAATTTTAAAAAAAATCACTTATTTTTTGGCCATGGTCTATTGTTGGATAATTATCTATTCGCTATTATGCAATACCTACACTTTAATACAATAATGTGTATCCTGCACAGAAATATTTAAATTTGACTTAAACTGACAAATACCTGGACAAGTAATGCTATTAAAAATATACTTTTGTTCACTTACTGTTTTGTCCTATCATTCTGTTCTTGAAATAAACATCCCCATCTCTCTAATTGTGCTACATTTTAGTGGAGTAATCTTTCTCTTCACTTTAATCAAGAAACCAAGATGTCTTTCCAGTCATTAAATGAAGTTTTCACAAAGTATTTCTCAATTGCATTCTTAATGTTGTTGGTTAATAAACGTTTCCTAAAGATTTAATTGTTTCTCAATCAGAGAAGAGACAAATTACAGATTGTTTAAGAAACAGTCCATGGCGTGATGCTATTGTATCAATCTAAGGAAATGTCAGGCCCTTTGGTTCAAGCTCAACCATCATGCTATAGTTGGCTGCTCTGATATAAAGTAGGGTAATTGACTGGTGTTGTGTGGCAATCAATTTGTTGTTAGACTCATATTTCTACACACACATTGATCAGGCTTAGGAAAACAGTGTAGATCCATATCAGCTAGCTGCAGCTGAACAGGAACTGCACTGCAGCAAATGCAGGATCCTCACTATGTCAGTGCATCTTTGCTTGTAGATGCCAGTCAATATCTGACAATTAGTAATAGTTGTTACCAGAAGGTAGCAAGATACGGGCTTATTACAGACCTGCCGGTTGCTAGGACAACACTATCATTGTGTCTGGGAGGCTGGACAGTTCCAGCAGGCACCATGTGCTAGGCAGTGACAGCTATAGCCCTTAAAGTGCTATATTTATGGATACCCCCCAAATAAATTCTCAGTTTATTTGCTGATAACTTTATGTAAAGGTAACAAGAACTTTTGCTAAAGACTAAGTAGCAAAATATACAAATTCTGATTAGACAGCTTCCCCTATGGCTTAAGACAAATCAATTCATACTTAGAAGGCTAGGAGTTAGACAGGAAAAACACCAAACAGATGTAATGACACTCCCAATGTTACACTGTCAGGGAAAGCTTCAGGGATATGTGATCCATTTGGCTCTTCTATTTTTACACACATATAAGTCACGACAACATAATTATGGTCATCCTGGCAGCATTCAACTATTCTTTGGGGGAGGAAGACACCCGATAAGTTTCTCTGTGTTGAACCATCACTATTTTGAACCACAAACACGTTAAAAAACATTTAGGTACAGTTGTCAATGCATAGTATGTAATTTGAATACTACTGCAGTTTTCAGTTAAACTTGATTGGCTAACATTGTTACTAAAAAAAAAAAAAAAAGAAGAAGAAAAATAATGCATATAAATCAGACCAGGTGGAAATTTCCAAAAAGACAAGTCTTAATTGTTTACCATATCTCATACATTGTGACATTGGTTTTGATTGGTTCATTTTTATGTATTTACAGAGGAGTTGCAATTCTTAGCCAATAACCTTGATTGATACATAAGCTGATCACATCATAAACAACAGAGTTTACTAAAGGAAGCTTACATTTTTAGGAATGTTGGTTAATGATTCGACACATATAACAATAAATCTAAAAGCAACACTTGTGCATCAAAAACAAAGTAGAATAAGACTCTACAATGAAAATTAGCATCTGTTACTCAACACTGTTTTTTGCTGCAGAATTAAGTAATCACAAATCTGTAGGCTATGCAGAAAATATCTACTTTGAAGTATGCAGGACATGCTTTGAAATAATAACAAATCTGTAGTCTATGCAGAACATAATTATGTACTTTGAAGTTGAATTGTAAAAAAGAAAGCATTTGAAGCTGTCAAAATTAAGAGTCTTAAACAACCTGTAGTTCTATTTGCAGTTAGCCTTTTAACTGAAATTAGGAAAATTGAGTAATGATAAAGGAAGTCTTTAGAGATGTTTACTTCCTTTGTGTTTTTGATTTTGAAAATGTCCCTTTATGTTTATGCTGTGTACTATATTTGTTCAATAATTTTAGAATCTGTGACAGAATACTGCCCATGTTAAAATTGACTTGAAGAGGTCAAGAATTATTTATACCATTAAGCACTGCCCTTGCATGAAGTTTTTTTTTTACCTCAATTGGATTTTGAACCTACATGGTTTTATGGACTAGGAGACACTAGTCCATGATTTTGACCACCTGGACTTCTGCTTCTCCTGCAACTTTTTGCACAGTTATATAATATCGTCAACATTTAGAGAGACCATGTTCATTCACAGCACATGTCAGGCGCGTATCTAGGCCGTTTTGGATGTTACGCACAATTACAAGGGATATAACCTTTGAAGTAATACTTTTGAATATATTGGATCTTTTCTAATGAAAAACATGTAAAATACGGGCATGCGAGGAACTTAACGCAAAATATGAACGACTAAAATCCTGACGTGTATAAGTTCAGTCATTTTAAAACTTTTCAACTTGATTAGTGTGGTAATAAGATTTTATAACAAAGAAACTACGGAAATAAAATATATCATTCTTTACCCGGGTTAGGCATCGACTTTTTTAGTGTTTTGGTACTTTTAGATTTTCAATTTCTCAAACGGAGGTTACGCACGTGCGTAAAGTGCGTAATGGCAGTAACGCGCCTGGCACATGTCCATTGGCATGTCCCCATTTGTGGATATATTGATTTTAATTATTTGACCATGGGCTCCTCCTGCAATTGTGGGCTCATTTATTGTCCACATTTTGACACAACATTTTCAGTCACAGTACATGTCTGTTGACATGCCACCATTAGAGACAAACTTAATTTATTTTCTACAAAGTGGAGGCTATTTTCGCCTGCATCAACCACTTATGTGTTTATTGATGTTTATTACTGTAGACCAATGCAGGGAGAAGACAAAACATGTGAGAATTTGTTTATTGCTATCTAAGGGCAATATGACTTTCTCTGTTTACTCTCTAACCAAGAATTATGGATGAGTTTTTAATGTAGCTGAGGATGTTTTCTGTCTTAATGAAGTTTATATGCCACAAAACTATATTAATGTCCTATTTGATAAAGGAATCTATATGATAATATGCAAATATAAATATAATTTTGATACTAGTTTTCCAATAGAATTAATTTTCTGTTTGTTTGGGGGAGGGCTTTAAAATTATATTTATTTTGCTCTTAATATGCTTATTGCTGTTATTGTCGTCGTGGAAGTTCCGAATTTTCTTCATGTAAATTAAAACTTGCAAATTGAGACTGGAAAATGGAATTAAATATATCACTATTAATGGAAATGTATGGCAAAATATTCCAAATGGAATCAATTGGTGGATATTTCTTGTGGGTTTTTTGCCAAATCTTTTGCATTCATCGTATTGCTGTCAATCAGAATCAATAAAGTCTTGAATTTCAATCTTATATTATTTGGTGTAGGATGTTGTGTGCTAAGTTGTAAAGATGTAAAACTTGGCTTCATGGTCAGAATAAACTGTTTTGTAAGCTTTGCATCTTTGTGCTAGTTTTTAGCTTTGAAGCAGCCCACGAACAATTTAAGTTATGTTAAGATGGGGTTTACTTAAGGCACCGATGGTGCTGCCATCTCTGTGATAGCATGTGATGACCTGACATGATATAGTGGTGTCTCCAAGTCAGATAAATGACTTTTGTGGCAACTGGCGTAACATTCTCATTATTACCCTTATAAGCTGATTGTGTTTAGCAATATCAACACTCAGCCTGCTACAGCTACTGATCTGATAGCTCCGGATCTGACAGGTACTGATCCTTGCAGCTACTGATCCTGGCAGCTACTGATCTAATAGCTCCATGATCTGACAGCTCCTGATCTGACAGCTACTGATCCTGGCAGCTACTGATCTGATAGCTCCGGATCTGACAGCTCCTGATCTGACAGCTACTGATCCTGGCAGCTACTGATCTGATAGCCCCTGATCTGACAGCTCCTGATCTGACAGCTACTGATCCTGGCAGCTACTGATCTAATAGCTCCATGATCTGACAGCTCCTGATCTGACAGCTACTGATCCTGACAGCTACTGATTCTGGCAGCAACTGATCCTGGCAGCTACTGATCTAATAGCTCCATGATCTGACAGCTCCTGATCTGACAGCTACTGATCCTGGCAGCTACTGATCTGACAGCTCCTGATCTGACAGCTACTGATCCTGGCAGCAACTGATCCTGGCAGCTACTGATCTAATAGCTCCATGATCTGACAGCTCCTGATCTGACAGCTACTGACCCTGGCAGCTACTGATCTGATAGCCCCTGATCTGACAGCTCCTGATTTGACAGCTTTTCACTGGAGACACACTATTTGCATAAGCCTTACAAATATGTGATAAACAAGCTAAGGGTTAAATGAATGTATACATTTAGAAATTACAAGATCGTATTGTTTGAATAAATGAAAATCACATACTCATAAACAATGGATTATATGACATTTTACAATGAAATAAATTTTAACTGATACATTATTGTAAAGAACTTCAAATAAAATTTTGTTGTAAATATGCTGGTCTTTTTTGTACTCCAAAATTAATGATGCACACGTTTTTTCTTTTATTTATCTCAAAACTCCATCTTGAAAAAGGACTGTGAATAATTATTAGCTATTTGAAATTGCAAAATTATTATGGTAATTGTTTTCACATCAACTTGAAAACCAAGCTGTCATGTTGATATAGCCAGTGTTATACAATTAAGGATCCATAATATCATCTTGCATCACTTTACAGCCTCAGTCCATTAACTCCATTCATGTATTGTTTTCTGTTTGGCTATTATCTCGTTCCGATTCTCTTTGGAGACATTAATGCATTTGCTAGTAGTTTTCAATGTTGTCTTACAACATTCAGTTTGCTATAATTGGCACTCTATTGTGCTATTTTTGGTGTGTGAAATCAATTAAAGTCTTCACAACTCTTTTTCTGTTTTTCTTTTGGTATTGACAAAAGTTGCACTATTCTTTTGATGCGAGGCTCTGATGGGTTTTATTGAGACGTGGATTGGTGAAAATAATGTGTATTTAGGCCTCTTTTATCAATCTTTTGTTGCATAAGACAAGTTTTCCATAGCAAGTTGACACAAAGCTGACTGGTCAATAAACAAACACAGACAGTGCCACTGTGGTATTTGCATGGTACAATTAGTACAAAACTTTATATGCCTTTATTAATACACTTAACAATAAGTTTTCTTGGAACTGCTTGCAGCTTGTGGTACAAGGTTGGGATATTTAAGATGTACGGATATTTTTATGCATAAACACCTCCCAAACTTTTGAGTGATTATCATATATTTGAACTTTTTCTGAGGCCAAAGTGGGAGATTAAAACTTGCAAAGTCGGAGATTTGTGATTTTTATATAAATAAAGAAGGAAGTTACCTGTTTCCAAGTAGGGAGATTTCTGCAAATATATAAAACACCCTTCGTTTTCAAATAATTTTCAACCTTAAAAGTGGGAGTCTTCCTCCAAAAGTGTGAGAGTTCACATGTATGAATTATTGTCAAAGTATGATAATTGTGAAAATTTAGTAACTACAACTGTATTAGAGAGGACTTAGGATAAGACCAAGCAGTTTAGGGAACAATGTTCAGGAATTGTTCTTAGAATGAGAGCCATGGCATGAACTCAATGGTCAGGTATCTCGCAGTTCAAACATTTTTTCTCAAATAACCAAATAAGTCATGGTAACCTGAAAAGATCCTGCAAAAGGCTGTTCATTGATGTCCTAGATCTGTGGTGAAGTATTAATCTACACAGTCGTTGCAAGCAGTATGAGCCATGCTGCAGATTTAGCTATTTTTAAACTAAGAATGACACATGATCAATCCTTTTGAGATCATTCTATGGTGTCATCTTGGTAATTTGCTCAGACATCAATAGCTATTTTCAGTAGAGATGACTATTGTGTATATTTATAAATTTTGAAAGAATGGACATTTAGACTATTTTGTCATGATTTGTACAGTATAAAAATATAGGTAGTGTTCAAAATCGTCTTAACTAAGACTTATGTATGAGTTTATTCTGAAATTCCTCAAAGCATTGGTAAGAGATATTGTTTCATGTATTTTGATTTCTTGACTGATGTTTTCCACCTTTAAGTCAACATTTCATATCATAACATAAAAAGTTCCTTGTTTCTTTAGATGTGACTGTTACAATAAAGTAGCACAATTGTCGCAGAGCTAATTTTCACACCTTCATCTCGTCACTAAACCAGGAAGTGGAATTTTTATGTGTCTTATAAACGGCAAAATAACCAATGTAATACATAAAGGGTTCTTGTGCAGAGAAAAAAACAAACTGCATTGCAATGATAAAATATTTTTGTTAATTGATCAATATAATGTGTCTGCAAGAGTTACAAAGCAATTTTTTAAAAGAAATTTAAAAGAAAAAAAGAACACAGTTAATACTAAGGAATTCCCTAAAAATATCCTCATTTTATTTTGTAAAAGGTTGTGTTAATTTGAGTTAGATTACAATTCCAGACACTGGCTTCAAAGTGACCTTTAAGAGTTCTAGCATTAAGTGCTGTCTAAAGCATCAGGTTCACACTTTATCAGTCTCTCAAAGGATATATTGTAGAATACTTTAACTGGGTAGATTAAATTAGTAGAGGAGTAATTGGTGAATTGCAAGAGAGGCTCCTAGCAAAATATCAAGTCATCCATCAGTTTAAACAGCTTTGGGGCCCAATCTTACTTGTATTGTTTTGCTCATGTATTGCCATTGTCTGTGTTTGTGTTGCAGTTGGCTCGCTCCTGAAAACAACAAAAAACAACAAACAAAATAAAATAATTCATGGTACTTTGTTGTTTTTTAACAAGGAAGTCTAAGCTAATGGATTTTAGTTTACACAGTGCTAAGTTTAATATTGGAGATACCTTATGTACATGCAGCTTATGTAGATTCAATAATACATAACCAAATCTTTTAAATGTGGATTTGCAGTGAAATTTTCTTATAGAGATGATAGGGGTATCTGAATAAACCATGAATGTTAGATTACAGTTTGAGAAGAAACAAATAATTAGATAAGTAAAAAAAAATAACATGCAACATGTAAACGTATGGTGTAGTTAGTCTGTAGTGATATACTTGCTTTAGCAACAAAAAAACACAATAACTTTAAAGGTGCTTTGGACCAACCTTTCTTCTCTCATGCAACCAAATGAGTAAATGTTACCTGAAAAGTTCCCCCGAAATGCTGTTTCTGTGTGCCCTACATCATAGTGTTAAGTAAAGCAAGACACCCCTCTTCTCATTAACAAAAGTTTAATTCCTGTCTGATCCATGCAGCTCAGCTAGCTGTTATTAAACAAAGAAAAACATTTGACCACTTAGTTGTAAGATCATGTTACGTTAATATCTGGATAATCAGCACTGATGCCAATATCTTTTTTAGCTGAAATCCCAATCATGCCCATTAAATAATGGACATTTAAAGTGATATATTTCACAATTTGACTGTCAACAATTAAGGTAATGGTATAAAGAGCCTTTACTTAAGAAAATATCTCAGGATAAGAAAATGGCGAAGAAAATATCTTAGAATAAGGAAGGGGCTTAGAAATTATCTCAGAATAAGAGAGTAGCTAGAAAAATATCTTTGAATAAGAAAGGGCTAAGAAAATATCTCAGAATAAGAAAGGGGCTTATATATAGCATATATCTTTGAATAAGAAAGGGGCTTAGAAAATATCTCAGAATAAGAAAGGGGCTTAGAATATATCCTTGAATAAGAAAGGGTCTTAGAAAATATCTCAGAATAAGAAATGGCTAAGAAAATATCTTAGAATAGGAAAGGGCTAAGAAAATATCCTGAATTAGAAAGGGGCTTAGAAAATATCTCAGGGTAATAAAAAAGCTTAGAAAATATGTTTGAATAAGAAAGGGGCTTAGAAAATATGTTTGAATAAGAAAGGGCTAAGAAAATATCTTAGAATAAGAAAGGGGCTTAGAAAATATGTTTGAATAAGAAAGGTCTAAGAAAATAAATGTATCTTCGAAAAAGAAAGAGCTAAGAAAATATCTCTGGATAAGAAAGTGGCTAAGAAAATATAACAAGGAAGGGGTAAGAAAATATCTAACAATGACAGGAGCTAAGAAAATATCTCAGTATAAGAAAGGGGCTTAGAAAATATCTTAGAATATTAAAAGGGGCATGAAAAGAATATTAAAGGGGTATGAGGATAATTTAGAATATTTAAAGGGCTATGAAGATAGATAACTTGTTAGAAGTTTAATAAGAGTTTTGACTGAAAATGTTTTATGAGATTAGACCTACATTAGTGATGTTGTTTGATGTGATGAACAGTAGGAGCATGTGCCCAGGAACACCGTGGAACAGCTGACTACAATGGCACATGTTATCAATCTGTGATGAATTGTTACCTCACAACTGACACAACAATTATCAGGCAGAGAATAAAGGCTGGGCATAAACATTCCAGTAGCAACAATCAACATTCTTCTATCTGTATAGGCCATTTACACAATATTAACACATGTATTGCTCCCCAATTTACATGGGAGAACAACATGATTAGTAGCAGCAAGCTGAAAATTGTTACACTGAATGGCGTCATTGTACTGTTCTCGTCTTTATGCAAGAGTATATGTACTTTTTATATGTGCTAGAAACTGAATGCAATTTTTATGTGTTCTAGAAACTCAGTTTGACAATTACAGCAAGCTAAAAAATGTTACCCTGATTTTTTTTACAGTTATGTGATGCATTTTTTATTTATATTCACTTTTAACTGCTACTTAAATCAATATTTTCATATTTGAAATTGTAACTTCACTGAATGGTGCATTTGTATTCTTGTTTTTTAACTGGGAAAAAGTTGATGCTTTATTTAAAATATTGTATTTGCTAGTGCAAGTTAATTTTTCTGTCTCTTTTCAAAGTAAGGTTTAAGAAAAAGGTTAATTTAAAAAAACAAATTTTTTGTGTTAATGACTGCATCAATTGAACATAAATGACGATCCAATTTTCTTTTCCCCATTAAAACACATCTTCAAAGCAAATAACATTCAAGTATCATTTTAGAAATTCACTAGAACTATAGCTTTAATACAACCTTGAGATTTGCTATGACAATCTTTATAATGAAATCCAATCAAGTTAGAGGATGAGTTATTGAAATATTTGTTCATAAGGTAAAAATAACTCAATATTATGTCCTATCATGTCAGGCAGAACTGATGCTCGATAGCTTTGTAAATAATTAAATTTCAAAGTTACAGTTGAATCAATAAGCAACAGTTTTCCCCAGAAGTAAAATGAGCTTGGAGTGAAGCATGAACAATTTTGATCAAAAGACATGCCTGTGACGCAGTTGTAGTAGTTGACTTGTTTTTCCACTGACTGTACTGCTTTTCACTGCATGGGTTTGAGACCAGGCCAGGTCTGAGCACTAAATATAGAAAGATCTTCTAGCTGATATGCAGTGGCACACTGGTTCTACCCTGACACTTGCTGAAAGATGCTATAATGACAATGTTTCATTTTGATGTATTAAAAAACAAAAAAAATCACAAATGTCCCCAATGTAGATGGCTTAAAAGTTATTCTTGATATGATTCTGGGCTGAGGTGATTATGGCATTGGAAATATTATCATTGGATGGGTATGTTTTAATGGTGCTAGGATAATGTTGAAGAGGTGGAGAATGATATTGATGGTGATGATGATGATGATGTTGATTATTATGATGATGATGATGATGATGATGATGATGATGATGATAATGATGGTGTTGATGAAGATGATGAGAACCCAGATGATGAGAATGAGGATGATGATGATAAAGATAAGAATGAAAAGAATGATGATAGAAAGAAGTTGACTGATTAATGTTGTATTAAAGAAAAAAATTATGATGATTGTCCTGATGGATCAATGGCTAGTACAAAGAGATAATTGTGATAAATATGTGTATGAAAGTATAAGTAGTAATGGAGACATTTGTAACAACATGAAGATAAAGAAGTGAGAATGTGTTTTAAGGCATAAAGACTTTGTAGCATTAATTGGTTGGCATAATTCTGCTAGTACTTGCCTCATCCATTAAGCCATGCATGTCTTTGATGATATAATGAAACAGCTGAGGTGGCTTCATTAGCAAGGGTCTACTCGTCATACTGGAGACTGTCATATATGTTAATGAGCAATGGCAATGTAAAGAAGAAATGGACATTACCACAGCATCTTTCATGATGCATATGATTCTGTAGGTTAGACAAAGTAAGGTTAGACATAGTACTATTAGTTGGCTAAATCAGTTCAAATTTATATCTTAATGTAAGAATTGCTTTTCAAAAAGATAGCTGTGTAATAATGGTCGGTAGAATGTTTGACTATCATACTAACTGTATGGTTTTTAGCATAAAGTCTTTTTCTTTAGTTTTAAGTCCTTTGTATTGCATATGATCAAAGACTTTTAACAAGAATTATTTGTCATAAACTTTGTGCTTGTGTATTATGAATTTGTGTAGTATTTTCGTAAGTGTGAATAAGTCTAATAAAGGAACATTTCAGGTGTGAAAAAAATCCTTTGCCAAAATATATTTCTATCATATTACAGAGATATCCTAAATGATATTTTTTATTTTCAAAATCTGTTTTTCAGGGAATTTTAACACATGTAAAAGACATTTAGCAGTCACAATAAACACAGAGATTTCACTGATAAATGAAGCTTAAAATCTATCACATACAAATTAGTTACATGGACTTATCTCCCATTTATTTAGTATAATCAACTGAAGTGTGGCATTTTCATGCATTGTAATTTCAGTCATTACATGTATTCATATTTGATTAATGTCAGAATTAATTAAGATTTTAGTTTAAAATTTAGCTAATTCCTCTTCTGTCACTTGAAACTGTGTATTACCATATATTATGTTTATGAATGATGTGTGTAATTTGCATTTGTTACAACAATGTAATATGATTCAATAAAAATAAAATGTCCTCTTCTGTTCTCTTAAAACACTCTTACTGGGAGTTAAAAAAAAACCCCAGTTGTTGAACACTAGTTTTAATATGCATAAATATTTCTATTTTCAGAGTGTTGTGGACAAACTGTTGAAGAAGGCCAATGTTTCTCTGGTGGTTGGAACTTCTTCATGGCGAGAGCAGTTCGCTGATGCCATTACTGTCAGTGCAGGTATGTCCTTGATGCCCCATGGGCTCAAAAGCGCCCAGGATTCTATGCCTTCTGTTGCAAAATGATGTCTATTGTTTTGTTGCTTAGGTCTCTTTCAATAATTGGACAATCAGCAGTTTAAGGCCTTGTTGTTAGATATGACCAAACCCATCTTAGTCTGTGACCTCATAATTAATCATAATAATGGCCATATTCTATTATAGAATTAATGTCAATTACTTTTTGTCCAAACAAGTATACAAAATAATGCAAAAACCAATTTTACCAGTAAATGTTAAAATAAAACATTCTAAATATGATTAATACATGTAAAGCTGTAGCTCCAAGTTTAGAAAGAAGAAGTTGTTTTGATAGAGCCATAATAAAGTTAGTTCCATGTGTTGCTTATATGGGCATGATGATAATTAAACATGACATGTGGAAAAGCCCTGTGAAGACAACACCTCTGTAGGACTGATTGTGTACGTCTGTGGTCTAGTGGTTTAGCTGTTAGCATCCCAATTGGAAGGTCCTGGGTGCGAACCCTAAAATTGACTTGATGTTAGTCATTGAACAAGACTATTTACGATATCGCTCTGGGTACTCTGTACCTAAATATTGGTTTTATCCAGGTAGTGATCAGTCTAGATGTATTGATTGAGGTTGAAGGAATTTATTTCCCATCAACATTAAATAAATACAACAGTGTAAGGGAGACAACTTCTACAGTTGGTTATCTACCATTAGTTTTATTTGTTACAATTATTCTATATACATTTGTTGTCAGCTGTAACTGTGTCATTACACATTATTCTTCCTGCACATTAAAGGGTTTTATGTAATTTTATTAAACATTAACAACAACCTTGTATCTTTAAAATGCTTGTACACCACATAAGTATAAGTCTGTTAGTTTCATGTGCAGGAAATGGTTGTGTTGTTGTTTTTTTCTCTCTTCCTTCCTATTCCTATATAAAATGAATGATAAGAGCAAAGGGTTGAAATTATTTAGTCAAACAAATTTGAACAATCCAAATATTTATGATTTTATCATAGACATGAATATAACTGTGTCCTAAGTTTCTGATAAAGGCGGTCTAACACTCGTTTCAAATTACAAGAAATGTCTGAATTGTGATTTGTTTTTTTTGGTCATTTAAATTGCATATTAATATCACTTAAAAAACATAAAATTGTTTTCATAATACTGGAAAATAGGAAAACAAATGTCTTGGAATTTTGAAATGTCATTCATTTTAGGGCCAGCAAATGATTTAAATATTAAATGTGAATATTTTTTCTTAACATTCTTAATGATCCTTATCAGCCTAGATTGTGTTTGTAAATGACATAAAGCTCTTACCATTTCTATTTCAAGCATACAAACAAACAAAAACTTTCTGAAATTATTATTGCATTTATTACATGTACTTTAACTTGACTAAAACTTTAATACTTGAAATATTTAAACCTGCTAATGGAGTCACCTTTCAAGAGATATATTGTTGTGCATGTTGTTGTTTTTTAATTTAACACATCTACATTGACATAAGTATAGGGGAAAAAAAGATATTAATTTGTTCTTGGAAGGTGACTCATGGAGCATTTAATTGTAGCATGTTTATAAGGTCATTTGTGTCTGTACACATGAATGACAAACCTGATTGACTGTCATGTCTTCCCCTTTAATACGATAATCCACTTTTTTTATGATATTCAAGAGGCGCGAGGTTTGTGTGCAATGTTAGTTTAGCTGTGTAATAAGTGAGCTGAAGTAGTCACCCTCTAGAAGCTAGAGTTAAATTCACCCACCTATTTATATATCATGAATGCAAACAAACTCTTGATGCAGTAATTTCCTCTGACTAGATTCTTATTTTTCCTTTTTTTATGACTGACATAGTTTGGCACCTATTTTAAATATTCTATGTTCACATAAAGAAGAATTCAAAGAGCCCCTTAGGTGAAGCTGTGGTAGAGTGTCAAGTTGGTTCTTAATCATTCCCTCCATAAGTGGGTCAAGTTTCATTTCAGTTGAAACTTTTATGGAAGGTCTCTCATTTGACCTGCTTTACATCATAGTTACCAACATCATCTTAGAAGCCATGGTTCAGGGTGTCCTGGTTAAGCCTTGGCCCCAACTGTGGCAGCTTGCCATCTATCTCAGTCTTTTCCATCCTCCAGCCTGATGCCAAGGGTATTCAAGTGTGCTGAACTTGTCTCTCAGCATGAGGTCCTTGGTGCGCCTGGAGGTGTTGGTTTGACCACAGTTGGTAACCTTACATCAGTGGCTAAACCCAAATATCAAGCTAGTATCTACCTTCACACAAAATAGCGGAATTTATCATTCAGACTACAACTCTTCTTTTTAAAAACTAAAACTTGTATGATTTTTGTCATTCATTTTTCTAGAGATTTGTTATTAAAATACTGATTACTGCAAAGGAGTTGGTTAAAGCATTGCTGGCATGTATAGATTAGCTTTATAAAATAAGCAAGGCATTGTCAGGGCATATGCAGACCAATTACAGCTTTATATGAATGCCATTCAATATTAGATGACAGGTTTACATGTATGTCTGTGTATGCCCATAATGTCATTCCCTTCCTTTAAAAAGGTCTGTTTAGATAGCTTGCTTCATAGTTTTATATGGCTTTTGCTAGTTGTGTTTGTAACTGCTGCAGTTTTGGTTTCTGTATTTGCTTTATTAGTTGGTACAGCATTTGGAGCTGTAGTGCAGCTTTTCTTGTTGTACTGTCTTTGTGGAAGTGATTATAAGCCCCCAGTTTATGTGGTATTTCAACTACCAGGGGTTGGTGTCATAAACATACAAAATCTTCCAACCTACAATATGTCTCATCATATTTTGTTTCTTATTTCCAAGTGAAACTTTGTTTTGCTGATTTTTAACCAATATACAATAGGTTTATACTTCACAAAAGATAAGTTGTGCTTTTTTGTTTGTTTGTGTTGAGTGTTGTTTTCATTTGTTTTTAATATTTCAAGAGAAATAATGTAAATATTTGAGAACAAAACAGAATGTGTCTTTAGAAATAATTATTTTTATATTTAACTGGGGGAAAAAACAACACATATATTTTCTAAATTTAAAATGTTTATAAACTTCCTTTTAATTTTAAACAGTACTATTTAAAGATTAATTTTCATCAAGTATTACTGTTTTATGCCATGTTTTTTGTACAGCAGTAAGCTGTAGGTTGATTCCTGGAGTTGGGGTAACACTTTGAAACATGTAAATATACAGGTAGAAATGTAGTCCATTAGGTAGGTGTGCTATAGTGTCCTCACCTGACCATACCTGTGTACCAGCAGTAGGTTGTGGTAGATATATCCAGTTCTATACCTCCCACTCAACTGCCCCACACAAGGCTTAGATTCTTAACAGGCTAAGCATGAAATGATCAGACCTCGGCAAATAGTGCAGATCCTGTTCAGTCAGCTGCAGATCCATGGTCTTGTGGTTCAGGCAATGGATTCTTAATCCAATCAGACCGCAAACTGTCAAAGAGGTGCTAGTCCATGGGGGAGACTTAACTGCACATTGATCCAGTTTGGTGCTACCTCAGAAATTAATCAACCAAAGAAAGGGGCAGTCAACACAGAACAGACCTTAATGATTTTGTTATAAAGCCATGCAAAAGTCTGAAGTATTAGCCTATTTATTATAAACATTGTAATTAAAGGGTAATATACCTATTAATAGAGACAGGACAGCAAATAGTGTAGCTCCTGATCAGAGACAGCTTTCTGCGAGGAGTTTTCTGATCTTAAACACACTTATCAGCCTGAGCCTTTTAAATTTATTGTGTTATTGTGTTTATCGTCCCACTAACAGTATTTCAGTTATCTGGAAATGGTTTTAAATTTTAGATTTAGATAGATATATATATATATATATATATATATATATACACACACACACACACATATCTTGGTTATCCATGACTGTAGCATGATAAGATTTAACAAGTAGCAGGCTAAGTTGGAACTAATACTTTATAGCCTCTTAATGACAAAACACTCCATTGGTTGTACCTGACCCCCCAGTCTTCTTTTATCTAATAATCCAGGAGATCAGCACAATTAACCACCTTAGAGCTCTTTCCTATGACCAGCAAATACATTAACAAGGCCACCAAACAGTTCAAGATGATATTTATTGAACCATATATATATATATATATATATATATATATATATATATATATATATATATATATATATATATATATATATATATATATGCTGTAAATAGTAAAATAAAGTAGCCATGTTTATGGCTGCACTTGTATAATGTTGTTTTTTTCTAGCCCAGTTAACTGGCAGATTAATGATATATGGTCCAGTGAGCGAAAGCATGCAAGATCAATGACTACAGTAACATCATGTAATGACATGGTCAACCCAAAATTATGTTAAAATTTTCCAATAATGTTTTAATTAAAATTTGCTGACCTAGGACAATGTTTATGTAAAGTTTTATTTTTTTATTGCAAAGGTTACTTCCAATGCACAATATTATAAAGACAATACACAGTGGAGATTTGTCAAGGACTGACAACTGATCCTTGCCCCCAAAATGGGTTTGGGGCTGAAGTTTATTGCCAGTGGACCAATTATCATGGCTCTGCCAAGCTCTGCTGATTATTATTATCAAACAAGCTGCAAACATGCATCAACGTTGATGTATGTTCACAAGCCAAATGTTTAGCAACATGTTATGGTACATTTCCCTTTGCCAAAAGGCATTGGAATGAAGCAATAGAAGTTCCTAGAATATCTATTGAATCACAAGGGACAATGCAAGCAAAAAAGCATTTGCACATTTCTAAGAACCTTAATTGAAAGCTGGTTTTTTTACACTAAGATGTTTTGACACATGCATTCAGCTGATCAAATTTTCCCTGAAAATGTTTAAGAAACAGGTTTTGTGAGCAAAACTATGTATATATGCACACAAATAATGGATTGCTGAAACATAATTTACAGACAAATGTAGATTAGATGTTTTCTTCTTTTCCTGATGACCGCCTCTTGTCAGAATTGTGAAAAAGGATAGATAATTATGGTTCTCTTTTTATTTGCTGGGTCAGACAGTTTGAGGAAGCTGTAATCTTTCAATATAAAAATTTCACAGCAGAAGATTTCTTAAAGTGCTTTGCTCTTCTTTTGAAATCACTTTTGGGGAAAAATAAAAATGGTTATAAATGTATAGTTAAATCTTGGAAAAATATCAAATACGTAAGAAAACATACCCATGGATCATGTGCAACATAGGAAAATAAAAGCACGAGGAAAGCAGTGAAAAGAAAAACTTGACACGTAGATCCATTTTGTGAATAGCTGCCAAACTGCCATTGTATTTTAAGGCCAGACACCACGAAACAGAGATCCTGCATGATAGTGTAAAATTCAAGTCAAAATTGAAAGTGAGAAATATCATGAAACAGTCAGAACAAAACATGGATCATTCCTGTTGAGAACCTATGCTTTTGTAGATGTAGATGACTGTAAGTCATTGATTACTGTCAGATTGATAGGATAGCCCTTCTCCCTCTTAATTTCAGTAATTATACATATTAAGGGTGATCTATATCAGAAGGGTTTTTACAAGATGTATTGCAAGAAACTAACAGCATATAGCATAGATCCATAGTAAAGGGTGACCTCTATCTGAAGTGTTTCTAACCAGATGTATTGGAAAAAACTTGCAGCAAATAGAGTAGATCCGTAGTAATGGGTAACCTCTATCAGAAGTGTTGTATTGCAAGAAACTTGCAGCAAATAGTGTAGATCCATAGTAGAGGGTGACCTCTATCAGAAGTGTTTCGTACAAGATGTATTGCAAGAAACTAGCAGCAAATAGTGTAGATCCATAGTAGAGGGTGACCTCTACCAGAAGTGTTTCTGACAAGATGTATTGCAAGAAACTAGCAGCAAATAGTGTAAATCAATAGTAAAAGGGGACCTCTATCTGAAGGGTTTCTTACTAGATGTATTGCAAGAAAAAGTGTAGCTCCATGCATAGTCAGACAAATCCCAGTGGGAGTTGGGTGATCTGGATCAACACTATTTGCTTAGAACCTATTTGTTTGTGCTAAGCAGGGTAAGAGAGAGTCATGTGCCTACTTGCTAATGGGCTAGCCACCCATTATTGATGGTGAATCAGTCAGGGATAGAAAGGTGTGAGGAAAGACTGATATTTACCCTGGAACTAGTTCAACATGTTCATTATAGAAACTGTGCTATGTAATGCAATGTGTTACACTTAGTAAGGTCTTTTGATGCAGATTTTTATTTTTGAAAAATGTCATTTAAAGAATACATGGAAAGTTGTGAAAATAAACAACACAGCAAACTTTGACATTTATAAAAATTATATAGCCCAATAAACATAAGCTTCCCTTTTTGACCATCAGAATAAAAGCATTGTATTGATCCATTAGCATTTTATAAATTGATTCCTTTTGTTATTTTATTTAGGCCTACACTTCTTGCTTAGCCTGCTAAGCCCACACTAATTTTAAAATGTTAATAGATTCACCCAGGTCACTTACAAGGCCATAACCCCAATCTTGCATTAAAAGAGTAAAGCATTTCCCCCCTAATTGGACATAACAATACTGGTGTCATGTTAAAGTTTTATCATAATTGGAATGTTAAAAAGTGAAAAGAATGTCTATTTGAAGAGTGTTATTCTTCCAACTTTTGGTTCCATTGTTTACTTTGCAACAAAGTAAAGCACCAAAGATTTGTAAGATTGGTAAATATAATTGAAACTAATGAATGAGCTGAGCAAAGATTTAAATGCATTTGTCAGCATTATTGTTGAACTTCACACAGTCTCTAATCTTCAATCATTGATAGCTTTGTACAGAATAATTAAAACTGCCTTTGATATTCTAATTATTAAATGTTAAGCCCACTAAGTGCCAGTACATCAGGCTTGGGCAAATAATATAGATCAAAACCTGCCAGCTCTCCTATCTGTGGTAAGATTGGATAGCTTCGTGTTTGTCTAGTAACAGTTGGACTTACTCCAGAAGGTCCAGGCATCTCAGCTTCATACATATAGTTTCATGGTATATAATGCTCAAACTCCGGGGTAAAGTTACTGTATGTTGTTATAGTATGTAGTTTCTGGAGCTTTTTTTATGTTGTTATAGTACAGTCATAGTGTCTGGAGCTTTCTGTTTCTCTGTACCCATATTTTAGAGCTGAACTGAAATATACACAATTAGAATAACTGGAGAAGGAAATGTTGACATTGTCATGGCATAAAAGCAAGTTCTTTGGAATTTTGTTTTGTTTGTTTGGTTTGATCTGATATACCACCACAAAGTCAAGCAGGAACTTTAATAAATCACAAGAAATGCAGTACTTGTAGAAGCAGTATAATTAAAAATATTCCTGTTAACTTAACACAGGTATCGTACTGCAGTAACCCAAGTTTCTAATTTTTCATGCAAATCTTTTTCACAAATAAGTATGTAGGTGTAAGTTAAAAAAATGTTTAGCTTCAGTTTTGCCTTGCAACATGGATGCAGAAAGTGCAATATAATTTTAATCTAGAACAGTTTAGTTGATGAATAACACAACTTTTCTTAATTAAAGAAACTGTACCATTATCACTTATTGTCTTTTACCTTTATAAGCTTATTCCACTCTATTGCAAGCGTGGGTTTTTCTTTCTGGTTAAAAAATCAGTTTATTTAAATAATACCACTTTGAAGTGATGATGAATTATATGCAATTACTGTATAGATTATTTCCTGCTTGAAACTCTTAAAAATAAAAGTTAAAAAAACTTTCAAATTATTAGATAAAACAATAAAGGTACATGGTTAAGAATCTTTATTGATATTTTGTTAATATTTGATAATCTTTATATTTCTTTATTTTTGGTTGATATCTGTGAAGTTATTTATTGTACTGTCATTGAAGTGAACATATAAACCATTGTGAATGCCCAATTAGCTTGTGTCTTGTGTGTACTGTAGCTGAATGTGTTTCATTTCAGACAAAGAACCAACAGGTAGTGTGCAGCCTGTAGCACCTGTATTAATCACAAGACTTGTACCCACACATAACTTGTATCTATCACTCAGCTTGTACCAGTTTCATATATGTACTCATCACATAGTTTAGATATGTAGATATATTATACCTCCTTTCTTAACCAGTGCATGTGCCAAAACTCCTACACATTCATTTTAACATTAGGTTTACATGAAAGCATTTATACTGAGCAACAATATAATGTATGGCTGTTTTAGACTATGTTACTACTGTATGTAGTAATATATTAACATCACTAAACTTATTTCATAAGCCTACATTTTATTTGATTTTATTCCGTCCTGTTTACACTGCTTATTTAAGACGATAAATTTCATTTTTTTTGGTGTTTTTTTTACTCATACATTGTTTTTATCAATAAGTTATTTTAAGTAACATTTCAGTTTAAAAAAATCCTGTTTTTCCTTGCAATTTAATTTAAAATGAAAAGATGGCAAATGTGCTGTTAATTGTGATTCTAAAAAATCGATTCAAGATAGAATTATAAAGATATGATAGGTATTGTAGATTCAAAATAAATACATTTAAGTAAGTTTTAAAAAAGCTTTAAAAAGACAAGGTGTACTAACATGGGTTGTTTTTCTACTAACACCAAACACAAGTATAATTTTCACATAAATATTACTAATTTGGCCACCCAGCTTTCCTTTGCTTGCATGAAATAGACACTGTTTCACCAATAAGTTTTGAAGACCCAGATATATATCGACTCCTTGCCAAACCTTACTAACCCAGGTAAACTTTATTATACCCAAAGATACAATGTATATGGGGTTTATACTGGAGTCATCGCATTGATCAGACAATCCATCTGTAGTCAAACAATTTTCTGCAGTTCATCTGAAGTCAAGATTTGTCTGCAGTTCATCTGTAGTCAAGATTTGTCTGCAGTTCATCAGTTGTCAAGACTTTTCTGCAGTTCATCTGAAGTCAAGATTTTTCTGCAGTTTATCTGTAGTCAAGACTTTTCTGCAGTTCATCGAAGTCAAGATTTTTCTGCAGTTCATCTGTAGTCAAGATTTGTCTGCAGTTCATAAGTAATACCAAGCCTGGTTGTGAATATCATTGGCACATCATGACTTACTTGATTTTTACAGAGTTACGGCCCTTTTTTATATTGGTTACAGTCCCTTTGGCAAAATAGTACTTTGTCCGAACATCTGTGCTAAAAAGTGTTAGGGCTCCTAAATTGTTTGCAAAATAAATCTTGATTTTTAAGTATTTTGTTTATTTTCATGTTTTTTGTTTATTCCTGATGGATTTTCCATTATCATTATCAAAAATCCAATGTTTTTTTGTAATAACATTGCATGAGGTTAATATAAAAATAAGTTAAATTCTCTTATAAGCTTGTTAAAATGTCAGATTCTTTTTAGAAGGAATCGCTACTTGATTACACAGTTCATTAAGACAGTAATTCACAGTTGTTGGTCAGTAATTAATAAATTTCACTAATATTTGGCATGTTGAGTAACATATTCATTTGATGTGTTAAAATGGTTTCCCTAACTTGCACAGAATATTGTTCAGTATCTGATTATTTCTTTGAATTGTGAGAAAGTATGTTCCAATGAGAAAAGAAACTGTACATTACGCTGGTAATGTAAGGTTATTTTAATGGTTATTACTGGTTATTTTACCTACTAGTATACTCTCTCCTAAAAAATAATAAAAAGATGTCAAGACGATTGAAAGGTATTTTTGTTTTTGTTTCCCTTGCTTAAGAGGTAAGATTCATTGTAAAATTCTCTTCTCGCATTATAATATTTCTTTTAAAAAAAGCTTTATGTTTTACTACATAAGTGCATGAATTTTAAATGCATGAGCTTTACACTCTTTTTTCGTCTCTGCAATTGGCTTAAATAATTTGCAATTTTTGCAACTTTTGCACTTTTTTCCCTTTAAATATTTTTTTATACTTTTTCAACTATTGTAAAGTAAACAGCTTTTATTAATAGCATTATTTACCTGCTAGTAATAATGACAAGATATACACACTCCCCGTTTGTTAACCCGATGTAGTGATTGTATTCACTTTTCTTAACAAAAACCTGTATTCAAGGTCTCTTATTTCTCTGTGTGATGTATCTGACCGTCTGCCCCGTATGTTTGTCCCTAGGTGATGACGATGAAGATGAGTCTGAAGAGAAGCTGCCGTCATGCTCGGACTACGTGATGCACTTCCTTACACTCTTCTGGAAGGTTATATTTGCCATTGTACCTCCAACTGGTGAGTAGAGTAGAGCAAGAACCTTCACACATAAATATAGAAAAGAAATGTTATAAGCCAATGTCCTAATCAATTGAATTCTCATGGCAGAGTGGTGAATAGAGCATAGCAAGAACATTGACAAGTAAATATAGATACAAAACTTATAGCCTATGTACAAATCTCTGAACTCTCAAGACAGAGTGGGAAATAGAGTAGAGCAAAAACATTATACTCATTGAGAGCACCTGCTGAGAGATGCAGAGTGACACCTCCCGTAACCCAAAGGCGTCACCCTCAAAACCCCAAGTGTTTTTCGATATTACGGCGCAATAATAAAAATGTGCTCTGAAATTGCCTGGGTAAAATTTTCGTAAGGTACGCTGCAGTGTAAATATTCCTTATTTGCAGTTCAATCTGTTTTCTGAAAATGTAATGCAGTTCTGTTTTGAACTAAAAATAGCCTGGTAAAATACTTCTAGTGGTTATTTCATATGATAAATGTATAGCAGTCTTGACTGGTTTTTCATAAATGTGGTAGTAGCAATTTAGCGAGTATTAACGGTAACAAGTTGTGGTTGCATAGTGCACCTTGCCGGATGGTGACAAAATGGTATCACCAGTTCCAGTTAAGTAATGTAAACACGTTCGGAATTTCTAATCTCAGTGGTTATCGAACAGTTTAGACATCCAGCACTTATGTGCTTTTTGTGTATTGTTCACAAATCCCAGCACTTATGTGCTTTTTGTGTATTGTTCACAAATCCCATCATATAGGATGAAACTACGTGTTTAACATCATAAAAATAAAATTTCATGGGGACTCTGTGAATTTTGTATGGGCCCCAACATTTTTTCAGGTAATCAGGCCCAGGGATCCAACATTGTTCTAGGTACTCGGTGTCAGGGACCCAACATTTTTCTAGGTACTCTGTCCCAGGGACCCAACATTTTTCCAGGTACTTAGACCCTGGGATCCAACATTTTTCCAGGTACTCGGTCCCAGGGACCTGACATATTTCCCGGTACTCAGTCCCTGGGATCCAACATTTTTCCAGGTACTCAGTCCCAGGGATCCAACATTTTTCCAGGTACTCAGTCCCAGGGACCCAACATTTTCCCAGGTACTCAGTCCCAGGGACCTAACATTTTCCCAGGTACTCAGTCCCAGGGACCCAACATTTTTCCAGGTACTCAGTCCCTGGGATCCAACATTTTTCCAGGTACTCAGTCTATGGGATCCAACATTTTTCCAGGTCCTCGGTTCCCAACATGTTTTGTTGTAATCGTCAACACAGACCCTCCAATCCCATTGATGCAAGTTGACCACAGAATGATGTACCTACTAGTTAAGCTACCAGGTCGGGTCAGCTTAGATTTTCAATAAACCTAGTAGCCTAAGTGTTAACCTAAGTCTATTTGTATACCATCTTACTTTATCATCTATGGTTCATAATTTTTCTCTTTTTTTTCATACACAGACTACTGGGGTGGCTGGGCATGTTTCTGGTCCTCTATTGTGTTTATCGGTATCTTGACGGCTTTCATTGGTGACATTGCCTCTCACTTTGGCTGCACCATTGGACTCAAGGACTCAATCACTGCCATCTCGTTTGTCGCCCTTGGAACAAGTGTACCTGGTAAGTCTATGGTTTTCTGGAATTTAAAATTTTATTTTCTTCACAAATTTTAACTTGTTTCTGTCGATACCCAGTACTGGTTTATTTCCTAATAATAGCATGGAAACAAAAATATGACTTGCAAAATACACACTCTACAAACGATGTAGTGCAGATCCTGCTAAAACAGCTCCCAGTAGGTTCTGACTGATCTGAATCTATGTTACTTGCCAAGGTTTGAGCAGTTTTGATTTCATAGTCAAGATAAATAAAAGCTTCATTATCTAAAAATTTTTATTCTGATACTTAATTAGCAGACTAGCTGTTTTATAACTGCTGGTTAACAAGACTTTTTGGGGTAAGCCATGTCAAAGTCTTGTCCATTCATAGATTTAAACAGATTTTTATGGGGGAGTCCACAGATTTGAAATTGAGAAGTATCATAACGAACATCTCACATATTTTTATAACAGTACTTACTGAAAAAAATGTTGACATGAAAAGTGGATTTTTTTAATTGATGAGGAAGTTTTATTCTATTTAAATAATGCCAGGAAAATGGTCCTTTAAGGTATTTCTTCCAAAAACAATTTTAATTTATCAATATACAAGTATACTAAAGAAAGCCAGTATCTAATTCAACTTTATGTTATTACAGAAACATTAAAATTCAGATTATTTCTTGCATCATGTTATGAACTCAAATGTTATACAGGAAAAACCACTTCGTAATTTACATGTATTCAGAATCCTATATTAAAGACAACAACACATGTGGCTTAGGATAAAAAGTCATTTTTGTGGTTTTAATGTTAAGTTATTGGTATGACTGATTTGTAATTAGAATGTTACTACAACATAATAAAAAGCAAAATAAAAAGTAATAACATTCATATTTTATTGAAAATGGAAATAAGAATACATCTGCTTCTTCTGGGTATTTTACTCCATTCATATTTAAAAAAAAAAATTAAAAAAAATACATATATATATATATATATATATATATATATATATATATATATACATATATATTTATACATAAATGGGATGTACGGATAGACTGCTGGATGGACAGATATATATATTATCTCCTTGAAGGACACATAGCAGTTTTGTCCATCCAGCAGTCTATCCGTACATCCCATTTTCCTGTCTCAGCCAAAAATACCATATTTTGCAGTATTTCAATCAAACTTCGCCACCTAACAGACAAACTCTTGAAGGTGAATCTTGGATAACATTTGCAGGGGCAATTAAAAAGGTCAAGGTCATACCAAAGGTCATATGCAAGGTCATTCCTTGTAATTGGCTAACCATGCTATATTGCCATTTTTGACAGATACTCAAGCTCCACTCTTTAAGGTCTGTTGGAACTGCCATTTGCAAGAGCATCCCTCAAGGTCATTTCATCTTTTGGGGCAAATCTCAATTCCAGTGACATTTAAACATATGTGCAATATTTTTATTTCAAGAATTTTATGAAAAAATGATAACAATTTTTTAAATAATTTAATATATCAGGGCTGGAAATTTTTTCTTTTCAATGATTAGTCCCGGACTAGTAACATTGACAAAAATGACTTGTCCAAAAATGTTCATCTTTTTTAAATAACGAACACATTTGTCATATCTACAACTAACAAACAAGGTATAACAACAAGTTGTTTCTTTTATCTTTTGTCTAGAAGCGTTTATGTACACCATGATTGGCTGTTTTGGACAGGTGCGTGCATTGTACATGTACCACCTTTATATGTTGCTGATAAATGCTCCTGGCATGAAAGTGATTGTCTTTCTCACTAATTAGAAACTGCTGTTTATTTGTTACTTGTCCGACTGCCGATTTATGACTTGCCCGGGACTAATTTAATGATCAATGACCAGTAAACTTGAAACTGCATTTTGACTTGTCCTGGACGTTGGGCTACCATATTTTTCCAGCTCTGTATATATAAATAACAATAACTCAAGTTTAAAGCAGTTTAAGTTGCAATGATCTCATTAAACTATTAGTTCATTTAAAAAAAATAAAAAAAATAAAGAGAACAATTATTTTTTATTTTTAGATACCTTTGCTAGCAAGGTTGCCGCTGTGAACGACAAGTATGCTGACTCCTCTATCTGTAACGTTACTGGAAGTAATGCTGTCAACGTTTTCCTCGGTATTGGTATTGCCTGGTCTATTGCTTCCATCTATCACGCAGCCATTGGGGAAGTGTTCTTCGTTGACCCAGGAGCACTTGCATTCTCTGTAACAGTGTTCTGTATCGAAGCAGTGGTATGTATAACTGTGATGATCCTGCGTAGAAACAAGCCTGTGGGAGGTGAGCTGGGTGGACCCAACCTTTACAGATATCCTACAGCATTATTGTTTATCTCTCTCTGGCTGATCTATCTGGTTTTATCCTCTCTCGTTGCATACTGTTACATCCCAGGGTTCTAAGGGAAGCATGGCAGCTTCTCTGGCAAGAGTTTTTGAGTCAACACCTCAGTCTATAGCTCAATCTTCCAAAGGAGGTTTATCACAAGAACAGTTCACCATCAACCAAGATGAACAACTGCAAGGCCCTTTTCTGTCTCTTGACACACGAGAGTATCAGATGGGAGATTATGCCAGTTGTCCCTTCACCAGAGTTGCTTTCACCCTGTTTTTTCTTGTGTTTATGAGGTGTGTTGACTGAACTCCATATGTTCTGCAGAGATTCAGGCAGGTAGCTGCAGCAAGTGGGCTTGTTCCCTGGCAGTGGCCGTGACTTGCAATGTGGCAGCAGGATAAAATAGATCTAAAAAAACATCACAAGGTGCAAGCACTGGTCCCTTTACATAGACACAGCAAAGTGATGTGTATAATGACATACTTTTCTATGTATATGGATTTTTTTCTCTTTCCTTTAGATTTGATGAAACCTTAAGTATCATTTAAACCTTCAATACTATCTTAATATTTGTCTCTGTCAGAAAAACAATGTGACATCAGATGGCAAGCTTGATAGTTTACTTTGTTGAAGTGTTTGTAAATTTGTCAACTGTTCTGGAAATTTTATTTCTGTTGTTTGTGATTGAGCAAAAAATGAAAAAAAGTTAAAAAAAATGATGAAAGAAAAAAATGGTTAAAACTGCTAAAATGCTTGAAGAAACGTCCACACTAATCCGTCTTCAGTATTATAATTCTTTATTGTCATTTGATTTTCATTGTTTTTCTGCGCCTTTTATAAAGTCTGTACACTGGTGTCTGATATATGCAACTTAAACTAATATGTTTTCAAGTTTTATTCTTCAGCAAGTCAATTTTAATCAAGTTTTATATTTCTGTATGGATTTTTGTTTTCACTGTTATACATCCTAGTTGTTGCCACTTTCTGCTACTTCATGACTCCTTCTTTACATGTTTGTAGACATAGCATCATGTGACCTGTGAATGAACTCTGCTCAAACATTGACACTTACATCCCAACTGTTGTCATGGATATGGTGTGCACATAAATCATTGCTATACAGTGCCCCCATTATCATCAAGGGTTTTTATGTACATACAAAATTACAGTATAAGCTCATTTTTAAGTACAAGAAATGTATTAGTTAACTCCTTTGTCAGTAGGTATTTTCATATACTTTATATAAGAAATATTTTTTAATTTTATTTTTAATTTGCTTATATCCATCTTAATTTTAAGCACTTTTACTCATTGTTATCTCATTCAAGAAGAATTTTATGTGCATGTTGCTGTTGCAAGTGTTCTTGTTAGTTTAAAAAATGGAGAGAGAAAATATGTTTTTATAAAGTTACAGTATATTGAAAACCTAAACACAAGGGAGGTAACACAATGTAATCTGAGTAGTTACAGTAATGTTCCTTTGTAAAAGAAAAATGGGAATTACATTATATTACAGCATTTAACCCTTTCACTGCTACCGTATACTAGCTGCTGTGAACAGTAAAATACAAGAAAAGTTCATTGTTGTACATTAAATATGGTAATGAAGTCAATTTTTTCTAAACTGCTAGGTCTTTTTTTTCACTGCTAGGGTACCCTTTAGCGTGCTATTATCCTAGCAGGGAGCTGTCTAATCTGGATCTGCAGTACTTGCCGCTGAATCTCTAGCAATATGTCTAGGCACCTTTGCATGTCAAGTAAGAAGATGACTTGAGAATTATTTGGGGTTTATTAACAAATGTAGCAAGCTAAGGGGTACATAATATGTAAAATTTTAGGGCCACAATCATATTTTAAACTTTTGGCTGATGTCAGGAATGCAGAGAAAAACTGGCACAGATCATGGCATCTATTTAATTGTACATTATGCTTGAAGTTTTTAAAGCAATGGAAGGGTTACAAGCTTCAATAAGTGATTTCATATAGCAGCAATTTAAATTGGGCTTATAAAGAATTTATCTGTTTCCTCTTGATTTATTGTAATTTAGTCTATAACATTATTACAATAATCATGTAGAAAATGTGCTTAAATGGCTTTTAAGTACATTATAAAGCAATCAAGCATATATATTAGTCTTTATTCTGTCAAATTAGATATTAAAGCTTTCTGCATACATGTGAACCTTTTCTGAAGCCAAAATGAGGAATTTTTACTTGCAAAGTGGGAGATTTGTTATTTTCATTTAACAAAGAGGAGAGATATCAATCCAAAAAGGGAGATTTCTGAAAATATGTAAAACACCCCACATTTTCAAGTAATTTTGAACTTTGAAAGTGGGAGTCTCCCTCCCAAAGTGGAAGAGTTCACGTGTATGTATCTGTTTAAATTGTAGCACACAGGAAAGAATTTGCACGTATGTGCTGAAATTTATGGCATAATACAAACAGATTAAGATCTAGTTATATCTATTTATAAGAAATATGTGTCATAAAACTATAAAATAAAAATTCCCTAAGATAGTTTTTGAGTGTGGTATAGAGGATTCCTTACATATACATTTTTTCGTTAATGATTCTATCCTCTGTAGCATGTTTCTAAAAGCTTAGTAAAAACCAGTTTTAGGCATCTGTTCATTTAACTACCTCAGCCAGACAACTATGTAGGAGTCAAGTGTTTTCCCTAAACTGATAATGTACATACATGCATCCTTAGATATATCATCCAAACAATGTTAGTTTCTTTTTCTTGAGACTACGGACACATTTTTTTTAGCTTTCGAAACCTTCATTTTCATTGCGGAAAAAAAGAGTAAAGATTGGTTCAGTAAATTTTGTTATAAAGGGTTTTAAGATTTTAGGGCTAGTGTATGAAGGTTGAATAAATTTATGAAACATGGCTTCTATCAGTAAGTTTTGTGGTCAAGTTTATTTGTGTGAAAGTGGCATTCAGATGAAGTTGTGTGCTATTTGTGTGCAGAGTGTATTTTGGATAATGGGTATGCAAGAAACTTGTAACAGTTATTGAAATATTTACTCAATAAAAATCTTCATTCATTATATACAGGTAAATGGTCACTGTTACAATAAACTAATTACACAAGTTATGGATCGTGTTTAAATGTTTCTTAACTATGTGCAACAAATGTTGTAGGTGTGTTTAAATATAACTAAATCATTTGTATGTGTCTGCAAATTTTTGGAGTGTGATGTGTTATGACCTCCATGACCTTATGTTTGTATATTTACATGTACCACTTCTCAACATTATCAGTTGATCCAATTCGACTGTTGACAACAAATTATTGTTAATATATCATTGTTCACTTGTTAATTAGCCAATGTTTTTATCTCAAACATTTGTGACGATATTTGTGCAATTTATTTATTTTGGTAGTAGCTTTATATGTTTGACCCCAGCTCCGAATTCCAAATGATGATATTATTTATTGTTTATGTTACTCTGATGACACAGAGTGTGGTATTTTCCCCGTCCCCTTGTATGTTTGTATAATTTATTCTGCTACCCATAGTCGTATTATCAGAAACAATTCCCACTTGAGATTTTAACCAAGCTTAAAGTTTCACTTCCAGGAGTTCCTTATTTCATATACATATACCATTATCTTGGAAAGGGCATTGAAGATACAATGAAGTTTTAAAGGTGGTCCCCAACTATTTGGAATAAAAATATTTTCATTATTTATCTTCGTGAGCCATTGTTATATGAACAGATCTCGTAAAATGCTGTTTATTGATGTCCTACACCTGTCGGAAAATTGAAAACACAATGCCACAAATCGTCATTATAAACATGCATTTCCTATCTGAGCCACGCTGCACAGTTAGCTTTTTTTAAACCAAGAAAACCATGTGGAAATTAATGTTTAAGTTCATCCATGTTGTGGTGTCGATGTCTATTTTTAGCAGGAGTACCAATCGTTCTTATTTACTGATATTGTTACATATATAAGATGTCGTCAAACTGTCGAATACAACCTTTAATGATACTATGATAACTAATGAGAACTTCTTTGAGAAAAATGCTGCACTAACATAATTCAGTCATTCTCCAATATTATTGATACTTGTTGCCATAGTTACCAGATTGAAAAATTTCTAGGATTAAAAAAAGATATTGTCAATAGAAATTAGTATGTGCAAAGCATGGTTTGTACAAACAAAAACATTCTTTGCTGCTTTTTTAAATTAGTATGTGCAAAACAGGATTTGAAAAAAAACAACAACATTCTTTGCTGCTTTTTTTTTCCACAGATTTTTTTTGCACCTTTATCTTAGATGATAAGGTTTTGATTGGTTATTTGATATTTGACAAGAATATCTTTACCAATCAGAAAGCTGCATGTATAAGATATACAGTTCCAACAAATATTTGAGACAGTGACAACTCATCATAATAAAGCTTGATAATTATCCTCTTACTGATAAAGGCTACCATGTATGTTACAAAGGTTGAAGTTTCAACTAATGTAAAAACAAAGTGTCAATTTTTGTAATCAAGACTGAGCAACTAGTTGATGTAATTTGAATGTTGGTTCTTGAAACATTTGTCTCCAAAACTAGTGAAGTAACATCGTCACAGTTACATATCTGTTGCATTTTTCCTCCAAAACTGCACTAATTAACCTTGTAAATATTTGATCCATGCCCATGTCTTTGAGTGTACACAATGTTGCTGTGATTAAACGCTTGTTAAGTAGTTTTAAAACCTTTAACTTATATCATTGTTAGCGGGAAAACTATTAAATTGCCAATTAACCTTTTAAATGTTATAAAACTTGTTAAGATGTTTTTATCAACTATGCATAACCATATTTTAACCTACACATATACTATTTAACATAATGTTAGTTGTTACTGTGAACCAGTATGTCATATTATAGCAGATATTTGGTTGGATTGCCAATTGGCATTGAGCTTCTAGTCAGGTTAAGTTTTGTGTGTGGTCTACACTGGTGCTTATCTTCTCACCAGTTATATTGTACAGGATTACAGTTACTTTGTACAGTCTAAAGTTACTTTGTACAGGCTAAAGTTATTTTGTACAGGCTAATGTTCACTTTTTATGATTCACTTTCAGTAAGCAATTGTTTCATGTATATGAATAAGTAATATTGTAGCTTCTTTTGACAAGATTTGATCAGTGATTTGAACCGTACATGTCATACCATAACATTTAGTTGTTTTGGCTTTTGGTTAGGTTTAAATATGTGAAATTTATGGTGAAAAAAGTGATGGTACAATTTTTGTGGGAAATGGATGTTATGCAGATGAATTGGTTTTAAATAGTAAGTTTTTGGTGAAAGGTATTTTGGTTAAAACTTTGAGGGAATTGTATGGCTAGTACATTGTGGGTGATTTTTATAAAAAAGTGCAGTCCTTTAGACACTTACAAGGGCACAGGCAAAAATGATTACATACTAAATTCTGGAGTGTTGGATGTGTTGAAAGACTATTTTATTTCTAAATGATACTAAAAATTATTAAAACATAAAGTTTTCCTTGGCATTGGGTTATTATATTGTCTAAGACCATCATGTGAAATCATCATCATAAGATCTTGTAGATGTAAATGTATTTTCACCAAGCCATTGTTCACTTATTTTTTTGTTGTTGAAAACATGGCTTTCATATTAATTAATAGTGTAAAAAAAACTTCTGTTATATTTTAATATCCTGTTCATCTACTGTTATAATTCTGTTGTAACAGTTTAGTTCATGGTTTGTGTAAAACATTATGTATAAGCGTAAGAAAATGCAACTTTTCCTCAACCCCAAAATAATATATAAGTTAAAGTAGTCAATATCTAGAATGAAATCTTTGCTAAGTTTGTTGGTTTTACAACTTTTGAGCTTAAATCCTCAAGTTAATGGAATAAAAAAGTAAATAGTAGGAGCAAGCATGCGTTTGGCCTATATAGAATAGGGTAATATACGAGACTATTGGTAGGCATACAAACATTCCACTTTATGCTTTCTTTGTCATGGGAATGAGTTGTGCAGTGTTATAGAAGGTGTTCCAGGTAAGATAGGACTGTGGTGTTTAATAGACTAGATCACCAACAGGTTGTAGTTATAAGACAGGGGTCAGGGGTCACTTAGTAAGCACCTAATCTGGTCTTAAACATGATATGGTAGTCAAGGCTGCATCTATTTAGTACCCTGCATAGTCAGAGTCTAACGTTTACCTATGTTAACTTAGCATTACTTTTGTCTTATTGACACTTAGTCTAAGAGCATGTAGCTAATACTGTGTAAAATGTACATGTAGTCAAATTTACTAATTAGCCCAGTCAAGTCAAGTTTTAGTGAATGTTGGTATAGAAGATAAGAAGCTGCCAATTTTAGAAAGATTTTCTTAAATGTTTAGAAATACAATTGGCCCTTACACTATATCTCCAAACATAGCTATCTAATTGGATAAGAGGTTCTAGACTTGACCAATCTTTAATCAGATAAGTTTTATAGTCTTTGAGCCATAAGATAATACTTATTTTAGCATCATTCTGTCAGTCTATAGATTTAAAAAGCTTTGTGAAAAAAGTTTAGTTTAATCAAGATTACATACTTCGAGTTTTGCCTCAGACAATGCATGATGAGTAGGTTTTGGGTGTGTACTGTAATATTCCCTGATGAGGTGCCCTTGCCTTTTTTTTTTTAACTTAACTTTTAGCATTTAGCCCTGTGTGGATGACCTATGTAACACTTGGTTTAGGTTCTTAACAGTCACCATTTGGGTATTAGTTGTGCAAAGAAATATCACTTATTTGTATTTGTGTCAATTTATGTTCGTTTTCATCTCAAAACAGAAGTTGTATAATGAACCATGACTGCCCAGCAAGAAAGAAGCATGGTTAAAATTTAAATCTGATGAAAATTTTAGTTGGTAGATTTATTTAAGTAATTTGTTGCAAACTGTTTTATATTTTTAAAAATCTTCCAAGTAAATACTCTATCAAGAAAACAAGAGTAAAAATCCTTCTAACAATGCCATATTAACCATTAAATTTAGAAGAACACTTACAAAATTCCTAGACAATGGCATTTGACAGAAAAGAATATAAGCAAATAAAGAAATGCAGAGATGAGAGCCAAGTTAATGTTGGAAGTCATTCATCATTTGTTATATCTTAAAGGATATATTTGCTCACTGTCTATTTTTTTAATGTTTAGTCATTTAATCTGTTATCATTATTTGGTTGAGATAACTCTGTACAGTTGACATTGTGTGACCCATCATTTTGCATAACTATATAAACCAATTTTGGATCTGGACATCAGCAGGAGTGTACCACACCAAGGTTTTGTATTGTTTAAACTTTGTCCCTTAACAATAAACTCTATTAAACAACTGCAATTTGTCATTTTTTGGATTCCAGCACGTAAACTGCCTTTTATTATATTTGTAAGAGGGCATATAAATAAAAATTCAAACAACTTGCGAGTTATTTAAGGTGAGGTAATTATTGTGAAATCTATTTAATCTAGGGTCAGATGTGGCTACAAAAACTCATGCAATCCTTAGAAGCACAGGGGCCACCTATGGTCGCTCCTCAGCCCCTCACCAGGTGGGTTCGAGGCCATTTGTAGAGGTTGTCTAGTTAACCAGCAGTGCGCCAGTGGTTCTACCTAGACATAATTCTGGGGTATTGCTCCACCAATAATAAGCTGAACGTCACCAATATGACCACAATTGTGTTGGTGCAATGTAACAAAAAACAAACAAAATAAAAACTCAGATACTACGGTAAAATAGATGAAAAATAAGCCACATATAATTTAAGGTGCCATTATAGACCAATTAAAACATGGAACTATTTTTACTTTCACTTTCATTTGCAGTCTCATCTGAAAATGGACTCTTGTATACTGTCAGTTCATTAATCTGCTATAGACTTGGAGTACTATAGGCCATGTGACTCATTATGAAGTCGGGTTTAACGTCAAAATGGAATTGAAAATAGAAGTTGTAAATTGGCGATTCAATAATTTATTAAATGTAATGTAAGGATACAATTTTTTCTTTGAATTGGTAAAATAAAATGATGTCAGTTTGTAATTCATTTAAACTTTTGAACCTATGTAAATGTTTTAGATATAGTTTCCACATCAGTGAGGACCCCTTATCTTGGTGGCCATCTTTGATGGCAACTTCAGAGGTTTTCAGATGAATTGTATCAAAGCATAAATTTTATATTCTTGTAATTTCTTCATTTGTGGTCTAAAAAATTAAAAGCAATATGCCATTGGAAAGCTCTTGAAATTCATACTTTTAAAATACAATATTTTTAAAATTGATAAATGCACAAAGAATTAATACAAAGAAATAGATAAAATTATTAGCTCATCCTTTCAAAGATGGCTGCCTTAAACTGTCTTATCAGTGTATATGACATCACATAGAAAATATATGTTATTTTTTGTTTATATTTGCATACTTATCTGTTGCATAACAAGTAAAGAAATAAAAACTATAGTTAATGCTAAATTATCAAAGTAGTCTCAAGTCTTCAGACCAAAACAAAAAACGTCCAATTTAAAGTAGTAAAGGCTTTAGAATGGATCTTATTCTGTCACCAAATACTGTGCGATAGACTATATGATCATGCAAAGCGAATGTTTCAATGCTCAAAATGAGTAAAATGTAACGTTTTCTCTTCTCATTAACCCCAAAAATATAAATAATTAAAACCTTACTTTCGCTTCCGTCGCCAAAGTAGATCATACCAGATAATTTCACCGGACATTTCCGATAAACATGCTGAAAGTACCCGGTAAATGATGTCGTCAGTGTTGTTCCGACCAAAGGCAAATTCTAGATTTGTGCTGTCCCATCCTATGGGTTAATCTTGTTGTTTTTTTCTGAATAAGACAATGCTGGCCTTCCTCTCCTTCGAGATGGGCTTCCTTCATCCACTTTTGTTACTTGCTAATTAAGGGTCACGATGAAAGTAAATGTGGGCAATGGGATAATACGAACGCTGACATAACTAATTGGAACATATCAGGATTCGACTTTAGTAATTTATGATATTTTATGAAACCACAGTGCTAAAAGATTTTATAAATTTTAGAAATTGCTTTTTCTTTTACTGACTCACTTGAAATAATGGGAACATCAGACATTATATGTCGTACAATGTTTCTGAAACATTTACACCAAATTTGATGACGAAATACAAACAAGATATAACATTAAGCATAAGGTGTACACTATGCATAAACCTCTAAAACAAAATAAACTTCTTTATCTTTGAAACATCAAGAATTTACATTAATGGCACAAGATCTTTGCCAGGGTAGACATTAGCGAAACGAAAGATTACTCGTATAGAATAATGCTGAAAATGCTATAAGGAGTCAAGTGATTTGTCTATGGGGAATTTTCTTTCAAGATGGATGTTGTACTTACATATTACACAGTGCATGTTCTTTGTGGAATAAAAAGTTGCCAACTGAAAATTTAAATCCCCAGATGTAAAATTTGATTCTCTGTCATTTGCCACTCTAATAATCAGAATTTCCCCAGGAAACTGTTTAATAAACAAAATTCTAGTCTTCCTATTTTGCAAACATTTAGGTCTATTAATGCATTGTGGTCTTGTGTATTGTGGTCTTAGTAAGGAAATACAACAGCAAACAGTCAGATATGAAAACTTTTAATTTATAAATAAACTTAACAGTAAAATTAGTAACAAAAATGCATAAACTATATATATCTACAATTTATAATTGGTTAAATTTATACATAATATAACCAGTTTACAAATGCGGTATTTTATTTTGCAAGCAAATGAAAAAAAAAAAATTTCAGCTCAAAGTCAGACTTAAAAAGAAATCTGTAAAAAGAGCAAAGAAATATGGCAAAAACACCTAACTCTAAGTCCAGATTCAACAATGATTATGTCAATATTCTAGTTGTAACTTTGTTTTATTTTTTAGATACATTGCAGTGACCAAAGATGACAACTATAGCGATGTTTGTCCATCATGGTGGGGGAAGACCCCAGACAAATGTCAGGGTAGAACCATCAGTACACCACAGGTCAGCTGGAAGACCTTCTGACATTAAATCATTTGCCTCGAATAGGACTCGAACCTACGCGGTGAGAGACTAAGCAGTCAGAGGAGTTATAAATCTGTGACTACCTCTGCACCCCATATAGTAATCTGCTCTGACGTCGATATCTATTTTAGAAGAGACCACTATCGCACTATTTATACAGTTGGAAAGACTGAACATTTTGAGTATTATTATTTTTTTTTTTGCGATAAATGTCTAACAATAAAGTTGATGTTCAAAAACATCTTTATAACGGCTAATTTATGGGTCTATGCAAAAAGTATGACCAACTTCCCCAAAGCAGTGGTTAAGTATTGCTATGTGTATTAAATATAGGCTAACTGTCAGATACCACCTTAAAGGTTGGTAACAGGATCAAAAGCATTACAATTTTTTTATTTTTATCTTATTTGCCTGCTTTTTCACTATGTAGACTGCTTTAGTTTATACATTCAACTGTCTGATTAAAATTGACTGAGAAACAAGTTTTTCAACTTATATTACTTATAGACTTATGTATCCCTCTAGACTGCCCATTTCCTGAATAAAACCTGTACACAGGTAGTAAGGAACTGAAGCAATGTACATTTAACAGTCTTACTTTAAAATCTTACCCAAATCTGACCAACTGCTTAAGCCCATTCCACAAAGTTCATAAACATTTGGTTAAGAAATATAGTATGAAATGGGAACCAGTATGCATAAAGTTAGACGTCTTGGGCCCCACTTAAAAAACACTGGGATATTGTTCAAGCTCGAATGTTGACTCCAAGAATTCTTCTTACAGATACACACTATTAAAACGCCTAGTTGTTATTCACTATTAAACTGGCATGGCTAATGTATCTCCATATAACAGGAAGAGGATAAAGACATAAAAAGTAAAATGTGCAAAGTTTGAGCTTGAGCAAAATCTCAACTGTGAAATGATTCTGCTACAGGGGCCTGGTGCCACAATCTGCTGCTTGAATCTGTCCCAGACCTGCCTTCATAGAAGATTTGGTCCCTGATGACTTTTCCTGAAGAAACGGGGTAAATGACGCATAGCCACTCACTCAAGTCATTGTGGAGGGGTCGGTATGAAGACAATCCAAACTATCAAACTGACATTTCCTCTTTAGGGTCCCAGAAGTCTTATCTGAAAATTAAAATATGGGATTGGTTCTAATGTATCAATACAACATATAAGAACTAGAGACTGATGTCCACATTTGTGAATACTTGTGACTGTGGATTAACAAATTGTGAAAAACATCATCAGTCTTATCAATGGTGTTTGTAAAGTTTGTTAATTACATATCCTTTTTTAATATCAAAATATGTTCAAAGTACCGGTAGTGACCATATTAGTGCAGTTGTATTGTTTTTCCTACAAATCATTGAGCACTCTACTGCCATCAAAGTTAAATCACTGGGAAAAACAAGTTTCTTGTGAGAAGATGAAGCTCAAAAGTGAACTGTCAATGGTTCTTTCAAGAGATTATTTCTCATAAAAGCCAATTAAAGCTGGTTATTTATAGCCATTACTAATTTATCAGCAAATTAATAACTAGATAATTTCTAAAAAACTTTTTAAGTCATAAATGATAATATATCCAGGAATAATAAGAACCATCTACCTGCTCCTGTAGAGTGGTCTGCCATGCCAATACTCAACTTGGCCTTGTAGATTGGCTCATACTCCTGGAAAAAGAAACAGTTAAAACCAGTGTAACCATATACCATACATCTATATCTCACAGGTACTAGAGCACATTAATTTAATGGATTTCATTATGAGTGTTAAAAAATTTAACAATCAATATTTCTTTTTATTCTTTTTATTTGTTTTTGAAATACATTGCAGGGACCAATTATGATTATCATATCATTATCCAGCTGTTTCGTTGCAAGAAGTCCCCAGACAAATGTCTTGGTAGAACCACTGGCCCACCAAAGGTTGGCAGGAAGACCTTCACACATTCAGTCCTTCACCTTGAACAGGATTTAACCCACGCTGCGAGAGGCTAAGCGGTCAGTGGAGTTACAAATTGGCAACTCTACCACTACACCACTGGTGCCCCTAGCAGTATTTGTCAACAATTAATACTTATATACATGGACTATCAACTTCATGCAAAAGTTATTTGAAACAAGACTAGCGACTTGGCTGCAAATTGTGCAGATCCTGATCGGGGAAGTATTTGCTATCTGCTGTGCCTTAGCTTGATAAATTTGACATCAGCAAGTTAAGAATTATACAAGAAAAGTTGTTGATGCAAAGCATCAAAGTCGACACAAAAAGTTGAAAATGTAAAAAGATTAAAGCAATATGAGAGCAAGTAACAAAGACACTTGAAATGGTATGGTCTGTATTTGAAAGTTTTATACTATAAATCTCGAGAAAGTCTGTATAACTTATATCCCTGACACCAGAGAATGGTTTGAACAAAATAAAAAGCAAAACCCGACATCATTTAATAGGTTTTCTAAGATGTTACATATGTAGAAAGAAATGCAAAATTATTATAATTAACTGTAACGCTAAAGTTAACAAGCAGAAAATGCACATGTGCAGCAGCCTCACATTACACAAGTAAGTATTGCTCAGATAGAATTTTTCTCGAATGTAGAAATTTTTTCTTAGTATCATATTACTTTCAAAGTTATTTTGAAAGTTACAGACACACACAAATAAATACAAAAATAAAAACATAAAATAGAATGCTGTTTACTGAATTTGGACCCGCATTTATCAGGTTTAGAAAGTCTGCAAAACAAACTTTCCCCATGTGCAAATTTCAGCGAACATTCTATATATAGGCACCGCGCTTCAGCGCATTGCCAATTACAAGTTATCATTTACATATTTATGTTTCTCCTCATGACAATGTACAGTTAATAACATTTATTCAAAGAAAAAAATGTTTTGTTTTCTTTTAAAATACATTGCAGCAACCAATTACGATTATTATAACAACATCCGGCTTTTTTTGGTGGAGGAAGACCCCGAACAAATGTCTGGGTAGAACCACTGGTGCACTGCAGGTCAGCTGGAAGACCTTCACACATTAAGTCCTTCACCCGAACAGGACTGGAACCCACATGGTGAGAGGCTAAGCAGTCAGAGGAGTTACAAGTTTGCAACTCTACCACTATGCCACGGACGCTCCCAAAGAGAAACAATATATAGCTGAGAAATGCAGTTTTAATGAATGAGTACTACTTTGAGATGTTTCAATATATAAAAATGTTCATACATAAAAGCTATATTTCTTTAAATCCAACATCAACAAATAATAAGCAAACTGTACCATAAGCTGTCTTGTGAATCCTTCATTGGGGTTGATACAAAACCGTTTCTGGAGTACATATACAAATGCCTCCCTGCAACAGAAAAAAAAAATTGGCGTAACTGATTACGTTGTTTCCAAGCTCAGGATTGATCATAACAGAAATAATAATGGGCTTGGACCTCTCCCGCATATACACCTCTCTACTGGTCATGTGACACAATGTATTCACATATAACTAAATAAGTGACGACATGATGCTCCTGAAAATTACAAAAAGGTAAGACAGCTCATAAAATTATTTCCATTGTAACATTTTGTGCATTCATTTTAGCTAAAACAATAAGCATTTGTTAAGCAGGCACTACCATAATCTTTTTTTTATTTCTGGGTGCATCTGATTCATTTTAAATGCCAGAATTCTAATAAGTTTGCTCAAAGGGGTAGCCGAGGCCGAGCGGTTAGAATTGCAGACATGAAACTCCTCAGACTCTCACCACACAGGATCGAGTCCCAGTAGGGGCGAAAACTTTCATATGAGGTTTTCCAGCTAACATACAGTGCATCAGTGGTTCTACCCACATATAGGTCTGGGGTCTTCCTCCATCAATAATGCTGAAAATCGCCAATATTACATTATTGTGCAAAGTAAGAGAAAAAAAGCAAAGACAATACAAATTGTGGAAAATATTTAAAGATTATGTTGCAAATTGTTATCAAAACATTGTAACAGCCTTTCTAATTACAAGTTTTAAGGGGCTATAGAATGCTACCATCAACCTAAAATTTTTAATAACCACATTATGTTCTGGTCAGGGTGTTGAAATTTCTTGCAAAGAATTGTTATTTTTACCTGCTACAGTGCTGAAGTTGTCATACATGTACGAAAATTACAAGAAACATCCACAAAATTGATGATGTCAAAATCTTTAGAAAGTGACATTATGATGTCATCAGTCGGACATTTTGACTTTCTCACAAGTCAGAATTAGATTTTTTTAAAAATAGACGATAATCTTTTGAAGCACATTGCTAATATATAATGGAATTCTAAAAGAATTGATAGCAAGTTGAATGAAGATGTCCTAAAGCCGAAAGTACCCTCATATTAGAATTATAACTTACTTGAAAGGAAGTCCATAGGTTTGCATCACATAGGCTATCACAAAAGCTGCACTGTTTAACAAAAAAAAAGAAAGAAGAAAAGCATTTACACTTTACTTAAAAACAGATTATTTGCACTTAATAACTTAATTAAAATGGCATACTTCAGGTTTTACAATGCTTGAAAGTAAGTGAATCTGATTTCAAGCTCAGAAATAAAAAAAGTAATGGCAATGGTTAAGATTTTCGCAAGACTGAATGAAGCACTAGGTCCTAGTGCTGCTTAATGTTATATTGTTTTAAACTGAAATAACAACTTGAGTTATCTAACAACTACTGAAAAGATTACAAGTGTAGAACAAATTTTTTCTGAAATTAGTTATCTCCCCTATGGATAGGTGAATAAAATACACTGTATACTACAAATTCAGAAGAGCCCATGACCAAGCCCTTCAGTTACCAATAAGTAACTTGTCAGCCCATCATCACGTGGGTTGGGGTCCTGGTTCCTGGATGGAAACTATCATCTGAAGAAATCTTCCAGCTGATCTGCAGTATGCCGATGGTTCTACCAAGACATGTTTGGCATCTTCCTCCAGCATAAATTAACCAAACATTGCCAATATGACCATAATTGGTCTTTATAATGAAACAAAAAACTTTCAGTTTTCATGGTATTTTGTTTTATATCCCCAAAATGCTAAATCTGTATTACTTATTCTTATAAATAACTATAATTTTATATAAAATTTGATTTTATGTGCTTTCAAATATCAATTTCCTACCCAGAGAAAGACAATAAGGGTAATATCCCTTTATACATAAAAAAGACAGAATTGATAAAATAGAACGACCAACACACAATGAAATAGTTTGGTAAGTCTGGAACATTTAAAATTCTCAAGGTTAACAGGTCTCTAAGAAATGATGAATGAGAGGCAGTCATGGATGCCAATTTTGGCTTTTATATTTGTTTAAAAAGAATGGTAAAACAAATTAACAAAATGTAAAAGCTTACTTTAAAGTTTTATACACATATACAGTCTTCTGCATTTAGAGACTTCAAGAGACTCATTTGTAAAGATGAATGAATTGAAAACTCTAGATAATGGAATTTTATCAACATAAATTTGATCAAAATTCACACACAAAATATGACAGCAGTATCAACATAAGTTTATTTACTGGTACTTGTTTGAATTCATGCAATAACTAGCCATGTTAGCCTGTCAGTCTGGCCAAGTTAATGTACAGAAAGAAGGTCTAAAGACTTTTCAATAACAAATTACACAGAAATTTGTCAAATTAAACATAGAGGTCTAAAGACGTTTCATTAACTAATTAATTATACAGAGATTTATAAAATTCAACATAGAACCAACTAGATTGATATCATTTGGCAAAACCAGGGTAAAAGTAAATTCCATTGTACCTTCGAGATATCCCAGCATTTCCATGTACCAATACACTACCACCACTGCTTATTGCTTCATTAATAAACCTATTGACCTGTAATTAAAAATTATTTCTACGTCATATAGTAAATTTGAAAACAGAGCTTTTTTTCAAACATATCAAAGAAAAGGATCTGATTATTTAAAAATAACTATATATTGTCCGCCGCAAGACCAAATTATTGGAAGGTTTAAAAATTTAAAATACTAAGATCATGTAGTAAAGAGATGAGAAGCAAATTTATATGCTATACTTTATATATTTTACGTTACTGTTAATTATTACAGTCTATAAAATATAACATTCTTTTGATTAAAAAAAAGAAATAAACCAGTTTACAAATACAGTTTAATTAATACAATGCAAAATTATGCTTTTCCAGTACAGATCTTTTCAGTTTAAGTCAATAAAGTTTTATTATTTAAAAGATCAAACTTGGAACATTTTGGTGTTCCATAAATATGGCATACGTTCATAAGACAAGATACAGGCAATGAAGTATTGCAGTATTTAATATACCACTACATCTTTGTTAAATGATTCTGAACCTTACCCCAGGTATATACTGGATAATATTCTCAGTTTGACAATCTGCAATCTCTAAAAGTAGGTATCTGAAATGCAAAATATAAAATTAATATTTATCAAAATAATCTTTTATGAAGACATTCTTTCCCAACCATGACTTTTAAAAAAAAAAATTACACAAGTTGTCACTTTTTACTGAATCATTTTGCAAGTATGAGTAATTTTTCTATTAATTTTATGTTTTTCTGACCTTTTAAATCTACAAGAGCTGACTTTTATTCCCCAACAAAATATAAAGCCAGTAACAAGTTAATGCAAGTAACACATCCCAACTTCTGTCAAATCTGATACTTACCATTTCTTTGACATCTAAAGTGATCTCATTATCAATGTACACAAAGTTGTCAATCACTTTAACAAAGACATTTTCTACATCTACATGATCATTTAAATGGCCAAAATATGTTTACTGATCCAATGCATTATGGGATGGATTAGCCGGCATTTTTGCCGATACTGCGCAGCGACATTTCTATCATTATAGCACAGAGGCACTTATGAGGTGCCCAGGGACTGAACCCGGCCGGTCCATTATACTGACACCGACGAGTCAGGCGTAATGCTGTCCCCGTAGCCCCGAGCGTTAGGAGGTAAGCCACTACTACCAACTTTAAAGTCTTTGGTATGACCCGGCCGAGGTTCGAACCCACGACCTCCCGATCCGCAAGCCGACGCTCTACCATCTGAGCTATTGCGGCCGGTCCAATGCATTATGATATCAGAACAAAAACCTCTAGAAAAACTCTATCACAGCTTCCTATAAGACTGCTTCACCATCATTATCACTATGTTGTGCTTCCTATCAGCAAAGATATCTCATCAAAACATGGGCCCATATAGAGCCCATGCAGTGGGTATTGTCCATCAATTACTTTAAAAACTTAAAACTGCAATTTGGTGGTACCGTGCTTTGCGGAATACAACCCCTCTTGGAATAAACCCCGCATAGCCCTTTTTTCGTGTTTTTTTTAAATTTTGTTAATATATAACCCGCTGCGGAATATTCCCCGCACCCTTTGTATCGATAATTTATGTGTAAAGAAGCCATTTTCCCAGGTCAAACACGTGTCAACTGTATCACACCAAGTCAGCGTGATCTACACAGTGTTACATAACACTACAATGCATATATCGATCGATCATCCTTCTCGCCTTCTGCTGTAACACAAAAGCTGACCTTTTGTCGGTAAAGTGAGAGCTATTTATAGATAATGGGATGGTGCAATACAGTAGGGGTGGTTATTTTGATGATAACGCTTTAAGTGTTTAACTGGAATAATCGGGGCACGATAGGCTGATACATGCAAAAATGTAATTGCCGTGCAGTGGCATTAGAAAGAATGTAAATTATTGTGTGTTAAGTTTATGTTACCGACAAAAGTGACAATTAAAGATGATTGATTGATATAACTGTGCAGCGTAAGTATCAGCGTGATATGTGTTAAAACAGAAATGCAAACAACATACCATACTGGGTATCGGTATATATTTTGCCCAAAATTGGAAACAACATCACTTCTAAGATGCTTTCATGGAAAAGCCACACTGCCGGCTTTAAGCTTGAAGTAGTCAGCTATGCGAAAGAGAACGGTAATCGGCCGTCTAGTTTGCTAAATTAAACTTTACACAACTTATCTTTTTTCGTCTTTCAAAAGGTCCCCGCTAATGTACATAACTGAAAAAAGTCACATAAAGCATCAAGAACGAGTGCATATACATGTTTGCAAAATAGTTATGAACCACCATCCGATGCTCGAAACTGTTCACGTTACGCTTGGCGACGAAAGTGGTTGCGAATTTTTGTGAGATGATCCTTAATTCTGACCCCAGTATGCTGTAAATTATGAACCACCATCTGATGCACAAAACTGTTTATTTTACACTTGTAGACCAAAGTGGTTGCAAATCTTTGTGAGACGGTCCTTAATTCTGACCCCAGTATGCTGTAAATGTCCTCTGCAAAGAATATTATTAAACTGAAGGTCGCACTTTTAAGGGGCAAAAAGGTTAAGGAGTTCAGTTAAGCCTGCATTCAATTTCCCTGATCTTAGGTTAGTGGCAGCTGACAATAATTGGATTTTGTCAACAGATTCCCCGCACTGGAATATTCCCCGCAGGCCGCCATCTTGAGAAAAAAAGTTGCGGGCTATATTCAGCAAAATACGGTATTTTAAATGAGGCCATGTATATGTGTAAATTGATAAAAAAAACTTACCAATAACAACCACATAACAAAAATAATCAGTCATGGATTGATTCACAGACTTCTTTTTAATGCCTCTAAACAATCAATGACATCTGACAGGGACACGCCTTTTCAGGTGACAATAAGCATGATGTGTTCTTTGATCTCTAGAATGGCAGAAAGTGTAATCCCAGATTTTTTTTAATTATAGCTCAACTAAACATTAAGAGCAGAAATACATGAACTACTAAAGAATAAAATACATGTAGTTGACCTTCTCTTAGTGGATTTGATTTGCTCATCTGCTCAGATATTTCTTATACAAAAAAAATGAGTAAGGACATTCTAAATTAGAAGATATAGCTTCTAAAGTGTCATTTAACAAGAAAAAATGTTTTTTCCATAACCATTGTCCACCAAGTGCAAAATATTCTTTCTATGGCAACCTGTAGAAATGTTTAATAATTGAGTAACCTTGTTTGACCACTATTTTGTTGTTGCAAAAATATACAATAACTTGTTATTAGAAGCTAAAGGTAAACTTCGTAACCTTGACACCCTGTTAAAAGAACCAACATGTTTTATGAAAAGTTGCTTACCCTATCTCTTCATTATGTATTCCTAACATATTAAAAGGATCTCTCTGTTTTAACTTCTTTAAACTCTGATCTTCTAACCAGGTGTGATGACAGCCGTAACATGATCAGTACTGTCATAAATAGTGCTACTCTTTCTTGTTTAAAGAAGTTTTCGTATAAATGATTTGGCATTTGTCAAAGAGAAAACTTTACATCAGACTTATGAAATGTTAATCTTAACTCTGGTTTCTATGAAGAACACATTGAACTGCAGACAAATCAAATCTATGAACATTTGAAAATTATTTTGTATCAGTAATAGTGAGACATCCGTTTTAAACAAGGCTATGGAAAAATAAAACCCATCCATATATAACCAGACTTTTTGATAAGCCAAAATTAACAAGATATTCCTACTTTACTCATTTCAAAAATGTAAAATTTAAAAACATGAAAAAATTATATATAACAAAGTTATCTTATTAATAAATTAAAAAGAAGTATTTAAAAAAAATTGTTCTACAATGCTGTGGGAGTCTACAAACTTTTGGCAAACAATTAAAGCTTACTTGACAAAGATATAACTGGTAATCAACATAAAATTATGTGACCTGAAAACGATAAGATACTTACAAATACTGAAAAAGTAGCAAATACAGTTGATTCTATTTTTTTGTGTACATAACTTCCCAGATAAATTTATACAAATAACAGGAGTATGTCATAAACCAAAAATGAATATAGAAGTATAATTTATATGAGGGTATTTTGTTGTCAGCTGTTTTCAAATTTGATTTATCATTATTAACACTCAGCCACTCTCAGTTGCCTTAGAAAATGTCAGTCATATATCTATAATTTTCCTTATAAGATAATTACCTTACTAGTAATTATTTACATTCAATTCCAATAAAAAAAGCCAATTCTTTTTCTATAGGGTCTCCATTTTGTTGTTGTGACAGCAAATAAATTGACACTATTTTTATATGTGGTATTGCAAAGTGCTCATTTAGATGTTAATTTTTAATGTATCAGAAGTGAAATAAATCTGCATTGACTGTGATGTAAACATTTGTGTTGTCTTTTTGATTGCATTAACAAATGCACTTATGTTAAACAAAAAATATGCCTTAGTGCCGCGCTATTTTGCCAAGGGAGAGTAATGCGCTATTAAAACTTCAAGAGTTAGCAACTGTGTCAAACATGACATATTTCACCAATGACATTTGTTAACCTTCATGGAAACCTGTGAAATTTGTCAAGAGGTGCGAGAGAAAGCATGCCATTGGTAGTAGACCGTAACAGAGTAAGCTGAACAGGCTGCTTATCATGATGTTGACAGATTAGCGACAGTGTTTGCTAATCCCCGTGTAAGGTGTGAAAATTGTCCTAGAGATAAACTAATTAGAGAGCTTCAGCATTCAGGTGAGCAGCAATGAATTATGCTTATAAGTGATATCAGACTGAAACTTTATTCATATCATTAATTTTTAACAAAGATAAATAAGAAAAGGTTTGGTGTTTGAATGTAATATTTAATAAAACAGAATTTATGTATAACCATTATTCTATTAACAGTAATCAACTGTAGTTTTGATTCATACTTTGTATACATTGAAAAAACTTGGATTTTAATAAAGAGACTCCTCCAATGAAAAACAAGTGAAGTTGTGTGTTTTTTTATACCAAAAACACATTTAAATTCACTTATGTAAATGAGAACCCTATCCTTAAAATTGATGGAAAGATGGAAACAAATTGCACCATGACCAAGTTATAATGCACCCCCATAACCATATATAGGTGAAACGAGCTATTTATTGTCTATCAGAAAGACCCAGAAATAAGGCAACTTTTGCAACTTGTAAGAAGGTTCAGCTTCATAGACTGCGCATACCGCCAAATTGCCAGTTGGTAACCGCCAAATTTCAATGAAATATGTACTTCTTGTAATAGTGGATCAGTCCATTATTGTGCATTGGGGTTAAAGACTTTTGCTTTCTTTTAATTCTACATAGTTTCAGCTTCCTTTTGATACCAAAAGGTTCAGATTACCTTCAAAATAGGAAATTTAATGCCAAAACATAGCAACAGACTGTTACTAAAGAGAAAAAGTCAATGTCACACATTCTACTTCCGGTCGGAATTTAGTGGAACCACCCCTACAGAAACAGATAAGTGAAGTTAGGAGCACAGTCAATTACGACTTACTTTAACACAACAGTAAAGTTAGGATCACACTCTATTATGACTTACATGAACACAACAGGGACGTTAGGAGCACAGTCTATTATGACTTACAGGAACAGATAAGAGAAGTTAGGAGCACAGTCTATTATAACTTATTTAAACCGATCAGGAAAGTTGGGAGCACAGCCCATTATTACTTACTTGAACACAACAGCAAAGTTAGGAGCACAGTCTATTATGACTTACTTAAACAAAACAGTAAAGTTGGGAGCACAGAATATAATGATTTACTTCAACAGATCGGTGACGTTAAGAGTTCAGTCTATTATGACTCATCTGAATATTTCATTGGTGTTAGGAGCACAGTCTATTTTTGACTTACTTGAATACATCAATGAAGTTAGGTCGGATGAAGTGTGCCTCTGCCGTCATTCTTATGCATACAATGTGGGTGATGTTATGAGACTGGAGGCTGCTCAACTGTTAATGAAAGAGTCATATCTAAATCTCTACCATTACAAAAGAAACATGTTATAAAGGCTACAAATTTTCACCAAAATTTAAACTTACTACCATATATCAAAACCTAATCAATATTTCTAGCAAACCGGTATTGAGGTTATTTTGTAATTTTAATTATTTAGAGCATGGGCAGGACTGGAAAATTTTTCTTTTTCATGACTAGTCCCGGACTAGTAACCAGGACAAAGATGACTTGTCCGAAAATGTGCATCATTTTCAATAAATGGACACTAATTTGTCATATATATAACTAACAAACAAGGTATAAACAAGTTTTTGTTTTATTTTTGTCTGTAAAACAGCAAATAATCTAACACAAAAGTAAAGAATAAATAAGTTACAACTGATTAAATAGCTCTTGCAATGTTCTGATTTTATAAAGAAAATACATTACGTGTACATTGTTTTTGTAATAATGTCAAATTTTAATCATCCTGACCCTGACATGTAAATGTTGGGCCAATACACTTGTACACTTTATGTTACTCACTTATACAACTACTTTGTCTCCATAACATATTTACAGTATTCTGACATTACACCATGGTAAGGCATGAAAGGTTTGCTTTTTTAACAACTGAATCGTACCAAGATATACCTTATACCCATCATAATTGGCATGTATTCAGATATGACATTGAAAGTACCTGGCTCTAATCCCTTTACTCTTCGCGTGCCGAGTTTAAAAAGTTCGCGAATCAATTATCACTTATCACATGTACTTTAATATGCAGTATTAATGCCGTTATTTGTCACCTACACATTGATTGGCCGATCATGTTAAGCGTTGATGTATCGCGCGTCGTGATTGGCTGTTTTGGGATGCGTTTGAATTGTCTATGCGAAGCCATTACGTGGTGTTGATAAAACGCCCCAGGCGATGGCTTGATTGGTTGCATCGCTAATTAGGTATCGCTGTGTATTGTCACTTGTCCGGCCGTCTTTTTAATGACTAGCCCGGGACTAATTTAATGACCAATGGTCACTAGCCCGAAACTACATGTTGACTAGTCCGGGACGTCGGGCTAGCGTATTTTTCCAGCCCTGATGGGCATAATTTTACATACCTTAGACTGTCACAAGAAATTTAAGGGTTGTCCCTTTAATTCAAATTAGCCAGCATAAAAGCTGACATTTTTGTTATAAGTAAGTTATATTAATATAAGGTAATTTATTAAATGGCTTAAATGTAGCCTGATCACTAACATTTCCGTTGCGTCCTTTAACAAACAAACGTTCAATAAATGCTATTACTATTATTGACAAGGGATTTTAGAAAATAAGAAATACCCTTTGAAACATGAAGACTGACATGGGTTTGCTATGATATAACAAAATGCATTTTAGGTATTCCTCATGATACACACAAAAATACTCTCTGTGTTGTTCGATACATGTTTGAAAAATGTATATCTAAATTTCAGGACTGAATGTCAACAATGTTTCCAGCTGTGAAGCAAGTCTAGAATTGAAAATGTGGAGTAAAAAAATCACGAGAAACTCCAACCTTTGATTTCATTGCAGCAGCATATGGGCCAAGGAAGAGACCAGGAACTATTTCCTGTAACACAAAAAGTAAGGGTTTTGCCCATTCAATAAAATTTATGAAAATACAATGTTAAGAAATATCTTAAAAATAAAATAAAAAAGAGTGTAAAAATAGTGTTTTAGTTCTACAAATGAACATATGACTCCTAAAACCAAATCATCTGCACTTTTAAAATGATTTTTTTCTTCATGAATAGACTTTTTAGAAAATTTGGTAGTGTAACAGGCCCGCGCTCTCCAATGGTCACCCAGCCATCCAACAGCCACGGTAACCGCTGCTTAACCGCGCAACTTTGGAAGCCATTTAAACCACATCGCTAAAGAGTTAACCCAGCAACGAGGCTGGTTTGAAACGCTTATATTTCTAGCTCTGTGGGCATACATTATTTCTCCCTCTGAGAAATCTCGTCCCGAGACTTGGCCTGGGAAGGTCTGTGGGCAAGCAACTCCAATCCGGCAGTTGATTATCCTACTGCTGCAAAGTGTGAATGGTCCAGTCAAGATTAATAATATGTCCTTAGTCAGTTGTAAATGGGTCTTTTCAAGTCATTTAAGTCACTTGACTATATAAATATAAATAAATATTTATTCATGTGAGAAATGACATGTTTTATGTCTAAAATTCTAAATTGAATTAATATAGCTTTTAGTTTACCTGCATTTCTCTTCGCATTACATAGGACCAGTCCTGTGAATAAAATTTAGTGCATGTTAGTCTTTAACGTCTCTTTTTGATGAGAAATAAACTATAACATTTGCTGTATTATAATTGAATTAATTCATTGTAAATGCATTTATATTAGATCTATTTATAACTTTAAATTGTATAATTAAAAAATAAAAAAGTTTGGGATTCAATGTCTTCCATAATTAAAATTTGTAAAATGGATCACACATAATTCATGAATGATAAAATATTAAACAGACAATTTGTGTATGAAACACAGTTGCTATTTAACTAACTTCCTAAGTACGAAAGAACTCTGTCCGCTTTTATATCTCAGAAACCATTACTAACCGTTCCGTCAGGTTCTCCAACGGGAAGAGGTGGGAATTCTATATTGCTCATAACTGGATTGAGTTACGATCAAACCATTATATGATGACCCTTTATTAAAAAATGGCTTAAATGAAAGAAACAATCGAACACGAGCAATGTATGACATCGACCGCCGTATGCATTTAGAGTTATCTCTCCTGTACTGACTCTCCTATTAAAAAGCGGAAGTGATATAATTGTCAAACAAATTGACCAATGAAAACAAAGAGTGCCAGATTTGAAGTGAATTACATATGGCGGATAAGAATTAAAATGAAAACAATGAATCGGAAATGATTATGTTTTGTCGATGTTTCATTTTGTTTCAAAAATGAAGCAGAATATAAGCTGTATCGACAGGGTCGATAATTTACGAGTGCTTGTACGAAACGAACTACGTGATATCGGTATAAAAGTGCCCAAACATAAAAAATCGAAACGTGGAGCCCCAAAGAGTGTGCAGGTGAATGTCCCAGCCCCGCATGTCTAGATATGTACTATAATAAATGCTTATTAAATATATGCATGGTACTTGTTCAACGCAAAACAAATCCAAATATTTTAAGAAATGACTCATAATCTGGATCATAAATTACTGGTTTTACATATAACAATCTTGCAGTATCAAATGTATGTCGTTTACAGAGCCAAAATTATCTACATCTGGGTAGAGAATATGATAGTATTGGGAAATGTGTGATTGATTGCCCAGAGAGGCTTACTTTTCTGCTACAGTTTCAGTCTTTTTCAGAGTGCATCTATAGCTTTTGTTGTTAAATCAACCAGCCAGATTTACAGAGGTGTCTGCTTTGACTCCTGGTGGAGGCATACTTTTCACGCTTCTGTTTCATCGGTATTCTGATGTGACCTAAATTTGACATTTTAAGCAAACTTGTCTTCTGCATCTCTAAAACACCTTAAACTATAATGATAAACTACTTCAGTAACAACCTCTAGATTTAAACCCTTAAATGGAAAATATCTTTAAGCTAGTGAAATATTGAGTTAGAGTTTAAAAACCACACTACCGCAAAATTTAAGTGAACATTGAATTTTGGTAACATAAGGTTATACCATCAACACCGCTATCAAGTATAACAGGCAGTAATGCAAACAAGATGCACCAAAGACAATTTGATAAGCAGAAATATATATACTGAAGAACTAGTCAGAATGCATACCCTTAAATCTAAGCTACCAATTTTGCAATTGTCTGCTTTAACTGTGCTTGGTATTAAATGATGACCTCGAAATCTGCAAGCAGATTTTCCATTTCTTATGTTACAGCCTTACTAAGTGCAATATATATGCCCATTATTTTACATTAAAGAAGAAAGCAGTAAAACAGTGTTGACGTACCAAACTTTTCTTATGCAACTTAAAGATGGAATGTATGCAACATTATAAACAAATACCTTTTCAAACTTTTTTTTTTTATTGCAGGATGTCAGTAAAGGTGCTATTTTTGGAAACTATCTTGCCCACCAACACTGTGTTCATGTTAAAGATTGTGGTTATGTTGCCAGGTAAGTATTGTTCATAAAATATTACAAGTCTATTTAAATGTATAGTTTTTTAACCAACTAACTATATTCTGATTTATGTCATATTCCCTTACAGATAGTTTAAAGGGTCTTTCCAGGCGAAGGGTTTGGCCCTTCCAATATAGTAGAAGGAGGATCATCAGTTGAGGAATTAGAATTTATCAGAAAGCAACATATTTTTAATATAAACCTGAATGGATAATTCTCAAAACCGGCTGCAATAGCTCAATTGGTAGAGTGTCGACTTGCATATTGGGAGGTTGCTGGTTCAAACCCCGGCAGTATCAAACCAAAGACTTTAAAATTGGAGGTAGTGGCTTCCCGCCTAACGCTCGGGGCTAATGGAATAGTGTCACACCTGTCTCGTCAGTGTCAGTATAATGGACTAGCCAGGTTTAGTCCCTGGGCACCTCATAAGTGCCCCTGTGCTATAATGATAGAAATGTTGCTGCACATAATCGGCAAACATTATAGGCTTGATATACATTTCTCAAACCATTTTTTAGAAAGAAAAAAAAATATAGGTCTGTTTTGACTAAAAAGTAAATTAAAAGGTTCTGTTGTTTTTTCCAGGTTTTTAGTTGATGCGGCAAATATAATAATTGAAAATATCGAAAGCGAGGGAATTTTCAGAAAATCTGGGGCAGTTAGTAGACAGAAGGAAATAAAGGTATGACTTACTTTATCCTCTATTTCTTTGACATTTTATCTTATATATAATAAGAAAATGTTTATTTGCTTAATACATTTAGTAATTTGTGGCCAACAGAGATACAAATTAACGGTCACCTAATCGTTACTGGCAAGTGAAATTTTCTCTGGTCAAGAAAGTTTAACAATCAGTTTTTCAAGTGGCAGATGAAATCTAAATAATATGAAGGGTGTAAGTGCTTGCAAATTTTATACATTTCTATTTTTAGAAATTAATAAAAGTTGCAACGTCATTATCAAGTGTTAGAAATCTGAATTGTTCGACCAAAAATAGTTGGTATTTTCTTACCTAACTTTTTTCGGCAAATAAACAAAAGCTATGCAATATTTTGCAAATGATGGTCTCAATATAAAGTCAGTATTTATAAAATATACTCTCTTGGACTTAAAGATAGACTGTTGGGTAAAACCAAGTATGACTGGTAAATGTATAATCATTCATAATTTTTCAGATACCAAACAATTACCTCAAGAAACATAGGGTGACAAGACCCATGAAAATATTGATTTGAATTATAGGAAATTTCTTGTTCTTAAAATAGACACAAAAATGTTATTGCTCTCTCTCTCTCTCTTTGATCCATCTCGACTAACTGTAAATCTGTGTAACAGTTGAACTCTTGTTCTTCTGACACTTCTATCCAACACATTTTAAGAATCACTGTATAGATCAGAAGAGCAATAAAACTGGAGGTCACACACTAATGCCATTATAGTCAGGGTTTTTTTACCTTATATAGAAGGGGCCATTTCTTGAAATATAAACCTAGTATTTCCCCTAAAAATGATAATTTCCCTCTGATAAATTTAATATTTCATTGCATTACCAGACCTTTTAGCGCAATTGGTAGAGAATTAGCTCCAGGTATTGTAGACCCCAGAATCGATACAGAGCAGTGACATATAAAAGTCATTAAAAATGTTAGTGGTATAGCTCTCTTGCTAACGCTCAAGCAAATATAAGGGTAGTTCCATAACTGATCGGCCCGGTGTCAGGATAATGTGTGTATGTGTGATATCATGCCAAGTGTTAACGGCTTGCTATACACAGTGAAGGCAGCACTATATCTTCTTCGAGTAAACACCTTCTCTGGATAACTGAAATACTGCTGTTGGGACGATAAACCCTATAACCATAAACAATATTTGAATCCCAAAATATAGATATAAGATGCATTGATGTGCATTGACAGCACTGGCTTGAGTGAAGTAGACTACGATAATTTGGTGGTGGAGTTCAAAACAAGGAAAAAAAGAGAGATGTAGATAAAATAAAAGTTATATGCTTATTTTCCCCCCTTTTTAATAAATCTCTGATTGTCTGAGATGCTGGTATTAAATTAAATATGTGCATAAATTATATATCTATATATAAATATATATATAAAGAGGCATTATAGTTTAAATCCCACAAAGTGTGTGCTAACATTTAGTAAAATCAAAAGAAAAAAGTAATGCCCTTAATGAATATGCATAAATTTCTCCTGCACAAACACCAATGGCATTTAAATTTTAAAATGAAAAACAACAACACAAAAACACTGCCATCTCATTATAATTATAAAGGCAAAATGGCTGACACTAAAAAAAAATTGATCTCTTTGTACAATTAGAGATTGAGAGCCACTGTTTTTTTGTTTTTTTTTAAATGTAATCTACCATAGAATACATGAAGAAATGGCTTTACAAAATGATTTTTAAAAAGAGGCAATTATAACACTTGAAACGGGATGAATTTTCCAATAGAAACTGGGCCGATTGCAGGGCCGCCATTAAGAAATGGCAAAATGTTGACCACAAGAAATCGCCAACTTTCACACAGTAAATGACCTAATACTCACATATAACCCAAAGAATCCACATGGCACATGATTATAAATAGCAGTACATTATTTTACTGATATTTCTACAAAAGTTATCTACGATAATAATTTTGCACGACCTTGTCGGGTGAGAATCACATATTTTTTAAGAGAATGGCAGCTTATTATAAATAGGTTGTAGTGACTTGCTGTCTGTAGAATCAAAAGATGTATTTAGGAAAAATAATGATTGTAAGAGAAGTTTTCGAAATGAAAGAAATTAGACATTTTTCTATCTGTTGGTATTTTTTAAAACAAACCATGAGCCCCAATTGCTAGTTGTGTCCAGAAGTTAATTTATATTCCTGGCTTAATTAAACCTTTATGAGTGTGTTCAGTAACTGTTACTTTGAATGATATCCAATAAAGTGACTCAAAAACAAGCTGTATTGGTTGAATAAAAATATGCTAGTGTTTAATTAAACATCACTTACACATACTTAAAAACCTTTGAAAGGGGTGAATAAAGGTTCCTTTTCCTCAGGTTGTACTATTTATCACAAATATAATTTATCTTAATTTTCCACAGCAACAACTAGAAAATGGACATGGTTTTGAGGGAGCAAATGTTCATGATGTTACTGCTTTGGTTAAACAATTCTTCCGAGAGTTGCCAGAGCCGCTGTTCACCAGCACATACCATGACACGTTTGTGCGATGCTACCAGATGGAGAACTCAGAGGCGTCAGTGCGGGCACTGTTGTTGCTGTGCCTCATGCTACCTGAGGAGCATATCAGCACTCTGAGATTCCTTCTCAAACTCCTGGCCAGTGTTGCGGCCAACTGTGAGAAGAATAAGATGGACAGCACCAACCTGGCTGTGGTCATGGCCCCCAACCTGATGCATGTCAACAGCAAGAGTGAGACCATGAAATCCTGTGAGGAGAAACTGTTACAGGTAATGATATTTTTTTTAAATAATAGCACAATTCTAGTCAATTGGTGGAAGAATAGACCCCAGATAGATATCTGGAAGAACCACTGATGCACAGCAAGCCAGCTCAAAGACCTTCTCTTAGTATGTTCTTCTTACCAACTGGAACTCAAGCCAAATGTTGTAAGAGGCCCTACAGTCGGAATTAGAAGTATGCAAGTCTACCACAACAGGTTATGCAACTCCAGTCACAACTTAACGTTGTTAGCAATGTTATTGATGTTATTCACCACACAGCAAGATAGTGCTAGTGTTGAAACATGACCTCTATAATTATGTTTTTGAAACATCATTAGTATAATTATTTTACCAAAATGTAGTCTTTTATTCCTCTCAGCTCCCCCTAAATCACAATACCATATATTAAATAAAAAATCAAAACAAAAATGAATGATGGTACTTTTTTATCTTTATATAAATTCACACCTGTGGCTTTGCAATCATTTTTGTCATGCAGATATAGCATATTTTTTATGCATATATACCGGTACTATCATATTTTTGTTGCAATATACTTTGAAGGTCTAAGCATAAAGTATTAAGGAAGAAAGTAACAATAGAAACACTTTTATTCGAGAAACTTTAGTTTTGTTTCACCTGTGTAGGATGGCAGACAACATTTGTGATTGTTTTTGGTCATGTACATATCACTGTCAGTATCACTCTCATTGTCACACTTTCTTGTCCAGATCATATTTTTAAATTTAAGTCTATCCTATTCACTATATTTATTAAACTTAAAAGCTAAAAGATTTTTTTTCTTGTCACAAAACTTAGATTCATATCTATGAATTTTTTTTAAGTGTCGCAATACATGCTTAGTTGTCTGGTCACCCACTAATGATCTACTGCTTGGCACAGGCCAATAAATAAAAGAGAACAAAAGAATATTTACAGCAGCAGAAATTTCCATGGAATATGCAGAATTGTATTTAAATGTACAAAAGTATAACTAGGCTATAACTTTTGTCCACATTTTTTATAGCATCAAAATTTCAATAAACAACTATGCATACTTCAGCCTTTCAGCATTTCTAGAGATAGTAGGTCACTTTTCATGACGAGGCCTGTCTTACTTGGAAGGTTGAACATTGTAGGCACTGCTTTTGTCTTTAATATTTGTTAAGATTTATATTCAAATCCGATATAGGGGCACTCATGGCGTAGTAGTAGAGTCACCGACTTATTACTGCTCTGACTGCTAAGCCTCTCACCACGTGGGTTAGAGTCCCGTTCAGGGTGAAGCACTTAATGTGGTAAGATCTTCCACCTGACCAGTGGTGCACCGGTGGTTCTATCCAGACATGTGTTTGGGGTCTTCCTTCACCTAAAATGCTGGACTGATAATAACTGGTCGCTATGATGTACTTAAAAAACAAACATAAATCCAATATTACACAAAACAACCCTCTCCATAATGAACACAACCTTATGTATTAGTTGACACAGTCTTCAGTTATCTTTTGGATACAGCTGGTGATTTTTCTTTCACAAACTTAGTTTAAATTCTTGTTGTTGGTGAATACCGATACTGGACTGATTATAAGGTTGACAAGGTATTGAGTAAATCAAATGAGGGTATATGTCCTGCATATTCAAAAGGCAATTCTGTATATGTCTACTAGGATGTAAACAAAATAGCGACAACCATAAAGTTAAAGCTGGTTTACAGCAATAAATATGGTTGACAACTGCAATGACACTTAGGTTTGTGTCGTAACTTCGGATTGTACATTAGTTTGGATAATTTATCCAGTCCAATTGACATTGGTAATGTGATTGGACTGTATTTTGGTTAAAAAAAGAGTGTCCCAATACCATAGTGTGTCCCAATACATAGAGTGTCCCAATACATAGAGTCCTAATACAAAGAGACCCAATAGATAGTGTCCCAATACATAAATACAATATCATAAAGTTTTGTTTGAAACATAACTACCTTATGAGGGGTAGAAGAGCCATACATAAGAATGATAATACGAGCTCATTTCTGGAATGATCTTCCTTAGTTGCTTAGCAAGAGAGAAAAAAAAAGTCCTATCTCTGGCAACTGATGGGGAGCACATTAAACAAGTCTTCCGAGCTTGATTTTTTTATAAATTTGTATTTTTCGGTCATGTACACACAGGTTCAGACATCAGTTGTTGAGCTGCTGATAAGCCATGCCGAGGATGTTGGGCTGGTGGAGGAGATGCTGGTAGAGAGGACAGCCTACATGTCGGAGGTGTTCAGCACAGATGATGATCTGGATGCCAGTGAGGACAACCTTGAAGATACAAAAGAAACACAGAGAAAAGAAAAGAAACGAAAGAGGAGTGGCTCTTTTCAAGGTACAATGTCAAAATATGTTTTATCATCAACAGTACAATAAGAAATGTTGGTGTTCTGCTCACTATCTTTCAAATATTGGTATTGTTTTGGCCCCTTCTTGAGATATTTCAGATTTTTATTGACTTTATAAAAGGATAAAATCACTGCTTGTGTCTTAATTCAATGTCTTGACATAACATGTGGCATATCATAAATCCAGCCATCTTTCTTACAACATTGATTGTCTTCATTTTCTTATAAAAATCAAATGGTAACTATGGAAAACACCTTCTTTTCTCTGGTTTTGTCTAGCATTATTTTTTCAAACCCTCTGGTTGAACAAAGAGATGAAAGAAAACATCCATTATAGAATTTGGGATTATATTAAAATAAGAAGAAGATAATATGTTGTTAGTAAATTTGGTTGATAAGTTTGTGAAAGTTAACAAAAAGAAAATTTACAATATGCCATTTATAATAACCGGTATCAAAAAAAGTAATTTGGCTGTAAGTTTAGAAATTGTAAAGTCCTGTGATCAAGCATAGTTTTATGACTTTCAGCATAGCTTTATGGCTATAATAATAATAATGGCCCATGTTTGTATCCTTTTTATGACATTTCCTCAGGTTTTGTGAGCAGCATAGCTCAGAGCATCAGCAAGTGGCGCCGTAGCCATGACGGCAAGATCAACACAAGTGGTGTCAGTCATGCAAGCAATGCAAGCCATGTGAGTAGCAGCAGTCATGGCACACATAGTCACAAGGATGATGGGGTAGAGGATCAGGGGAACCCATACCAGTTCTCAGCTACGGACACTACGCCAGTTGTTCGGCGGAAGAAACCTGTTCCAGCCTCTGAAGCCAGGGCATTCTCTGCATCAAAAAAGTAAGAGCTTTTTTAAAATGTTAAAATTGTCTAAGGTAAGAATTCCCCATTTTCATAATAAAATAAATGCTCCAGTTATCATCATTGTGGGAATTTATTTTCATATACTTTATTTACATTAGAAATATTCTAAATTTTATTTTTAATTTGCTTAATTTTAAAATTGTGCTCAAGCACTTTAAATCATCCATGTTTCATGTTTTCCAAAAAGTTTAAAAAAAAATATTTTTTCTTTACTTACTATATATTTATATTCTGAATACTTGCCCAGTGAAAAGGGAGGTAAGGTGAAATTTGAATAGTTAGAGTAATGGCCCTTTATGAATGAAAAGAGGTAATAAGGGTTTAACACTGCACATAGGAAGAGCAGACCTCAGCTAGGCTCAGTCCACCATATCTGTTTTTTATTTTAAATTTTCATTGAACTAAAGTTTTTATTTAATAGTGATTTCTTTAAAAAAATTGTTGAACTAAAGTTTTATTTTCATTGGGATATTTTGGAAAAGGATTAAACATGTTGCTGTTTAAATAAATTTTAAATATTGCTTGAACACCGGCTTCTGACTACATGAAGGAAGTACATTTTTACAAATTTTTAGATTTGAAAAGATACATCTATTACACATTTCTTTTCATTATCAAAAAATTATTGTGCAAACTTTTGGAACAAAAGAAGTTATATTTTAAAAATTTCTTTTCAGAAATGTTGCTTTTGACCAATTTTACTTAGGCCGCTTTAAGGCAAGACACTGTCTTCTATAAAGATTAAATGGTAGTGCTAATCTAATAGGAGCATGTATCCTTGGATGGCTTCCAGTTTCCTGTGAATGTTGGCATCATATGATGCCTTTACAGGAGTCCGTGTAATCTCTTTCAAATAAGATATTAATGTCCTTAACATTACTTAGGAAGTGTAAACATTGTTAAACCCCCAAATCAATGGTCACACGGCAAGGGTTCGTGTCCCAGTCGGGGCAAGAACTTTTTAAATGTTGATGTCTTCCTGCTGATCTGCAGTGTGCCAGTGATTCTAAGCAGACATTTGTCAAGGGTCCTCCTAAACATATAAAAGCTGGACATTGCAATGACTATACCTGTGTTGCTGAGATGGGTCTCATAAACTAAACACAACTCTGTAAAAAATATTGCAGGTTATTTTATTTACAGTAACTTAATGTTTCTATATGATCACTATAAATCTTGATAAGCGTATGTCTCTTATAAATATCCTGACCAGTAAAGGATATGTTCTCTGCCCAACCATTCATTCTTCAAAAGGGTTAATCAATGGCAAATAAAAGACTGATCAGGGCATCAATCGCTGTAGTGATTGCTCTAGTTCTTATTGTTTTTAAACAGGTAAAGATTTTAATGTGCAAGAAAATGTGATCCGTTTCAACTGTTTTCTGAGCAACATGCACGTTCTACCGTTAGCCTTTTTTCAGCAGATTACTAATACTTGTTTTCTTGTGTCTATAGGAAGGCCATCTTGAACAATCTGCCCCAGCAGTCTGCGCTAGCAAGTACGCCCTACACACCTGCCTCAACAGTGAAGAAAAAAGCAGTCCCAGGTGTGTTTTAGTTTACCTCAAATACTAAAAAAATGAACAATACAAGATAATGACACATTTGTCATTTAAACACGAATCATATTGTCACGGTACCAAAACTGAAGTTCTCCAAAATTTGTTTATTTATTATTTCACTTTTTTTTTTAATATGTTTCTTATTTCATTAATAAAATTAAAGAATTTTATTAACATTGTTTATGAGTACAGATACCTGGTAAGTTTTTAGCTCATCTGAGCACAATGTACTCAAGGTGAGCTTTTGTGATACTGCTTCGTAAGTCGTCTGTCGTGCGACATTCACATTTTAGCTTACGAACACGCTGGAGGCCACAGTTTTTATCAGACTTGGTCAGAATGTTTATCTGCATGAAATCTTGGATGAATTCATTATTGGGTCAACAGGGGTCAAAAAAGTAGGTCACTAAGTAAAATTTTAGGAAAACTTGTGAACACGCTAGAGACCACATTTATAGGCCAATCTTCTTTAAACTTGATCAGATTGTTTGTCTGCATAAAAGCATGATAAGTGTATTATTGGGTCATGTGGGATCAAAAACTAGTTAACTAGGTCACATTTTAGAAAAAACTTGTGAAAACACTTAGAGGCCACAATGATGGCCCAATCTTCACCAAACTTGGCCAGAATGTTTGCCAGTATAAAATCTTACATATGTTTTGAAGTGGGTCATGTGTATTCAGTAGGTTAGTTGGTAAAATTCTAGAAAATGTTATCAACCCAGTAGCCACACTGATGGTCCAGTCTTCACCAAAGATTTCTTAAGTAAATAACTATCAATTACTTGATGAGTCGAGGTAAAAGTCTTTGACCCTAGGTGGGCAATTAAGGGCCATCATCGCCATTTTGTTTATAAATGCCAAACATAAATAGGAATAAATATCAAAATAAGATAACATAAGGAAATATTTTGCATTGAAAGGTATGTGTTTTGCAAACTTAAATAAATCATTCAGTTAATAACCTAGCATTGCATTAATTCCGAGGTTAGTAGAGTATATTGTTCCTCATGCTATGCTTAGTCTGCTAAGCAACTTATTGTTCAGGCTTTTTTAATAGTGCAGATCCTGCTTTCTCTGATCAGGATCTACACAATTTGCTCCAAGATGCCATCAAAACATCTTGTTACCTGTGTGTGTTGTTGATTGGAAGATGACACAAATTGCTAACAGGACATGAACAAATGTAGCATGATAGGGGCCCGCAATTACACTTCAGTGCACTACATTCTACTGAAAACAATCTGCTCATTAGCCAAATTGTCCGATGCGCGAGCCAGGGATTTAGGTTATGGGCAAGTCAAAGTTTCAAGCAACTTCGTTGATAGGGCAAGAGAAAATTTGAAACCAACCCGTTTCTTTCCCTATCTGCACTTGAACGTTGTCCGTACTCAGTACACATACACAGTGATAACACTCTAATAATACATACATCACTACAACAATTGTTTCTCTTTAACTGGTTAGCCCACTCTTTGATCAATGTAAGAAATTGCCATAACTTGAGTATTAGCATTAGAAACATATTTACTCAGCTAATATGCCAGTCTATTGTGCACAAGATAAACAGGCTGTGTCTTTGGAAAATTCAACCCATTAGAAGGGTATGTAGTGCTTCTTATGATTCATATAATATTTTCTATATTAACATGTCTAATTATGTTTAATTTCAATTACTCCCACAAGGCATTTCACATTATTTAAAATTGTGGAGCCTTAAATTCTTGGAAATATTGGCCATGGCTTTAAATGTCTGCATTTGTACCAACAAAAGCCTGGGCCATAAAACAAAGGAATATAAATGGAAAACATAGAAACTTTTGTGAACACTCTTTAAGTTCTTGATGACTAAAAGTAAATTTGTTTGCATGCATAAAAGAACAAAAAACATACTCAGGTAGAAAATGACATTAGAACTTCAGCTTGTAAATTGTCAGACTGCTCAGACTCTTACCCTATCAATCCCAGTTGGGGATGGAGGTGTGGGCGGTCAAGGCCTTTTCTTTCATATGGGAAGGAAGTCTTCCAGCTGACCTACAGTGTGCTGGTCGTTCTACCCATATATCTCTGACGTCTTTCTTTACCAATAATTAACTGGCCGACGTCAATATGACCTTGCCAATATGATTTAACAAAACCCCAAATCCTGATGCAACAGAAATATTTTTCAGTGGAGATTCTGCTTAAGAATTCATACTGTTCACAAACTAACTTAAAATAATTGTAAATTGTAGTCTGCAAATACCTCAGTCAGGAAAGACGTTTGAGCTTGAGCAAAATCTCAATTAAGAAATATTTCTGCTTGTGTGGCTAGCATGTCACTGTAATGACCCTATTTGTTTCTGTTGACCATATTTCATTATTGTTAAGTGTTTTCGTCTAGTTATAGGTAACCCTATTGCAGGTATGAGGCGAGGGATGATGCAAGACACTCCCAGTATCCCACCCAGACCTTACCAGACCCCGAGACAGAGTATAAAGACACCTAGAAAGAAAATAAATCTCTTCAGTCCTGCCAGTACAACCAAGAAGAAAAGGTAAATAAGCCAGTCCCATCTCGTCTAGTTTTGATCAGCATATTTAGCTAAATTTGATATGCATGTTTTCTCAGTTGTTCCTTAGGCACATTTTTTAATTATTAGTTTTTGTATGGCATGTTTTTCTTATAGTTTTATTCCATTTTATATTTTCTTCCTTTTATGGTAAGAAATCAAATATGTAGCAATAGGAAAGTTAGTAGATGTGCATCATTGCTTTACACATATGTGAAAGTCAGGTAAATATGCCAGCATGATATATGCTCCACACAACCTAACACCAATGATATAACACATCTTTAGCTCAGCAATTTATCATAAATGCACCACTTGTCATTTAAATATTCTACTGTTTACAAAATTGTTAGTGCACTAGTACTTAAGGATGGTACCCGACAATTTGCTTATATTAAATTCATTTTTTACCTGCAATGATAGCAACTCTTGTCTTTTGGTATTTGAGAATGATAGCTGCCTTTAGATATGGTCTTGTTTTTAGTCAATATGAATTTGATTACAACTTTATTGGTAGGATAGTGCACATCGTAAAATAATCAATCTGACTTTTTCTCTTCTTTTAAATGCAATGCGTATTTCCTTTTTGTTCTTTGACAAAAAACAATTCACTGAATTATTGTTATTAAACACTATTTACTCATTCATATCCCTTGATAATACTATATTTTATTTATATGTTTGTGGCCATGCAGTTCCAAACTCCTGCTGGCTGGATCTAAAACTAGCTAAATATGCTGCTTAGTCAGAAATAGTATTGACCCCCACTGACATTATGTTTGTGGTATTACAAAGCAACTTCCACACAAATTCAGTACATCAACAAGCAGATTTAATGGAGACCTTTTGAGTTAGCCATAGATTGTTTGTATTTTGTTCTATGTTATTTCTTGCATAAAGTCCCAGATACCACCGGATAAAAATCTAAAGCCATATGACTGACTCCAGTCATTTTTGTCACATCATTTAAAAAACTCAATTTGTGAATTTTTCTCATTAAACGTATGTCTTTGTTATAGTCCTAAGTTAAATTTCACCATTTGCCTTCTTTTTCTTAATAGGATGCCTGTATTTCCCACTCTTTGATCAATGTAAGAAATTGCCATAACTTTGAGTATTAGCATTAGAAACATATTTACTCAGCTAATATGCCAGTCTATTGTGCACAAGATAAACAGGCTGTGTTTTTGGAAAATTCAACCCATTAGAAGGGTATGTAGTGCTATTACTTAAAAAAGTACCAACAAAAGCCTGGGCCATAAAACAAAGGAATAAAAATGGAAAACACAGAAACTTTTGTGAACACTCTTAAAGTTCTTGATGACAAAAAAAATTCACTGAATTATTGTTATTAAACACTATTTACTCATTCATATCCCATGATAATACTATATTTTATTCATATGTTTGTGGCCATGCAGTTCCAAACTCCTGCTGGCTGGATCTAAAACTAGCTAAATATGCTGCTTAGTCAGAAATAGTATTGACCCCCACTGACATGTTTGTGGTATTACAAAGCAACTTCCACACAAATTCAGTACATCAACAAGCAGATTTAATAGAGACCTTTCGAGTTAGCCATAGATTGTTTGTATTTTGTTCTATGTTATTTCTTGCATAAAGTCCCAGATACCACCGGATAAAAATCTAAAGCCATATGACTGACTCCAGTCATTTTTGTCACATCATTTAAAAAACTCAATTTGTGAATTTTTCTCATTAAACGTATGTCTTTGTTATAGTCCTAAGTTAAATTTCACCATTTGCCTTCTTTTTCTTAATAGGATGCCTGTATTTCCCACTAAAAGGTTACAATCGATGTTGTTTGAAATACACTTCAGTTTTTATTCAATTGTTTAAAAGGTCACTTAGGCGGAAAAGTATATTTTTAAAAGATGTAATCTTGGGAAGCATCAATTTTGTAACTATTGAAATTAAGGGCTATTCCATCTTATAAAAAAAGTTTTAAATTTTTTTGGCAGTAACTTTTAAAGTTATTTCGATGAAACATATATCTGTTTCGGAACAGCGATCAGATTTGTAATACATGTAAAATGAAAAATAAATAAGTTATATTTGGGATGCCAAGATTGTGTATTAGACCATTTTTAACCAATGGACCAAGATTATGTACTTTGGTATTTATTCTGAAATTGTTTTTGTGCCTGATATAGCAGCATTTTACTTTCATTGCTTTTATCTTTTGACTTGTTTCATTTTAAAATTTGTTCCTAACAATGTTCTCTATGATATGTAGGCATTCACCACACTGAAGATAACATTATTATTTTTTATACACAAATCGGATCCTGACCTTGATGCAGAAATACATTGCCTGTGCTTCATAGTGTTTGATGACTACTGATTTGACTTATATGGGGGGCACCTGTGGCATAGTGATAGAATTGCCAGTTTGCAATTCCTCTGACTGCTTAGCCTCTTACCGCATGGGTTCGGGACCCATTTGGTGCAAAGAACCTTATGTGGGAAGGTCTTTCAGCTGACCTGCGGTTATGGTGTCATTGACAGGAAACTGTCGCTAAAGTACACTTTTTAATTGTTATCAATTTATGGTGTTAATTACATATCAACAATTTGCTGCACAAGATTAAAGTCAATATTGGGGTGGGGTAAATCCTTAAAAGATTTCTGATAATCATGTTTTGCAAAAGTTGGTTTTCTTAAAATACTGCTTACTGGTATTTTGTCATCAGTAGTTTTTTCATGCTTACGGCATCAGAAATTCTTGGTTATTGCAGTAAACGTATGACAACTTCTGTCTGTGTCGGGTAAAAATGATAATATTGACCATGCGGATATGTTGAAAAAGAGATTTGAATCCAGTTTTTATGAGTTAGGTTTATAGTAATAGTATACAGGTTAATGCTGGGGCATAATAGCATACCATAAACTGCAGTCCCATGTAAATATGCATCTTGCTATATTCACACAGGTATTCTTCCACGGGTCACTTACCTGTTCCCTCAACTACCAAGAAGGGTAAGACCAAGAGCATCCTACGCAGGCTAAGTGGCAGTAAAGGGGACCAAATGCAGGTAAGCTTATGTCTCTAAAGGGTAGAACCCTATTTTGATTGGAATGTAAAAAACATTTAAATGCATGTTTATGCTTGTTAATATATGAATGATCTTAAACATTTGCATAAACAATATGTATTGTGCCTTTATTTTTGTTAATTTTAAGTTATTTTTTGCATGCACTCAATTTTTTTCTATTTTTTATCTATTATTTTGAAAGTCTAATTCCATTCTTTGCATTAAAAATATTTAAACTTGTTATAAACCTGTCGAAGACCGGCTGTATTATGGGATCATTCCCCTTTGTTTTATTTTCTTGTCTGGAGCATAACTCCAAAACGAATAAATCTATTGACTTGAAACTTTGGTGGATAGATCTCAATGAGATGGAGCGCAGTGCACAATAATCATCACTCTGGACTTCATAATGTTGGAGTTATTGCCCTTTGTTTTCAGTCTACAATCATGCCAGAGTGCATTGCACAATAGTGCACAGCAATTTGGAAGATTAAAGATTTTTTTTATGTTATTCTACTTTAATTTCAGTTTTTCTTGCAATAATCCAGAGTGCAGTCCAAAACTTTGCCATACTGCATTGCCCAAGAGTGCACAGCAGTTTGTTTCAGATTGCTCTATTGACTTGCATATTTTGCTCCGCCTTGTAGTGCTCTTGTTTTCTTACTTGTGGTCAGGTATAACCATTCATCAAAGCTTTGTTATGCACGTAAAACAGTTGTACGATTCAGTTATAATACATTTATTTACATGTTTTTCCAGGGGTTGCAGAGTACCAGCAGCCAGCAGATCGGTGAGAGACTAGCCACTAGCCCCAAGTATACAAGCTGTGGATCGCTTCAACGAAGTGACACCACAGACAGTCTTGAACCCGGCACTGACAACATGGAAGATGACACAGCCCCAACGATCAGATGCCAGAGTGCATCCTTCACTGCATCATCTCTTTATGACAAATCAATTATTTCTAACGGGGATGAAGAGACAAGGTCGCTGAATGAAGGCTTCATCATGACAGCCGATGACAAGGAGGTTGACATCTCACGGATTATGTCCGAACCTGTGATAGCAGGCTCTCTAGAGTCTGGGGACTATGTGTCCCGGGCAAGCAAGACTGTCAAGGAGAGTCTGTCAGACAGCACAATGAACCAGAGCAAGTTTGAAACACCAACCAGGTCAGTCTCGGCGGAAAGCATCCTGGAAACAACTGCAAGAAATTCAAGTTTGAAACGTGGTCGACCCAACTCAATAAAGGCTGGACTCCTTCAAGGTGATCAGAGGGAAGTACAGAAACTTCGACGCAGTTTTGGTCTTGATAAATCTGAGATTGGTTATCCTGTGCCAGTATCTGTGGCAGATGTCTCGGACAGTGAACACTTCATTCAGCTGCAGAACAGTTTTGATGACTATCTCAACAGTAAGTCTCCACCACCTCTGGCTACTGAGGTATCTATGAGCCATGAGGAAGAAGACATGGACAAATCACCTGGCTCTGTATCTCGCTGCAAGTCAACTGTTACCTCCACATCCAGCCTTCACTCCAATACTGGAACGACAAAACTGAATGAGGCCACCACTGATGGTTATGATTGTGATGATGAAAACTCAGAGGTTGGTTTTTCAACAGGTCTTGATAGAACAGATTCCCAGATGTCAGTTAAGGAAGCTAAGCTGGCTGATGAAGCACACACAATACCCAGTTCTTCAGTTGTTCACAAGACATTGGCACAGCAGAAGCAGGAAAGCAAGGACAGTTTACTTAGTCAGACCTCATCTTACCTATCGCCAACATTGCCAGTCAAGGAGCGTGAAATGACCAGGTCTATATCAGGGGACAGTGGAAAAGGCTCACTGTGTGAGGAACCCATTGATGACTCATCGCCTTCAGAACCCAAGAGCAGCAAAGACACTACTGTCAATGTTACCTTAGCAGATACTGATTTTCTGGATTCAACAACTAATCTAGAGACACTTCCATCTAGTGTGTTTACTGGGAAGAAATCCGTGTCCACCCAGGATCTTAAAACAGAATGCGACTCCACACCAATCAGAGTTTCTCGATCCAACAGTGTCCTGGACAGTAGTATTGCACAGAGAAAGATGAACTTCAAACCCAACTTGCAGATCTCAGCAGAGACCCACAAACTGTTGGCAAGGGCTGGTTACATCAAGGATAAAATTCCCCAAGAAAAATTTGATGATTTTGCAGTACCTGGCACTCTTTCCTTTCCATTCATGAAAGAAGCAGAATCTATAAATCCCAGGCGTGAAAGTATAATTGCATTACAGAAAAACAACGCAGGATATGTGATGAATAATGTCAGGCAGTTTGACAAAATCACTGAAAGTGACAAAGAAGACAAATTCATGTCTCCATTTAGATTTCCCAATTCCACAACACGACGAAGAGGGGTCTCGCCTATGAAGATTTCAGCAATTGTCAAAGGCAAAGATGCCTCACAGCTCAGACAGTCACTGAATATGTCAATGGAGAAAGTTTCTGCAGGCACTGCACGTGTGCCCATCTCAACCCACATGGTGAAACCTTCAGATCCAGAAAGTCTGAATGAGATGATGGAAAGGAACCAGGCTAGTGCAGGTGGTACTGGATTGAAACGACGCCCAAGCATCTATTATGCAGACAAGGAAGGTGTGTCCCCCCCTGTCAACAGATTCAAGAGTTTGATGAACAGCACGAGCGAGGCAGACTCCAGTATGATGGAGACCACGCTTACAGATGAAGTCTTTAACTCATCTCTTCAAGAAACTATCAAACGGGTTTGCACGCCTCTGAGTGAAAAGTATAAGCAAAAATGCAATGCAGATCGTGTTGAAAAATCAAATAAGGAGAATACTGGAAAAACAATGCCTGAAATAAAACAAACAGTTCTTACAACTCCTAAGAGAATTGACACAGGGACTTTGAGAACTGCTACAAATAAGACACCAATAGATGTGTTGAACTTGAAGTGCACAAGATCCCCTCGGTCTCCGATCAAGCCTCTGAAGCGACTCGGATCGTCGCCTCATTCACCCAGATGCAAGCATGTTCATTCACCCAAGCTGGGCAGGAGTCGGCAACCTCTCCTCTCTACAATCTCTAGTCCTAAAGAAGAGTTGAATAACTTATAACTTGTACAACTTTTCTGTTTTTTTTGTACCTACATAATCTTGTACATTAAATAATAAAAAGAATCATCAGTTTAAACTGCTTCTAACAATCAGCTGCAATGATCTCGGGTGTTGTTATCATCATTGTTCAGAATTACTAACAATCTACTGTCAGTGATCTCAACACGTGTATACCATTTATATGTGATTACTTAACAAAAATCTGCTACATATGTGTAATTTCAATGTCTCAGTGGACTGTTAATCAATTTGTCGTTACTGTGCATCAATGTATCAAGATTTTATCTCTTTGAAAGTATTTATTCAGATAATAGTTATGTATGGTTGCAAATTATTCTCTTGTCAGTTTGTTGTTTTAAATAGTGTTTTTTATATTTTCATTTTTTATTGATGGTAACTAATACAGGGTAGGATTAATTTTAAGTAATTGAAAGTAATAAATGTGTAAGTACTTATTATATTTTAAAAGTTATGTGTTGACATTTAAATTTAAGAAATTACAAATGGTGTTGAAAGTAAAGATACTTTATCATGCTGCAGGATTTTTAGTCTAGGTGTAAAAAGTATGTATATGCTTAAACCCTGAAAATTTACATGTTGAGAAAGTGTGTCCTTTTTAGTGATTGTAGCATGTTTGCATTTCTTAATCATTAAAAACTCATTTAATTTTATTCTTTTTTTTCTTTTCAAACATCATATGCTCCCAATATATAAAAGAACTGATTTGCTAATGTTAGTTAAGTAGATATACAAAAGGACATTATGACTTAAACAAATGAATGCCTCTATTTTTTTCTGGAGCTGAGTAACATAATTGATACACTGCTTATGTGTTTCCCTCCATGTGCTGGTTCACATCAATAAACACATTTGTTTTGCTCAGATCAGCAAGCTTCTGCATCAGTCTGATCTGGATCTATGCTTTTTGCTGCTGTGTTTGTAGCCATGTCTAAGCACCATCACACCAATTCTTAACACAAAGATGCATCATAAGGCTTGATAAAAAAAAACTTTCTGTGTAAATGACCGAAAAAATGCGGATTTTATTGTTAAATGTTGATATATAGTTAGCCCCTCTGTAAAAAAACGTCTTAATTATACCCTGCAAATGTACTCCCTTGCTTTGTACTTTTATTTGAATCTTGTTTTTGTTTAAAACCTGTAACTGTTCTGTATGTGTATGGGACATTATTGTAAAAGTTAAAGGTGCTCTGTCAATGAACGTTAACTGACCTTGTTGCTGTGCAAGGTACAGAATGGTCATTTGAATGTTTTATGTAAAATATTTGTACATAATGTTTATTATGTTTTACTCGTAAATTTGTGAAGTGTCGGTCTATTTATTATCTTTGAATTAGTATTTTAAAACTTTTGTCTTTTATGATTGTTATTAATTGTGTACTGTTTCCAACTGACTGTTTTTTTAGAATTTAGTGTTTTTTCAATATTTCCCTTTTGAAAATGAAGTGTTTGTACTGCATACATAAATCATGTTTCAATTACCATTCTCATTCTTTTTTTATCATACTCCAATTTAATTTTTGAATGTCAATTTAACAATCAGCCCCATATGATTGCTGTTCACCGATTAGATGCTTGAGAATTAGCTCAGGCATGCAGCTATTTAACCTCGGGCTTTGTGCTTAGTTTTCCCACCCAAATGTATTAATATTTAATCTCATGACATTTTTTTTTTCAAAAGTATCTGCTCACCATTATTTTACAGCAAATCATGCTGGGGGTTTTATGGGTATAAGTTTTGGTAGTTGCTTTCATTTGTCATTGTGATATTTTTTATTGGCCAGCCTTAATTCCCACCAGTTCTTTTATCTGCTCCTTCTTAAAAAAACAACTCTTTCTATAATGTATCTTCCTTTCTTCGCCCTCTCTGCATGTATAGCCTAATCAATAAAGATAGATAATATCTTATATGTTAGTTGTTTGTTCATAACCTGTAACGAAGAAATACCTTTTACTTTTATTTTAAAGAAATGTAAAAAAAGAAAAAATGTAAGAAGCTTGTTTAAAAATGTTAAACATTGGCAGTATGTGAAATTTATTTTTTATAGTTTTACCAACTACCATCATTCTAGTTTCCTATAAATAATAAGGAGCAGTTCAGTATTTTACTTTTTACCTTGTAAATTTTGTCCTTGTATTGGATTGAATAATGAGAAAGGAAAATAGTACATTATTTTTTACTCTGTACATAAACTACAAAATAATACATTGCACATTTATTTACTAACATCTCTGGTATTGGTAACAAAACAATTTTGAAAGTGTAAAATTATTAAATCATTAACACAATATGTGTAACGCCTTTTCACACAGAATGTTACTATTTTTGATAAATTTAATTCATATTTATCAGACCAAATATGTAACTGCATTTTGAACATTTGTTTAATTTACAACAAATGGCCTAAACTTTTTCTGAACTTAAAAAAACAACAACTACATTTTACCAAAACATAGTACTAGCCTTTGAATTCTGTAAAAAAAAAGACCACACCTCACAAAATATAAACCATCTTCCAATGACAGCATACCATTAATGTTGAAATATAAATCTAAATGAAAATAAAAAGGGAAAGAATCATGCTCTTTCAATATTTTATCATATAATCTTACATTTAAGTTAAATTATACATGCCTGGAGGAGTAATCAATTTAAGTCAACTAAACATGTCTGCAGAAAGTATTAAAGTCTAACAGGAAAAATCGACAGACATGAGAAGTCAGATTAAATTAAATAAAGCAACATGCATGAACATTTTTGATGATGCAATAAAAAACGATGACAAAAAATCAATGTACATATATGTTTTCTCCAATTAACATCATAAACACTGAATTAAAAAATAATGTCTTACTTTGCTCTTAGTATTTCAACAATGGAATGTCTGTTCTGATGAGGAAAAAATGAGTCTCTTGTGTCCTATTTAATTAGCCTATCAGCATTTAACATGCCCTGCTGAACAGAAATAAAATGAAACAGGTCTAAAAAGATTTACCTTTATTTTTAGTTAATTAGATCAATAGCATGTGTTGACATTGGCAAACAATTTTACTATTCTTACCCCATTTACGGCAGTGATTAGAAAAGTAGTCAATTATATGTAATAATTTCACTTCAAAATAAAATATAACATTAATAATGATTATTTAAAACATAAAAATGAGTTTAAACAAAATCAAAAACAGTCACACTTAGTTCTAACTTTTGAATGTATGGAATCACTATAAATACAGAAACAACAAATGTACATGAGTTTATGGTAAAACTATTCTACAATTTTTATTTTTCACGTCATTCAAATGTAAATGTATTTCCCTTAGTATAAACAGTTTATTTTTTAATGTTTTTTCAGACTTAATTTCCTCATTTAAATGACATGTGCCAGTACCCATTGCCTCTTCACCTAAGCGCTTTTTACGTAAGATTCATATAGAATGGCAGTGAGAGTTTCACACAAAGTTTCCATTTGAAGCCAATGAGACCCCTGGGACAAAAAGTATGATGCATCTGCCGCAGTGTTAAACATTGTTCCTTTGTGCAGAGGTTTGGCAATTCTTCACTCTAAAGATGACAACATCAAAAGCTGCTTTAATACTTTGGTCTGACTTGTCTCTCGGATTTCCCCGGCCAGGAACATCTCGTCTACAACACTGTAAACCTACAATACAGAAGAGTGAATTGATAAATAACATTTAGCGATAAATAACATTTAGCCTTAGCAATATTACAAACTCAAGACTTAGCTTATTAAATTCTAAAATAAACTTCTAACTTACTGTATGAAATATACACTGATTATTTTATGTCAACTATATAAGCTTAATAATAAATATCATCACTTTACAACATTTAAACATAAAAAGACAAAGAAAAATAGTAGTTTTTTTTTTATCAGAATCTAACAACATTAATAAGGGACACAAAACCAGAATATGTAAGTAAGCTTGGAGGCTTTTTACAGATCAATAATTCAACAAACATCATATTCAGAATAAATTATGTTTTAACTGTCACTGTTAATAAATGTTCTCATAGTAATGTAAAATATCAATAAGAAAAAAAGCAAATTCTTTTTTGGTCTATCTGTTTAACCTCACTTTTTAAACTTCTTTACAAGCGCCGACACATGAGAGCTGCATAAATGAACCACAAATGAATACCAAAAAGACTGGCATTGGTAGAAATTCTAGGTAACACTATATAATGTATTGTTCCTGTTTAATGTTTCTAGGTTATAACTGTTTCAAAAAAACATGTTTATTAAAGTCATAAACAATCAAAATTACTTTCCTTCAGTATTGGCATTTATAATGCATAAAAGGACCACTTGATCCTGTTAGTGTCTATAAAGTGAGAAGCTTTTTAATTAACGTACACAAACGGAGCGAGCAACTTCAGCCTTTGTGATGTCAATAATATATACTCTTTTGGTGTATTTATTCTCAAAAGTTTTTTTTTTTATAAAAACATAAATGATCAAAACAAAAAAAGAGTAGATAAATAAGAATAAATTACAATTACAACTAACCTTGTAGAAGTTGAAGACAAGATCTAATTCACAGACATTATGGAAATACTCATTTAAAACTTCAACAAAGTTATGGATGGCTTCCAGGTAAGCTAAATTGTTGTCATTGACATCAACACAGATGCAAAAGTACAGGCCTGCATATCGTCGATAAACTATCTTGAAGTTCCGGAACTGAAATGAAAAAATATAAAAAGATAATTTATAGACATGGCAATATATAATTATGTTGCTTTCTGCTATTACTAATCTACTTAAAATATATATAAAATGATAAATGAACAACAAAAGATTGAAGATTTTAAAAGGAATTCTACCATCTTGAGATGCTACATTCTGTTTGACACATCTGAAATATTTAATATTAGTTTCAAATAAGAGGAATAAATCTAATTTTATGTTGCCATATATCCAATAAATTTCAACAAAAACTTGTATTGCTGGTGCTTACTCAAATTGTACTCAGACAATTCTCATGAGTACCATGTAAAGGGCTTGAAAAAAGAGAAATAAAGGAGTTAGCAGGAGCTGTACTCCTCTCTGAGCTGTACTCCTCTAATCTAGGGCTCTATATAACACTTGGTCTACCAACAATGACCACAACTAAGCTATGGTGCCTCTACCCACCTCAACAAAATTAGTATGCTTGGCATCCCTGACCGTTACCACAGCATGTACTTCCTCAATAAGTTTCTGCTTTTCATCATCATCGAAATGCATATACCATTTGGCAAGTCTTGTTTTGCCAGCTCTATTCTGAATTAAGATGAACCGGATCTAAAGAGAAAAAGAAAGGAAATAAAACATATATGTTCATAATCTGTTAGCCATTGAACCTTTTCAGGTATTTGACTTACAGGGCTTTTTTAGCCAAATGAAGCAATTATAGTGTGGCCTTACCTGTGTTTAGCTCCAGTGAACACTTGGCATGATACCACACAATATTCTGATGCCGGGCCTTGAAACTACCCATATATTTTTCGAGCTAGTATGGGATCATAATGACTTTAGTATGTCTCTGGCAGTACCTGGAGCCACTGCTTCTAATAATGTGTACTGTTTAACATAGTTTATAGCATTATGACAGTCTACACTTTTTTTTTTGCTGAATAGTACCAGTCTATACTGTCTTACTAGGTGCTTTCTAAAAGATTAATTATTGTGTTTAAATATATGGGATGCCAATTTTAACAATACCTTGGCTGGAATGTTTTTTTCTGCTTTTTGTTTCATTGAGCCAACAAAATTATGGTCATATTCATGATGTCCAGCTACTTATTGGTAGGATGGGATTTGCCGGCATTTTGCAGATGATGTGCAGTGACATTTCTATTATTACAGCACAGGGGCACTTACGAGATGCCCAGGGACTGGACACGGCCAGTCCATTATACTGACACCAATGCACCAGGCATAATGCTGTTCCCTTAACCTCGAGTGCTAGGAGGGAAGCCACTACTAATAACTTTAAAGTCTTTGGTTTGACCTGGCTGGGGTTTGAACCCTTAACATCCCGATATGCGAGCAGACGCTCTACAGATAGAGGTATTGCGACTGGTACTTATTGGTAGAGGAAGACCCCCAGATTCATGCCTGGGAAGAACCAATGGTGCACCACAGGTTGGCTGGAAAATCTGTCCACATTCAATTTCTAGCTCTGATCAGACCCCAACCCATGCTGTGTGGAGCTGAGGAGTAATAATTCATTATCTTTAACTGGACCAAGGCCCTAAGTGGTTGAAATGTTTAAAATGTTTCATACAATGCTGTATTAAATCTTTTGTATGGGATAAACAGTTAATAAATTTGATAGTGTTAATGCATACAATTGTTTATCTCTTCTTCCACACTCCTGCACATTGCCATAATTAAATATCATTTAATGTGTAAATAGCATTCCACATCAACCTGTGTTTTTCACCAGTTAGTATATATTTCCTATTAGATAAATAATCATCATTAACACCAATTAAAGGTGGGATTTGCTGGCAATTTTTACAGACACTGTGCAGCAACATTTCTATCATAATAGCACAGGGGCACTTTTGAGGTGCCCAGTGAATGAACCCTGCCAGTCCATTATACTGACACCAATGAGTCAGGCGTAACGCTTTCCCCTTAGTCCTGAGCATTAGGAGGAAAGCCACTACTACCAACTAGAAAATCTTTGGTCTGGCCAGGTCGGTGTTTGAACCCGCGACCTCCCAATCAGCAAGCCAATGCTCTACCAATTAAGTTATTGCGGATATATTGTATTTTAATACATAAAGTAACATTTTACAACTTTTCTGAGAAATGTGTTTATAATTTAACATTTAATGTAAGAAAAGACTGTTTATAACATTAACCCTATTGTTAGACAGTACAAATTGTAAAAATGTATTGCTTTAAATATCTAGAAATTCCAAAATTAATAAAAAATCATGATGGGGAGTTCAGCTAAAACAGATATTGATGTCAGAGCTGATTTTGGATAATCAAATAATGAGATCTCAAAAGTAAATGATCAAACGGTTTTCTTAGTTTAAAAATAGCTCACTGTGCAATATGGTTCGGACTGGAAATACATTTTTTGTACTGACAAGCAAGGTGTTGTGCTTTACTTTTCACAGAAATCTTGGATGCCAATAAACAGTATTTCACTAGACATACTTCAGGTAACTAGAATTTATTTGGTTGCACGAAGTAAAAATGATCCAAACTGTCAGAAACAACCTTGTTTGATGTGATGAGTTCAGCAAAGCCCAGTGACCCTCCTAATCAATAATAAATTTGCAGAAATGGATAAGAAAATACATTCATTGAAATAGTGCTTAGTTTTTGCTTAAGTTAACTTCCATTTTAACACTTATTCCTGTTATTTGCACACAAATGGGAAATGATGCCTGCAAATTTTCTGTACATAAAATAAAAGAGAAGGCACACAACGTTGCATATTTTCTGTTTCATTATGAATAAATATCAACACTTGTTCTGTCAAGTAATTTTAGAATGAGTTTGACATAAAAAAAATTTGAATGTGTAAATTTGCAACAGAAAGTGTATTATGAAGTAAATGTATGTAACTTTTTGACATCTCTTTGATAACACAGTTTATTACTACTTAACTTTGTACTTCCTATATCCTAAATTTACAAATAATTTAAATATAAGGAAGTTTAGCTGAAAAATAATTAAACACAAACAGGACGATCGATGTTGACGGTCAAAGAAGCGGGCGCTATGTTACACGTAAATATTAATTAAAACAAATTAAATAAAAAGGATTATAAACCATAACTAAAATGTGTATTTCTCAACGGCAATTGTCATAAATTAGACCAAAGTTTCAAAGAACATGACAAATATTATTAAAAACATCAATTACCATTTTTACCGGAAACACTCCCCCTTTTTATTGCGCATGCGTTTTGCGGCACCCAAAACTTTGCGGTTATCGAGGAACATAGTTTTCGGTATCTTTGTACATATGAAAAATAAATTAATAACTATTATAACTAAATTTATAATAAACTACAAAATTGTAAATGTTTGAAATTATGTTAGAAGCTGAAAGGAAAGTACGGAAAATTCTGTCGTCAACGAGTTTTTCAAATTCAAAAGTCTACTGGTAGCCTGGTTCCCGAAACTTACAAATAAATTGGAATGAGATCATAAGTTAGAGAAGCGGGATTCAAAATAGCTGGTACAAAACAAATTCTTACTTTTCATTTTTCATGACCCACTGGACTAAAGTATAATGAGCATTGCCGTGTTTGTCCATCAGTTAAAAATTCTAAATAATCGAGCACGTCATGAAAAGAAGAGCTTTGTAAGTTTCTGCTGAATATTTCTTATGATTTAAAAAGGTGCATGTCCAATGGTGTGACGTTTTCATCATCTATTAATTGAATGACTGACTGTCCTTTATTTAAAACAACAACGACAACATATTTTATTTCATTATCACTCATTCTCAATAAGACGGTGCATTCTATAATTTAGGTTGTGAACAGCTTTTAAAGGCTCTTAATACGCAATAATATAAAGCTATCGGTATTTTCTGATGCAAAAATATAGTATGACACCTTTCACATACATTTGAAACAAAGTTCATTAACGATTTTTGTCAAAAGTCACATTGAATATACATTTTAGTAAGGTTCGTTACTTTCGTCGATTGAGTATATATCACTTTCTAAAGAAAGATGATCGAACACATGTTTATTCCAAGAGTTTTTCATTTGCATATCACAATCCGGTATATTAACGATTCGCCACAATAACGATTCGCCACATAACGATTCGCCACACTTATATAACGATTCGCCACAGATGAATAATGAATAATAATGTTGATTATTGTGAGAAAGCTAATGTGAATATTTATTATTTTTAATAAAAATAAGTCATCGAAACGTTAATGAACCACATGTACTGTTGTCTTACCAATCAAGAAAGTTATTCACACTTTTTCAATATGTCGTCATCTTTTATAAAGGGAGAGTTATCATCGTTAAAAGTTTGTTATGTTTGCACTTGTCAATTAAGTGGCCGATTCCTGTTAATTAACCCCGAAGAATTCCTTTAATTAGAAACTAATGTTCTCAGTTTGTCAAATAAGGGACCGACTCCTTTTAATTATTCCCGAAGAATTCCTTTAATCAGAGAGGAATGTTTGCAGTTTGTCAATGTAATAACTTTGGTTATCATTGTTACACGTTTGTTTGTAAACAAACAAATTTGAGCGAAGTATCACGATTTCATATAAATTAGCGGACAACCTCACCACCATCACATATCCAGAAAATGCCAGCTCCTCCGTGCATCTTCTGTTTGAGACGTATCTACAAGAATTCGCGTGCTGTAACATGCGACAGATGTCACAGATGGCATCACATTAAATGTGGAAATACAGGTACAGAGGCACTTCATATGAGCAATGTACAAAATAAATATTTAAAAATTGCACACAAATGCAACATGTGCATCTTAAAAATGAATTACAAAAATATATTGTTATATATACTAAACCTGACGTAAATGTTTGCGGTATATATTATTTTTAATTCAACCTTTATAATCCATAAAAAATATTTACATCTTAGCATATTTTTTCTTTATCCAGGTATCTCCGACCAGGAATACGATGCCGCTGTCAATGAAAGTCGAGATCTACAATTTACTTGTATTGGGTGTCGGCTTGAAGAAGCAGATATGGAGACAGATGAGCCATCGATGGAAGCAGATGTCTGTGGAGCATCATCCCACATTGATGTACCTGTCAACTACAGTGATCTGGCCGTACCAGAGGGAGAGAGTACTAGATTCTCAATCGCCTCTGTGATGCTACGAGAAGAAATCAACGAAGACTTCTCCGACGATACACAGACATTCGACGTCACCAGACCAGACAGATCTATGGTAGTAGAGGAAGCTGAGATGTCTCTAGAAGACAACACAGTTACTGAGGTATTACCCAGCGCAGATGTCACGTACGAAGTTCATAGTTAAAAATAAAACAGTGTTTACAAATTGTCGCTCAAACCAAGAAAAACTAATATCTATATTACTGTTATGTAATTAAGGGAGAATGAATAATTGTGTTTACAACTAAACGCTGTTTTAATAGCTTAGTTATAACATGTTAAAACATGTCTAATGTAAAATATCATTTTTTTTCAATTAAAATGAGAACGGGTTTGCAATCTTTAATCAGTTCTGTTTTTTAAATGGTTCGATTTAAGGGTGTTAGGTTTGTTACCCAATTTTATGCATAAACAGTTTGATTTATTTAATGGTGAGTAAATCCTTCAAAAGAATGCACAGTAGTGTTAATTAAAAGAAATAAGTATAAAGCTGACTATTAAATAACACCTAATAAATGGACTTAAATCTCGAAGTGTAAGGTTCGTTTTGTAAGGTTAATTACCAGGCCATGGCTAGAGCTGTTTAATGCATTCAAATCTACAGTGACATGTTTGTATACATCATTATTTTATCACGAATGACATCAGAGATTGAAGCACGTGGTGTATCTGCCATTTTACACACATTTTGTTTGGGGATAGTGTCGTGTTGTTGGAGCAGATTGACAGCCTGACAAAGTAAGACTTTTTCTTAAGACTGATTTTATGTTAAATTACCTTTTGCATTTCAATTGATCGTAAAATGAAAGCATTTAATAGTAATGTACAATATATGCATAGCAGATTGAAAATTATACATCATATTTTTGTGTAAAGGATGTGAAATGTTTGTGTCATTGGTAACGAACCTGAATCATCATTAGTAATGATGGTAAATGCTGTTAGCAATGTAATTAAAATTCGATTAATTTATAATCAAGTTCTTACAAGATTTTTCTTGATTTTCATTCATAACAGTATTTAGAAAGCACAATTTTAATATGCATATTCCAGCATGTAAATATTTAAGGAAGGAGTTTTGCCATTTGTTAAAAGTAAAACTGTTTCATGTATTCATTTACATCATTGCTTATTAATTTTCTTGAAAATAAAAGCAAAATGTCATATTTCACAACACAAAATGCGTTTTCACATTAAAACGCATTATAAACTTTGCAACCTTCTGATTAAGTTTTAGTAAGATTTGTTACTGCTGGTAATGAACCTTACAAAACATGTACTTTTGTTCCTGTAACACAGTTAAGCTTACTTTGCATTTTAGAGAGAAGATATGGCAAAAACAGCAAAAGAAAAAATGAAAATACAGAGCCTGTTTAAATACGATCCACAGAGGTATGCATTATACCTGGCCAAAGCAAGGGAATGAAAGAAAAGGAATTGCACACTGGTGGACCAATTGACAAAGCAAGAGAAGATGGATCATACAGCCAAGACAAAGGAGTATGTCCGCCATCATAGAAAAAAGAAAAGAATTGAAACGATTAAAAAAATTAAAGGTCAATTAGCAGAAGGAGATACACCAGGTGTCAGTCACGAGAATGAATTCCAGACACAGGAATCATCTACTGCTACCCCTCTTATCGTCAACATGCATTTTCCCCATCGCAAAAATGGACCCAGAAAATGCAGAGCTAAAACGCCTGCCAAGAAACTGCGGGAATTAAACCATTTGGAATAAAGAAATACAAGAATAACCAGAGGAGCCTGCAACATTTAAAACAGTCAAAAATTCAACCAAGAGCAGAAAAGACAGAGGATGTGATGACAGACGAATTAAGAACACCTAGAAGTAAAACCATGCAGATAATGGCCACAGCAGGGATTAATAAAAAGCAAACATGTAGAAATCAGGAAGCAACTCCTTTTTGCAAATGTTGTTGAGAATCAGCTGAAAACCTGCCGCAGCAGCATAAAACGAAGTGAAATTGGGGCATTGCGTGGTTTAATAGGTGGGAAGATTCTTAATAAATACTGCTTTGCGAAAACTGTTAGTAAGTCAATAGGACTTGGACGAAACAGGTTAGGAAAAGTTGCAGCTTGTCTGTCAAATGTCCATAATAGAAAACGGCAAAGGGAAATAGAAAGATACAGATCAAGAGTGGCAGAGTTTCTATCGCGAGATGACAATTCAAGATGTAATCCAGGAAAACAAAACAAGCTAAAAGTAGAAGGAACTAATCGCCAAACACGAATACTGACAGATTACTTAAAAAACTTATACAGTAAATTCCTTGGTGAAAATCCAAATGCAAAACTGTCATTGGCATCATTCGGCCGGCCCATATAAAATTGACAAGATTTATATCCCGAAGCAGTTGTCTGTGCACAAAAACATCAAGATGTTGCCTTATGCACTCAGGCGATGAAAAAGTGTGGAGTAAGTGTTCCTCTAAATCCATAAATCCAAAGAAATTCATCAGTGAGCCAGGAAATGGACAATATGACAGCCAACACACCAGACGAAATCACTTTTGGCAATTGAAAAGGGTCACTGTGGAGGAAAAGGGAAGAAAGAAAATGATTATGACAGTTTTCTCTTGCACAATGCAGAAAGAGGAATTCCTTAAGCACATGGCGGTCCAAATTGACAAATTCAGGGAGCATGTTTTCAGGGTTCATCATCAGTACCAGGCATGTCAGACAATCAAGCAGACTCTGCCCCAAGATGAAGCTAACATGATTATGGACTTCGCTGAAAACTACTCATGTAAAAGCATAGAAGAGGTTCAGTCCGCCTACTGGAACCAGGGTGCAGTTACCCTTCACCTGGTGGTAGTTTATTAAGGACATTTCAGGAGACCTACTGCACAAAAGCATCATAGTTGTTTCAAATGAGATGGGCCACAACTCAGCTACAGTTTTGAGTTATACTGACCACATTGTACCAGAGGTGAACCTTTGTGTCCCATCTATCAGGAAGGTACAATACTTTACAGACAGTCCTACATCTCAAATCTCAATACCAAAACAAGACTGTATTCAATGTCATAGCTAACCATGAGTTATATACAGATACAAAGCAACCTGGAATTACTTTGACGCAAGCCACGGAAATGGACCTTGTGACAGACTAGGCGGAACTGCAAAGAGAATGGCAGAAGATGCAGAAAACACATGCAAAGTTACCATCCAAGATGCAGGTGAATTCTTTAAATGGACACAGTCACCAAGTTGTTCCATGAACATAGTGAAGTTCTTGTATGTTCCTTCAACGCAATGCCAAGACAAGTCAAAGGGTTTGAGCATCGTAGAGGTTAAGCAACTAAAAGGGACCATAAAACTCCATGTTGAGAAAGAATGGGCAACAACCAGATACGCACATCAACAGTCAGTTGCTACTGTAATGAATGTATTGTTGAAAACTTTTTCAGCTCCAATAAATGGACACTAGAAGAGCTTACTGTTTCCAAGAAGAAACATGACGAGAACCCACTAGATCTAACCGAGCACACACCTGAGAACCTGCCGACAGAAGAAACAGCTTCAGCTGATAAAAGTCAACTATGCTCGGACATTAATGTAGGAGAATTTGTTGCAGCAAGATATGATGGTAAAGTCTACATATGAAAAGTGTTAGAATGGGATGATGAAGACATGGGGGTTGAGATCACGTTCAAGGAGAATGTTCGAAAGCTATTGACATGGCCAGAACATTAGGACAGACTCTGGATAGACAGAAATGAAATTGTATGAAAAGTAACAGCGCCTTTGCTTACAGGAAAGTCGCAACAAATGTTCAAACTGAACAAGACTCCCATACACACGGTGGAGAGCAGAAAGTAACTAAAATGTGTGAAGAACTCTAAATGAGCTTAAGCACTATTGAAGTAATACAAATAGTGTTTCGAGATTTCATTGCAGAAAAGCACAGATATAATCTTGGATAGGTAAAAAAATACTTTAAGGGGCAGTTATCTTTTTGTTTAAAGGTTCGTTTTTTTAAATTGAGTTACTTCATTATGTTTTGAAATTTTAAAGTAACAAACCTTACACAATGAACGAACCTTACAATCTTACCAACAATCAGTAATTTCTTAGAAACACTGAGAATGGTATACATAGTAGAAACAATCTTGATTTATTTCTTCTTTATCTATGTAAATACATATGTAAAAGCACATGCTATAAGCAATTTAAGCAAGAAAAAATGATGGAAATATATAAGGCATCAGCTTTTTTTAATATTGTTTACATTCACATTTAATCGGTTCACCTACTGTGTAAAATTACACTGACGTGTTGTTTTACCTCAAATAATACAAACATTGTGTTTGTTCTTTTGTTCACCTGTTTATTAAACTCTATGCCACTATTTTGGGTAAGGTTAGTTACTTTTGGGTCAATTCGTTTACACTCATTGTATGCTTAAATACATAGTAATATTATATAAAAAAATCAGTTACTATTGACAAAGCTTTGTTACATATAAGTTTATTATATAGTAAATTATAAAGCACATTGGTATATTTTGTAAATATCATTTATTAAACATTGTATTTATTAAGAAGAACATTTTTAATTATTATTATAAAAACATGCATTACTTAGAGATCATTTTTCCACAAGTAAAAATTTAATTTTCTTTAAGAATCAATTTATAAAGTTTCAAATACACTATGTACTAAATTAAAATCATAGTACTGTGCCATTAATGCTTAGTTAATCGTAACAATTCATCTTGAAAGTAACTAACCGGTACCTTAATAGTACCTAACCTTTCAGTACCAAAGGGTAACTTTTTACCTTAATGTCTTTAAAATGGCCATATCACAACTACTATTAAAATCATGTTCAAAATATTTTGGGATATTGCAGATAAGGCATGTACCAGCTGATATAAAACATAACATCGGGTAATTGTAAAAATATATTTTTTGGTTGATACCAATTTGCACCCTTTTATTGAGAATGCATGACTGTCCCTCCTTAGCCATAATCAGGTAGAATGAAGTGCTTCGTAGGTAAGTTAAAGTTGTTGAGTTGAGATGAAATAGGGAAGAAAGATTTCTACTGATAGAAAATGCACATCAAATGTTGTAGTCTTGCTAGGAGCTATTTTGCTTTGACTTAAAACAAAAACAAAAACCTGAAAGATTTTAAAACAACATCAATATGCCCCCATGTGACAAGGTGGTGGTGTAAAGGTCAAGGTTAGAATGCATGAACTTGATTTGAGTTTCCTCTTAGTACAAAGAAGTTAAATTACATATATTCTATTATTTTATTTGACTATCAGATTTTGGCAAAAAAAAGTAAAAATACAGTACGTAGTAACAATGTTTATTAACACATACTTTGCAAGTGAAATAACAATTACTTATAATCACATTGCTAAGTGGCATAATTGAGTTCCCATGATGGCTAACACCATATATGCAGATGGACTACCTTTCTTAATTACAGGTTAATGAATTTGCTGAATCAACTACAAGTAGAATGCAAGGGTCTTAACTAGTGCTGTGTATGTAAGTGATGCTAAATAGATGTTATCACAGTTATTTCCCTTTAATTCTAATTTGCTGCAAGTCAATATGGTGAGACATGGTAAACAGTTCAGACCAGAGGTGAAAAGTTACATGGTTTCACTATCAGACTGACAGAGATACAAGATATGTGTTTCAATATACGTTTTTCTACATTTGGAACATCTGGCAGACAGAACCTCTTACTTATAAAATTGATAATTTCACAACTGTTATTTCTTGCTTTTCAGCAAATAATACCATTGTCACTCTTAAGTAAAGATAAAATGATAATGTTGTCACCTGTTATTGGTTGTACTAGAAATTAAAATAATATATTTAATATAATAACATTATGTTATTATTAAAATACATTTGAATGAGTTACTTGACAAATGTCTTTAAAACTAGTCATAAAAGTAAACAAAAAATAAAAAAGGTCTCTGGGTCAGTGTACATTCGAACAGTGATGCTAATATTGTCAGATTACTTTAACTGATAAAGGATGGGGAAAAATGTTAACTGCAGTAAAATAGCTTGTTGGCCGTTGTCAAATGAGTCTAAATTGTCCAATAAACAGCACTGGGTCACTAGTGTGAGACTGGACCGATATGATAGACCCACAGTGGCTGGATTTATGAATATAGCGACCCAGACATGACAAATTGGTTTTATGTGCCACGAACACAATAAACCCGGATTCCTAAAACATGTATATAGTGCATATTGCTATGGTTGAATGAATTTATGTACTTTAATTTTTTACCTTTCTCAATTGATGAAATTGACTTTCCAGTAGATTTATAGGGATTGGCTGTGATCATTTTAGCAAAGAAAACAGTTTACAACGAAATTTTGAAATCTTTTTAGATTATTTTTCTCTATTATATAGTGATTTATATTATATATAGTGAATGTTTTAAGGTTTTGGAAAATGATAATAAAAAAAGAGATCATTTGCTTTTGACTTCTAAATACTTGAAGGGAAACCAAAATGGAGCTGGACCAATATAACTCTTTCATTCATAGTTCATCTATAACTTTTAACATTCACCAGACTTTGTTGTTTTTCTTTAAAAGAGATGAAAGGATTTTAATAAATAAATGTAAATTCAACTTGACATAATAGATTTAAGACTGAACCATTCTACTTATAAACCCTAAGTCATGCAGATTCTGCTAATGATTGTGAATGGTTTGTAAAGGCATATACATGCAGAAAAGGCAACTTTGTATTTGGGTCATGAACACAAAAACCTATGTTTCTGAAATGTGTTGATGCAAATTACTGCATTTTACTGAATGCATGTTCTTCTGCATTTGTCACTAGTGGAAACTGATTTAAATATTCGGTTGCGTTAATGCTAGTATTAATAAGTGATGGTTTCAGTTTTCAAGAAAGCTCCAAAAGCTTTGAATGGTTTTATATTTTGCATGCATGCAATTAAAATACTGGTAAAATAAAATTTTCTTTTATGTGGGGCAATAAGAAATAATTAATTCAAGGAAAGTTTTTCTTCTCACTCATGTGATTTAAATCTCAAATATAATTATGTTTGTATTATAGAATATAACCCATTAAAAAAATAAGTCTTTTGAAAATAGTATTTTACATACATGTCTGTGCATACACATGTATGTTACATATTTTTTGGTGAAATGCTGAGGAAACATGTTTCTATTATGCAGTTGACATCATTATTTAACAAAGGAATAAAAAACAGCACAAAATATAGACTTAGTGGGATGGGATGGGATAAGCCCGCATTTTTGCCGATACTGCGCTGTGACATTTCTATCATTATAGCACAGGGGAACTTATGAGGTGCCCAGGGACTGAACCTGGCAGGTCCATTATACTGACACCGACGAGTCAGGCGTAATGCTGTCCCCATAGCCCCGAGTGTTAGGAGGGAAGCCACTACTACCAACTTTAAAGTCTTTGGTTTGACCCGGCCGGTGTTCGAACCCACGACCTCCTGATCAGGAAGCCGACGCTCTATCACCTGAGCTTATAGACTTAGTCTTAACACATTATAAATACATTTTAAACTCCCCTTAGTAAATCTAATATAAATTAATATATAAGATGTCTGTGATAATAAATTAGATGTTAATTTTATCATAACCGATATCTCATAATAATCACAGAGTAATATTACAGATGTTAATTTTATCATAACTGACATCACATAATAATCACAGAGTAATAGTATATGTATAATTAACATCAATTCATTCACAGGTTAAACGACCTAATAATTATGTAAACAGTTTAAACAAAATATCTGTTTATAGATCTCTAGAATCAAAAACCTAAATTCCTGTATTGTGTTTGGATTTAAACAGACTTGACTACAATTGTAAACTTGTTCATGGCACAAATGTGTGCATTTTGCAAGTACGCATTTTATCTATGTTTTGAATGCAGCCGCCAGACAATAAATAGCATGGGGTATGCAGAGTTTGGTTGTGAGAGGACAACTGATAAGAATATACTGACTTTCATCTGTGTCTGTATTGTAACCAGACCAGTCTATGTTTGTAGATAGTGCAGCGAAATGTCAACCAGTCAGCTTTTACTGTACTAGTGGCAAGGTGTAGTAAAAAAATAGGAAGTCATGAGTTGAAACCTATTCATAGTGTTAAGTTATATTTTTAACTGGATTTTTCAAACAGGATTAGGCTGCGTAATTGGATATTAAGTGGTGGATGGGTAGGGAAGGAAGTGTATGGGAGGAAATCTTTTGAATCATATACAGATAATGGTACATCAGTAAAGTATACAGGTGTAGCTATAATAAGAATACATTTGTGACTTGTGGTTTTGGTGTAAATTTGTTCTTTAGCAAAGTTTAAGTTAGAAAATACTACAAAAAAGGAATATGACTTAGAAACACACTTGTATCATAACTTTGATGTGAAAATTTATTTGTGTCAAAAACAACAACTTAAACCCTTAAATTAACTCCTATGATAATTAAAGTATGTAGTTTATAACTATGGTGCTTGGATTTGTTCAATTGTATGCGGTTGGAATTATTTTATGTTGGCAGACACAGTGCATGGATTTCTCATGATTTGATTCCTAACAATCGGATTAGTGATTCTGGGATATATGTCACTGGAAGTCCTGATGATGCCCCCGCGACGTCGTCACTTGGAGCGACTGTACAGAACCAAGTCATACCCCTCAGGCCGCTATGGCAGGAAGGTAAGGCCTTACCTTTAGATGTTTTTTGTAATATTTTACGCTTTATTATAAAAGCTAATGGGAGCTAAGTCTCTAAAAACATAGTCTACCAAGGAATGCTTCAATCCAGTATAAGATATAAATGACTTAAAATGAGATTATTAAGTTAACGTTCTGTGACAGAATATGATCTGGACTTGCACTGGTTTTTATTCCTGTCAGAAAAGTTGACCTTGCTGACACACAGATAAACTGACTGGCAGACAGAAATTGATATAGACAGAAGAACAGATAGTTGGACAGATAAACAGACATGTACACAGATTAACACACATGGACAGACTGATAGACAAATACACAGCCATACAGGGAGGCAGATGGACAGACAGGTGGGTAAGCAGATAAACAGACCAACAAGTAAACAAACATATGTGACTTGGTAAATGGATAAACTGACACACTGATAGATTGACAGACAATAAAACACACAGACAGATTGACAAACAGTGCAGCTCTGAATCAGACCCTTAGAGGCTGTTACAGGGTATGGCTTAGTTTAAAAACTAAGACAGGCTTCTTAAATTTGAAGCTGCTTTTTTTCTGTTAATAATAAGTTTAAAATGAAAAGGTAAATTGGAAAATTTATAAATTATGGTTTATTTTTTAACTGGGTATGGCTGATAGTGATTTCAAACATTATATGTCAGTCCTATCAGCCTATTTATTGACACCACACCCCTGCACATACATGGAAGACTCAGGGATTGTCTTCTTGTATTTCCTCCACACCTGTACAACTTGTATGGTCATAAATCATTATTCCATGACATGGCCATGATTGCCAAACATGGTACACTTTATTAAACAACCTGTGCTACAACACAATGTCTGGTCTGGCCTTTTAAAATTGCCTGTACAATTGTGCTGGAATGCAGATTTACTTCGCTCCTTTAAGCACTGAAAAAGAACTTGTCAAGATTAGAATTGGCCGTCTTTGGCAATTGCAAATGTGCCAACTTTACCAGTCTACAGGTGTTAATGTATAATAATCCCAAATAGAGAAATTATATTTCTTTTTATTAAATTTACTTGTGTTTTCAAATGATAAATTAACTTACCTTAAAAATAACTATACATTAGGCAGGTATATCTGGGTTAAACATTTAACACAGTAACAGATTAAATATGCATTAATTTACTTTTTAGTAATTTAGTACCAATTACATGTATGTAAACTGAGACAGTTTTTTGGTGAAGAAAATGTTTTTCTCTTTAAAAAAAATACATATTATATACATTGTGTACTTTTTGAATGTATTCTAGTTCTTGTATTCTTTGTATGCCACATTCAGTGTCTGTTTTACTCTCACATATTGCTAGCTATTGTGAAGGGCATAGTACATTCTTTGTCAGGCTTTGTGACACTTTCAATTTTGAATCCCACTAAATATCAAAACTTTTCTTCTTTTAGGAAAAGGTCAACCCTGGCATCAAAATGAATTTTCTTTCAGTCTGGCCTGAATAAATAGACTATTATATGTCTTTGTTAAAATGGCCTCAAAATTGGACTCTTTTTTGTTGTGGTCGTTTATCATTTGTAACAGTTTGGAAGGTTTGACTAAATCAGCAATAATTATTTACATTGTTGACCGTATTTCTTCTATCTCCCAAAACATATTACGTGTACTCATAAACTGAAATAAAACATGTTGTTGCATTCATCTTATTGTTTTTATGGCCCTCGAAAATTTTTACAATGAGGTAGCAGTTATTTGTTTTTGCTTTCTTCTGATCATATACAATCCTTACTGACCTGCTTTTTACATAGACATTTAATAATTTGAAGAACTATTTATGATTTCATCAGTATATTACTTATCATCTACTTCATCATTGATTAAATATAGTGTCCATGATCTTGCAGGTAGAATTGCCAAATTATAATTATAACTGCTCTGACACCATGATGGCCCTTTGCCTTATGGATTACAGTCCCAGTTGGGGGTAATAACATGCATGCAGGGAAATCTTCCAGCATAACTACGAGTAAATCTACCATGACATTTGCCTTCTGTCTTTCTCCAAAAAAAACAACATGGTATATGTTGTTATAATAATAATTATGGTGCCACTGTGAATTGTTCTTGAAAAAAACAAAAATACAAAAACACACCATTTAGGACAATTTAGTATTCAACATTTTATATTCTTGTTATCCAATTCACCTTGCTTTGACAATACATCTAGAATGTCATCATTTTGTGTATGACACATATGATGATATACACTGTTCATTTCTACCACCCATGTAATTGTTATGTCAGCATTTAGGATGGGTCTTATAATGTGGTATCTCACTTACCCCTATCCCTAATGTGACAGTAAGAAATGTAGATTTGATCAAATAGCATGAAGACCGGTATTTAAAGTCCACTTGAGACTGTCAATTACAGGTAGAAGTCTCTCAGCATTGGGTTGAGTGTACAAACCTGTAATGTCTTTCTGTGTGCATAAGATGCATGCATGTACTTCACTTACATTAGTTGTCAAAGTAGACATTGTCATCGTTTTCAACATCACCATTGTGTCTATAGGCCTAATCATTATATCATCATTTTCATTTTTACTAAACTCCAGGTCATCTTATTTCCACATCATCATCATCATCACCACCACCATCGTCCTCATCATCTTATTTAATCTTTTACATCCATCTCCTTTTACTGATTGTCCTCCATGTGTTATACGCCCTTGTCTCCCTGACAACAGGATGACACACACATCATCAGTTGTACTTTTTTACATATTGCATTATAATCATTAACCATATCTGAACTCCTTATTATGCTTTGTTTATTTACAATGCATATAAATCTATTCTATTACTAACAACTTCTTTAAATGATAACAAGATACCTCACCTTAGATTCTGTAGCAGATGGTACAGATCCTGATCAGACAACTCCCAGCAAGGAGCTAGCTGATCTTGGTCTACACTATTTGAGTAAACCTGGTCCATTTGTATGTAAGTGTTAATGGGAGTGAAAGATGTTCTCGCTGCACATGCAGTCATTTATTTTAATCTGGTGACATCATCATATCCGTAACCTGCAAACCACAGCCTGTTTGACTAATGGAGAAAGAAAATTTAATCAGAACAAACCCATTATCATGCTACATTTTGTTAACAACCTATTATAAATTCATATTTGTTTGCAAAAAATTTTATGCACGGGTACTAGTGAAACAATGCATTGATATAGACTTTAGCAATTAGTGTAGATCCTGATCACAATGGGAACTGGCTGCTTGATCTCCGCTATTTGAAACACAATTTGTGCTTGGCAGGATCAGAGTTGACTTGTCGTTAACTGCTTCAGATTTTTTTTTATTCTTCCTATGTGTTCAAGCTTAGGGCCCACTGCCTGTCTTTGTATGAGTTTTTTATTCATGTTGGGGGCGTTAGAGTGCAGTGGTTTCATTAATGTCGCATTTATCAACCATTGTTGATTTGCCATATAACTCTTGGTCTGCTGAATATGAATTGATCCATCTCAGGCAAAAAGTGCATATCCAATTCAGGCAACTCACTGAAAGCTCTCCAGTCAGTGTCTGAACTATTTCCTGATAATTCTCCATTTATGCATGTTGTTACCTATGCATGATGAATGTAAGCAAATGATGAGAGTTTATGATGGGCATTTAACAAATGGAGTGGGGAACATGGGTGTTATGTGTGATAAGATTAATCTTTTGTAAAGATGGCTCCCCTGGAGTTATAAAGAGCTTACATTTAACTCTGACTCAGCTTTACACTAGAAGGGTGTTTATTATTGTTTACAAGATAATGGTAATATTTTAGATTGCTCAAAGATTGGCAAAATAGTTATATTTGAGATTGCTCAAAGATCTGACAACCTATTTTTAAAGTTTTGTTTTCTTGCCTTGGTGTTGGTCCAATGTCTTATCAACTATCTCCCAGTAAGGTCCAGAAAGAGTGTATTCATTTGAAGCAAATAGGGTGCTGCCAACAGTGTGATACAATAAACTGACCATCTGGTACTATATCTTATTACATTATCCTGGGATAGGTCAGTCCATTGTGGAAATAGCTTTATGGAGTTTTTGCATCCTTTCAATGCTAGTGCTGTAAGATTGCACTGATTTCTCTTATGTTCCATCAATCTGCCATTGTTGACTTGCCATCTGTTTAACCAGATGTAAAAAATGTTCCCGAACCATTGTGAGTGGCTGAAACAGCTTTGCACCGGAATAATATTAATTTATTATTTACCATTAAATGGTTTTATTTTTTACATTTCTTTATTTTAAATTGTGGAACATGAAAATTAAACTGAATGAACCCTCAACTCACATTTATTTTGAAATTTTGCTTTCGAAATCATGCTTGGAGAAATTTTCTTAAAATATGTGATTTTAGCATGAGGAAAACAGGTTTGCAGTAAAAAAATATTTGAAAAGATTCACTTTGTATGGCACTTACAGCTAACTAATCTGTCAAGTGGAGATTGTGTCAAGTATTCCCTGTGACATCTAATTATCTACACCAGATGAAAATTATTCAAATGTGGATTTTTTATACATAACTTACATTCGTAAATATTCTGATTGGTGTAATTTTGTTTTGAAGGTGATTATGATATTCGATGCGATAGCAGCAAATACAGTGTTACTGCTTCACACAGGATCCTGTTGACCTAATAATTTAAGAATATTCATGTCTCCAACACACAAATAAAAAAATCTGCATTTTTTATGGTTTGATGTAACATTAAAGGATGTCACACAGATAAAGTCCTGTAGCTAAAAACTAATGTGATTATAAGGTGCACAACTGTATGAACTAAGAAATTTTAAATAAACAATCACTTAACAGTGAAATTTATCATCTATTGACACATTAATACTTATAAGGTAACCAGCATAGGGCAATAGTGACCACCTCTCTCGCCATAAAGTGGGTCAGTCGCCAACTTGGTCCTGGTTGTCGACCCGAAACCTTCTGCAAATTGTCACTCTATTGGAAGCATAGTTGTACAGTTTGGGAAGCAATTATTTATCTTACAGGAAAATTATGTTTTGTTTATCAACACCGTTCACATTGTCATACATTTAAACACCTCCCCCCCCCCCCCCCCCCCCCCCACACACACACACTTTTGGAGGAAGACTTCCACTTTTAAGGTTCAAAATTATTTGAAAATGTGAAGTGTTTAACTCAGTTTCAGAAATCTCCCTACTTGGAAACAGATAATTTCCTTCTTTGTTTACATAAAAAAGAGTAAATCTCCCTCCTTGCAAGTTTAAATCTGCCACTTTTGCCTCAGAAAAACTTCACATTGTATGCATTGTCTCAAAGTGTGACTACTTTTCTGAAACAGGGAATACCACAGTTCTTGCAGCACTTTGATTTATAAAAGTCTGGACCCATCTGCCATCTCTGCATGTGGCAGTCTTGTCAGTCAGGTTTGAATCTTAAGTTTATTACAAGTCTGATGAAGACTTTGTTTATCTACAGAGCTAGGTTAATCTCCCTAGAGATTGTGCTCAATTGTTGTCCCAGTGCTGTCAGGATTAAAATTATCAGTCAGGAATTTCTTCCCTGTCATCACCCACCTAACTCTAGTCAAGTTGATGGTGCATGGATTCATTAGCAGGTATTAACAAAGTTAGGTGAAACAGTTTTATATCTGTGTTAGATTATTAAGACTAAGTGCATACATATTTGATTCAGCAGTTTCCTTTGGTAATAAAGTAAGCAATTTTTATAAAATTACATTATCTTTTTATTATGTTTATTACAAATCTCCTTCCATCCAGACCTAAAATAAAACAGCTGTTATGTGCCTACAGCTTTTGTGCAAACAGAAATCATAAAACATCAACATAATATTACATTAATATTATTTTAATGATATTGAAATAAAACGTTCTCCTGACCCCCCTAATAAAACATTAACTAATATCGTAATCATCATATGATTCCAGATTTGAATAAAATTCACAACCTGAGAAAAAGGTTATTTTGGCTCAATGTTTTAAAATGAGGGACCTATAACCAATAAGATGATTTAGAACACTTTTAAACTCAAAAGTTAAGTTTAATAACACTGGGACCTGGGATTAAATGAATTTATCCCCAGGGTTTAAGCTATCTTAATAAAGCTTATCAACCTTATCAGAGTTGCACAAACCAACATAAAAAAAAGAAAGAAAAAAAAATGTGTGACAAATTTCTATTGCTGCAGACAGGTTGTCGTCCAACCGTTTAATGCATTATTTAGTCTGATAAACTGGCTTGCTGCTGAGTAAAGAGATGAGAACAGGTTACAGGATAAAATTTGTCATTTTTTTATCACCATTTCATATCCCTTTACTGTCTACTGACTGCACATTTATGATAAAATACCATATCCTCCAGCATCTAGCTTTTATATTTACAACTATATAAATGTCTTTATGGTAATTCTGTGATTAAACCCATTGCTGTTTGATGCACAATGATCATTAGCCTGTAGTTTTAAAACTCTGAACTAATTGAGTTAAAGGCCATTCTCAAAAATGAAATCTGTCCAAAAGATTCCATTGGTTTTATTTGATTTTTTTTTTTTTTTGACTTGTGATTTTACTTATTTAAAACATTACACAAGCCTCACTCCTTAAGCATGATCTAAAAGATAAAGTTTTAAAACAAAAGTCTTTTATCCCTCAGATTAAATTTATTCACTTCTTGATCCTAGATTATCTTAAAACAAGATACTCATTCTAACTTTAGACCTCCAAATCAATATATTTTAGAAGAAAAAAACCCTGAAACTTTTCTATCCCTGCAGACGGTCTCTCAATGGAACTGGTTAATGCATTATTTAGTCAGGTAAGCTAGTTTACAGGTGAGTAAAGGGTTGAGAACCGGTCACAGGGCAACACTTGATCACCATTTATTATCCCTTATCTGTCTCCCAACTGCACATTTTATGACGAAATACCAGAACCTCCAGCGTCTAGGATGATATAATCATAGAGTTTGTCAAATTGATGGACAGCCGAAAGGTTTAATAGTTAACATGCCAGCGATTCATCATGTTGCAGTATAAGTTCTTGCTAATTATATTGGATTAAAATAAACCAGGGTTTATTGTGAAGACTCATAAAACTATTGATGGTTTATAGTCTAGACATTGTTAATTGACAAGGATTGAGAAAAGGCTGAGTCGGCAGTATTTGTTTTGTAATAAAATGTTTTCGAGCACAGTGTCAAGTACCAGTTGTACCCTAGGTTGTGATGTTGAGCTTAATATACCTGTTAATTATAAGAAAGTTTTTTTCTGGAACCTGCATCTTGAATAAAGATTGACTGGTTAGTTTATAAGTTATACACAGTAATGGCTATATTTGTGATATCCAGCTATTTTCTTTTTGGAGGACAAACTCAGGCAAATATATAGGTGGAAGCAGAGAAAGCTGGAAGAGCTTATCTTAAAAAAAAAATTCCTGGACTCAAATGCATGGATTTATCATGTGGCTGTAAATGGTATGTCCATAACATGCATTTTCTATGTTGGCAGTATACTTAAGGCTAATTAACTATGTCCGCAAAACTAAATAAACCACAAAATATACACTCACAAAACAAAACAATGACAAGACAATACTAAAACAAGTTAAATGGTATACAGGAATTTAAAGTTGCCTTTTGTCAGTTTTCAGTGGATGACCCGTGTCATTAACAGACAAGTGTACCCTATTGTTTTAACTGAGCACTTCATGACAGAGGGTCAATTTTCATTATGTGTATTAAAACCAAACAGACTGTGTTAGATATTAATGATTTACTGTTTGACACAATGAAACCTGGTCTGTTCAATGTATTGGTGTGCACATGGTATGATTAGTGGTAGACCCACAGTGGACCCCATGGTAGAGCCACATTTGCTATCAGAAACAATTCTGTCAGTTTTCATCTGTAATCAGATATCTGGACTAATGACCCAGCCACTTTTTGTCAGCAATCTGATAGCTATGACAGTATAGATTGGGCCTGGTCCCATGATAATGGTATCAGGTAAACCTGTGGCTATAGGCAGATTTGTCAAAAGGAGTATTCATGTACAGGAAGGTTCTGGGTTCAAACCCAGGCCAAAGCGTAATTGTCAAGTCTTTAAGTATGGCTCACCTGTTGATGCTCAGATTACAAGAGTTGTTCCATGGATGGTTGGTCAAATGATAGCTTATATCTGATATCATGCTGCATTTAAATTACCCAGACATACATACATTCTAAGTTTATTTTCACTACAGGCAAAGGTACCTAGGCATGTTGCTAGACTCAGCAGAAAACAGAATAGATCCTGATTTGATATATCCCAGCTAAAGCTGACTAGTTTACAGCTTCACTACCAGTATTTGCAAAACTTGATTAATTATCAGGGCTAAGGAGTGAGATTATGTGAAAGGATGCAGTGTTATGCCAGGTGTTCATGTTGTCATAATAAAGCCAAATCTATATCATAAAATGTGAGTTCCCATAAATTTAAATTTAAACAAAGTTGAAGCCATAAACTGTATTTGAAAATGTATGTTTTACGTATACTTCTGATTATAAAGATCTTTACCATTTTGTTATTTTTTTAAATACATCACAGCAACACACAAACATAATTATAGTGACATCTAGTAATTTGGTTGAGAAGGTACACAAACAAATGTTAAGGCAGAACCAACATTGCACTGTAGTGTAGGTCAACTGAAAAACCATTCCCCACATGGGTTTTCATTGCAGCCGAGTCTTGCATCAACACAGTGAGGGACCTTGAAGGCAGAATGAATACAAAGGAATTCATTGGAGCATACACTAATTTCAAATGCATACATATTATTTATATCATATATGTACAATGTTTATTCAAATTCATTATGGAATAAAAGAGCTGCATGTGGGCAACTCTGTCTGAATAATGACAAAAAGTGCAATCTAGATGACTAAATAAACAAAAACATTTATAGATAAATAGTTTCTTTACATTTCCTCAAAAGGTAAATCTAGATAAGCCCTAATGTTTTCATTCAAATAGATTGGCTAATGTTTTTCAAAACAGATATATCCCCTTTTTTCTATATAGATATTTTCCTTCATTTGTTATCCATTTAATTTTTAAGCCAAATGAACCTGGATATACCAGTATAACCATACTTTAATGATCACTTATTTTATTGTGCTTGAACAAATATACGGTATAACGGTAGAGTTGTTGATTTGTAACTCCTCTAACTGCTTAGCTTCTCACTGCGTGGGTTCGAGTCACACTTGGGACAAAGGACTTAATGTGGGAAGGTCTTCCAGCTGACTTGCAGTGCACCGGTGGTTCTATCCAGACCTGTGACTGGGATCTTCCTCCACCAGAAAGCTGGACATTGCTATAATAATAATAATTGGTCGCTGCAATGTACTTCAAAAATAAAAACAAACAAAACAAGATAATTATATACACGCATTCATACAGTTATTAGTTGCCTATTGGTTTGATGACAGGTGTTCATTTAACAAGCTTGATCTATAGCCTACTTCATGTGGTCATGGGGCATGAAATTACAGGGTGTTTATTTTCTGGCCTTTTTACTAGGTTTTCATGGTAGGAATATAAACAATTGTGCTAATTGTTTAACAAGGTCTTCAATCATCTAAAGTAACAAGTAACCTGGCTTCTTTCACACTTGTCATTTGTGAGAGAAAAAAAATCTGAACAGAAGTTATTTGTTTCTTTTGTTACAACCAGACTTTGAGCTATAAATTCTATGAAAAACGCACACACACAAAAATGCTTAAATATTCAAATTGCAAAGGCACTTAAGTATGTACTTTATGTGAACGTGTTATTCTGAACATTTTTTTTTTTTGTGGTCATTTTTCTGTCATTGATTATTTATGATTATTTCCTGGTTATCTACCTGCTCACAAAAAATTCCAATAAAAACAATATAATTCTAAACACATAGTAAATAATAATGAAAATGCACATAATTATAAGCTCTATCCTAAGTTATTGTATCATTACCGTCATATATAAATGCATTCAAGGTTGGAATTTTAAAGGTCAATTGGTTATCGTCAAATTAGTCTTTGATCAGTCAGCGTATGCCAGCATTTAAATGTGTGGTATGATTTCTATCTCTGCCAATTGTCTTTAATCCAGATGGGATCAAAGTGCACATTAAATATTAGCATGCAGCTATTTCCACAAACTAGTCATACTGAGGCAAATAGTGTAGATCAAGATTAGCCGGCTGCCGATGGGAACTGGGGAGCTGTCGGATCAGGATCTGCACCATTTGCTGCCAAATCTCCAGGTATGCAATATGTCCAGGCACATTGGCATTTACATGTAAGGTAATGACTAAGTTGAAGTATTTATCAACACAATGACGCACAGTCAAGTTTTGCTAAAATGATGAATTAAGGTTGTGCTGACAGGTTGCTCTAGGTTCTTAAAGTGTATGTAAGACTTTTTTTCTAGATTTGCAGTTGTAATGGAGAGGTGGCCTGAATATAGAATGTTATTGTTGTCGAACAAAAATGTGTGCAGCTGCAGTGCAAATAGCATGGAACTGTTAGAGACCAAAAATGTAGGCAGCAGCTGCAGTTTTTCAATTTTTGTGATAATGATATCTGAACCTCTAATGGTATTTCTATTAAAAAACATATTTTTTTCTTATTTTGGTTTAAAAGTAACTTAATCACATGCAACATTTATTATTCATACATAATAATTTATTTGTTATATTTAAAAGAAAATAAGATATTATACTTAACATTTATAGCCAGAGCAGCAAATAATAAAGGCACACATGTTTGCTTTATGCAGAAGGATTGTCAAATGCAAGAATCAGGTTGCTGGCTCAAAGGTCAAGTTCAAAGGTCAAATGTAGAAAATGACTGAATATTTCTTGCCCTGGCTCTAACTTGACAAAAGATAAGAGATTTTCAAATATCTTGACAGAGTACCTATCAGAAGCAGATTGTTAGGTCAAAGGTCAAGATTATATTCCAAGGTCAAGGGTTTAATTACAAAAAAACAAGGTAGTAGGGATATTCAGACGTCAATTTTGTGAAAAAAATATTGACCACTTTCTATTACAAAACCAAAAACCATAAAATAAGAGCAAGTTTTTAAGAATCTAATTGTTCTGTTTTAGCTATGGTATCAAAAAAGTCTATTTTTGGACCTAAAATTGACCAGTATGAAATTATTACACAATTTTATATAAAATTGACCATTATGAAATTATTACACAGTTATATTTTTATAGTATTTCTAACCCTGCTTTGTTTAGGTTTAAGCTAAAAGTGTTGATTCAGATCAGTCCCCCTCTCTGCCTAAACTGCCTGATCAGGATCTATACTTTTTGCTGCCAAATTTCAGCCAGTTTGTCTAGGCAACATTGCATATAGACGAAAACCAAGGTCACCAAGCATTAAAGTAATTAACAAAATATAGCATGCTTAGGATTATTGTTCTCATCATTTTTCATTTGAGAACACCCAGTGCAATCCAATACCAGCTAATTACATGTACACATACTAACAAAATGAACCCATGCTCTCTAAATTAGACTGTACTTAGGTTTACTTTTCAAATGACACAGAATCAAATTTGGGGAACTGACACTATCTTTTTATGTGAATGACCCCACATAAAATCAAGATTTGACAGAATAAAAGTGATCATTAAAACCGCACTTTACTGTGTAAACATGGTCATTGACACTAAATATAAACAGCTGATTTTTCTGAAGTATGGTGGGTCTGTCTTTGAATTTATTAATTACTTCAGCTGTCAATTAGAAGTTTGAGGACTGTCATTTGCCCATGTCATCATGATAGCACTGAAACTTTGTTGACAAATGTTAATTGATTTCAGAGAGGTACTTTTTTAGCTAGGGAAAAAAAGAGCGATGTCTTGTTGGTTGTAATAGAAGGGGTGTAGAAAAATATAACTGAATTATCTAGGCATATTGGAAACAGCTTTTAAACATCAATGATTTATGTATAATACACAATATACAAATTAGATAACAAAGTTTGCTTAAAATCACTAAATCCGTTTTATGCTGCATGTTGTTAGCAACCCAGACTAAGTTATGGGGTACAGAAGTTCTGCCAGAGACTCAGCAGCCAGTAGCGCAGATCATTATCAGACAGCTCCTTGAAAGAGCTGGTTAATTAAGATCTATACTTTAGCATAGTTGCATGGGATTAGTTCATGCTAAGGATGTTACAGTTAAACAAAAAGATACTTTGTTTTGTTTGTTTTTGGTTTGTTGGGTTTATTAGGCATTTTTCAGTCATCAGGAGACATAGCCTAGTTCAAGCTGATATGGTGCTGCCTTCACTGTGTATAGCATCCATAAACACCTGAACCACACCAGTCACATTATTCTGACACTGGGCCAACCAATCATTGAACTAACCTTATATCTGCTTAAGTATAAGCATGGGAGCTGTACCACTACCATTTTTAAAATGCTTTACCGATTGCACTACCAGGTCCTATAGCTTGTTCTGTTATACAGACAAATGGTTGATATGTTCATACTGTTTACATCTAGCTTATTATTGATGGAGAAGGGATGGGATTGGGATTTGATAGCATTTTTGCCAATACTGTGCAGCGACATTTCTATCATTATAGCACAGGGGCACTTATGAGGTGCCCAGGGACTGAACCCGGCCAGTCCATTATACTGACACCGACGAGTCGGGCGTAATGCTGTCACCTTAGCCCCGAGCATTAGGAGGGAAGCCACTACTACCAACTTTAAAATCTTTGGTTTGACCCGGCCGGTGTTTGAACCCATGACTTACCGATCTGCAAGCCGACGCTCTACCACCTGAGCTTTTGCGGCCGGTGGTGAAGGAAGACCTCAGACAAATGGTTGGGTAGAACCACCAGTATACTAAAGGTGAGCTGGAAGACCTTGAACAGAACACTTACACCACAAGCAGGATTAATGCCCACACTTTGAAGGGCTGAGAAGTTATAAGTTGGTGTCTTGGCCATAGTACAGAAAATTGTTATTTTGACTTGTGTTACTCATTGCAGAAAATGTAGTCCTGTAGAGTTTTATTGATCTGAGTGTGTGGCACTTAGCTTTAACAACCACAAATTTTAATAGGAAGTCGCATTACATTAAATTAATATGATTTTCAAGGCTGTAACAAATATTTTGTACTTAATGTCTATATTTTATTTATGTATTATAAAAACCAATAAAATATATATGTTATACAAACCATGTGTAAAATTTTGGTAGAATCAGTTGAGTTTTGAAAAGCAAACTGTTCAGTGTTGCGAATTATCCTGCATAAATTTACATACATTATATAGCAAGGCATGACTGCTTGGGTTTGCTCCATTTACATTTACAACCTTGTCATTTTCTAGTTACCTACTGTGCCTTTTATATTTTTTTCATTCATATGTGTAGTTTGCCGCAGAAAATGCGGGAGGTGTTCATGAAGATGGCAATGCTTGACATCAAAACAAGTGGCCTAGATACTATATCCTGCACAGGAGTAGATTAAGATGTGGGTGGACCTAACCTCATCCACCACCACCCACCCCTCTACCTCCCCTACCCATCCCCCTTCACGAATTCCCAGGCCATATGTTGAAACAATATTATATATAAATTCAATAAATTAAAAAAAATATGCGTGCATCAGTTTTGGTTCAGATAAGAGCCAGAAAGCATTTCAGACATTCCAGAAATATACATAATCAATCATAAAATATAACAAATAGCAAAGATGGTTAATATACAAATTCCACTTAATTAACATTAACAAAAAAAAATCACATCCCCTGACCCCCACTTCTAAAGTAAGATACTAGTCCCTGCCCTGTGATGTACAAAGATTCAGAGGCATATTTAGTATATCCTGAATAAGAAAAGAGAATCCGCAATTTTTAGACTGATAATACATCTAAAGTTCAATAGCATAAATTTGATTGATAAAATGATGAAGATACTTGCCTTCCAAACCTTAGGATATACCTTAATTTTATAGGTCTAAAACTTTTCATAAAATTATTTTATTTTACACCGCCTGTGTTAAATTAGTAACCTTTGTAGCTTTATTTAAATTGTTACGGCATCTTGATTTATGATTTTTTTACTTTAGAAAAACATTTAAAGACATTTTCAAGATGTAAAATTTAGATGACCTTCATAAAAGGGAAAAACCCAGAACTCTATCTAGGTTGTCCTTACTTTTAGGTTTGGTTGTCAGTTATCACTGATGAAGCTTGGAGATTAAAACATGTCCTTGTTACCAGGAATGCTGTCAATTAACTCTTAACCTGCTAAGCATAAATTGATCACACCTTGGCATAAAGTGTATATCAGGCAGCTCCCACTGACAGCCGTCGGATCAGGACCTGTTTTTTTAATTGTTATATTCTGAGCAATTTGTCTAGCAACCTTTTACATGTAGGACAAATAACCAAGTATTATAGGTATTTATTAACAAATGTTGCAGCCCAGGGTTCAAGTCCAACAAATAATGTCAAAGATGTCAGGTGTTGTATAAACAATCACATTAGGGACAATTAGCACGGCCAAAGGTGAATGTATCTGGCATTATCTGCCTTATGTAAATATGTAACAAATAGGAATAGTAGGTCTACACATGGATTCAAACAAGAGACCTCCCCAATACTACATTGTAGGTATGTGATTAAAGTGAAACTGCTAACAAAAGAGTAAGTCAAGATCAACCATTTGCTATTGGGAGGCTGTTTTACCAGGACCTGTAATATGTGCCATTGTTTTAATCAGATATAGATATGTTTAATCATTTAGATAATAATTTTACATCACTGGTTGAAGAACTGTTGGTGGGATGTTTTAACCCCCAAACAATCATAACATATTTTTGGAGAACATGTTTTGGATTGTTTTGTTTTAAACATAAATCATGACACATTTACTGGTGGAGGAAGACAGAGGACAAATATCTGGGTAGATATACTAGTGCACTATACGTCAACTGGAAGACCTCCCTATGTGAAATTTCTTGTCCCGACTGGGACTCTAACCCAAGAATTGATCAGCCATGGAGTCAGAGCAGTTAGAAGTTTGAAACTGTATCCACTAGGCCATGGGCCCCCTGTGTTTTGGAAAAAACATGTATGCTAAGTAGCGAAGGGTCCAATGGACTACTTTAATATTAAACACTTTAGCCTCAATTTGTACGGATAGTGTAAATTTTTTCTTTCTTCTGTTGTTTTGGATACCTTTGACAAGAAAGCTTTTGTCTTATAATAGCCTCATGACATACCAGGTACAGGTATTAGGTAAAGATAATTAGGTTAGGCCATTGTGGTATAGAAAAGTAATTGAGTCCTTAATAACTAAATAATCTAGCGACCTTTGAGGTTATAATTATTACTTGTGCAACGTTGAATGAAAAAGCGATAGTTTAAACATATTTTATAGTTCAGCTTCATGGAATAAATGAAAATACAAAATAGCTTCTGACAAAATAGTAATAGTTTCACAAAGCAATGATTTCCAAAACTACATGTAACTACACCATTCATCATCTTAAGTTTATATTTGTAACTACAAACATGTAACTTAATTTATATTATTCAAGTTTTTCTTGCTATTAATGGTTTCAGCAATGTACTTTGTGTAAAAATTTGTACCTGAATCATTAACCAAAACTTTTTGGCGATATGCATAGTAAGTATTGATTTAAAGCGAGCCTTTTAGTAAGGGGAATAACTGTGCATATGATTACCCATATAAGAGTTAATTCCCTTGGTTACAAAAATAAAAGTTGGACACAAAGACATTAAAATAAGGCCATGCTAAGCACCAATTGACCAGGCATAGGCAAATATTTAAATCCAGATCTGCCATCTCCCCTGGGAGCCGTCTGATCAGGATCTAGACTGCTTCTGAGTCACCTGGAACCTGTCCAGTTACCTTTTTTTGTAATTGTAAAGCAGCAATGTAAGAATTTAGTATTGTCTGTTAGAATTTACTTGAGACAAATAAATATGCCGCTGATGTTCGACTATTTATATAAATATGCACTGGTTAGTATTTTCGGATTCAATTGGCTTTAATACACAATAACACTGGAGCACATAATAGCAAAGTGTATTTGGTCTATTGGTAACGATGCTCAACTATCGAGCAGGTGGTTGATGGTTCGTACCCTGATCATGTTAGAATTTGTTTGTTTGTTATTTTCTATGTTTAGCCTTTAATTATAATAAAAAAAAGAAATAAATAATAAAAAAAATGTAACCAAACACAAAATTTAAAAAAAAGTGAAATTAAATAATGAAATTAATTTGAAAAACATTCAGGAAAAAAAGTATACAAAAAACAAAGAACATAGGGAGTGGGGACTGGAAACAGCGACCTTCGGTTCTTGTAGATTGGCAGGCTCTAACCACTGTGCCAATTTCCTTTCACCTAGTTCATTCATCAAACAATTATTTATACTTTAAATGATTCACTGAAGTTACCAAATTCTTAGGAAATTGTTCCGATATTATACAGAAAGTGATAAACCTCAAGTTAATTTTAACAGACAATATATATAATTAACAAATGCAAAACACAAATGGTTATACTTATTGCTGTAATTTAACACATTAATCAGTAAACATGTGTATTATTTGACCATTATCTAAATTGCATTTATGTTAATCATAGAAAAATTAATTTCTATGAGAGTTAGCACATATATTAAATTTTGAACCAATGGCAAAGGCGCCTTGCCACTAAATTCTCTCAGTGCAGCTGATGCTTGTGGCAAGTGCTAGCTGTTTCAGTAGTAAGTGTGGGCTTAACACGGTTGGGTTGCTAGCCTTATGCCCAGCTTCATCCTTTCTTACCCAGGCTTGGTACCAGCCATAGCACCGATAAGGTACACAAATAAAAACAAGAAATGTAAAAGTGACAAAAACTCTGAGATTTTAAATACATGAAGAAGATACACTAGTTACTGCCTCGGTATTGTCAGTTGGCAAAAGGACCAAATGGCATGCTTAAACCTGGTTAATGAAGCACTCTGACTTTGTATTTGCCGAAGATTTTTCTGAAGACAAAAACAGTTATAAATTGTGTTGTTTCACAAAGTTTGTGACTTTTATTTGCTGTCGCGTGGAAGTCCATTAGGCATTATAAGATTTTAATGATAAAATATTTCATATTTGACACCTTTTTAAATTGACATTTCTCCACACTGCCTGGCTTAGAGGATCTTCAAGTGCACTTGTGTTGCTTTTATGGTTCTTCCTAAAATTATAGGTCCCTCTGCATCAATAACAGCCTTTTATCTTGTTATATAATGACATAGTTGTATAACTTTTTTCTCAGCACCGTATGACTTATAAAGTGTCGATGTGCCGTAAAAACCCAAATCCTAAAACTTTTTTCTAATTTTTGTTATGCTGTTATACTATTTTACTTTTTTTGTTTATAACATGATACTTTTTGTGTGTGTGTGTGTCTATCTCTTATTTTTAATCTGGTCTGATCGTTTTTGTTTACCAGTTCACAAACTTCAACAAAAACAAACTGTGTCCTTGCCCTTCCATATAGTTTATTGCTATAGCCTAGTAACTGATACTTATCAATCTACATATGTCTGAATGAATAAGATTGAACAAAGCGATAGTCATGACATTCACACCTTTAACTATTTCTTATAAGGTTTATATTCTTTTTATTGATCACTTAACCTGCCATGCTTATATTGTTCAGGCTTAGGCAAACAGTATAGATCCTGATCAGACAACTCCCTCCTGGAAGCTGTCTGATCAGGATCTGCACTATTTGCTGTTGAGATACAAGTGGATTTTTAAAAATGACTAGGAATTTGTCTAAAGGGGTAAATAATGAAAAGGCATGGTAAGGAGTAGGGAAAAACTCATAACTAGACTATAAAAGAATCAGTGACAGCCCGTAGCTATAACAAGTCACAATTGATGAGTCATGAATGATACAATTGAAGGTCAGGAAATATATTGATGTAAGCAATCTTTTATTTCACAGATATAACATCCTTTATATACAAGAAGAATGATCAGGCGTGTGAAACTAGAAAGCTTCATTGCCTGAAACATGATGCAAATCTAAGTAACATAGTTAATTTATTATGTCATGTTTAATTTCTTTTTAACTGTCTCTGGTGATTTGTCAGCCCTTAATCATACAGGTTTAAAATCTGGTTGTGGTGATAACTTAATGTGAGGATCACAACCAGCAGGCCTGTCCAGGCGCGTAGCTGGGTCGTTTTTGAAGTTACGCACAGTTACAAGGGGAATAACCTTTGTAGAAATACTTTTGAATATATTTAGTTCTTTTCTAATGAATAACGGGTAAAATGCGAACATGCGAGGAACTTTACGCAAAGTACGAACGACTAAAATCCTGACGTGTCTAAGTTTAATCATTTAGAAAAACATCAACTTGATTGGTGTGGTCATAAGATTTAATAACATACAAATTGCAGAGAAAAAATATATCATACCTAACCCGGGTTAGGTATCGACTTTCTTTGTGTTTTTGGTACTTTTAGGTTTTCGATTTTTCGAACGGAGGATACGCACGTGCGTAAAGTGCGTAATGGCAGAAACGCGAAAACCTGGACCTGTCTGTACACTGATCATTCTAAGCTTATTTTTTCTTATTATCTGATCATTCTTAAGCTAATTTTAAACTAAGAAAATCTCACAAGGTGTTTTTTTCACTGCCAGGGAAAGGGACTCATGCCCTGTAATTTTTGAGAAGACAGTGATTTCTACCTTAAAGGGGAATGAAATTAATCTGATGTTAAATTACTTTTTTGTGGGGGAAAACTGCATGATTTTAAAGAAATTTTCTTGGGGGAAGGCTTCTATAAACGGCTCTTACAAAAGAAGGGAAGAAAAAAGCCCTGACACATGACCACATACTTTTGCGATCACTTTACATGATAATCTGGGTAATCAACTTTAATGTTTATATCTGTTTTTAGCTAAAATCATCATCATGTTTATTTATGGATTTGGAAAACCAATATTTAATGTGATACATTTTATGACTTGTACTGTCTAACAGTTGATGTAATGTTACAAACAGCCTTTAACTAAAGTACTAGATTTTCCAGCAAAATTGCCCAGAATAGAGGTAAGATGATGTTACATGTATTAGATTTAGTCAAGCTGTGGGATACCACCTTTAACTGGATGAGTAATGATAAGACAAACAGACAAGCTCCACATACAAATCTAAGTTTGGCATTTTCCTTTTATAAATCTGTTTTATTTTTGTTTCTGTTGTTTCTAAATTTTACCTACTATTAACAAGAAAAAAAAAAATAGGGGACAATTTAATGATGTTCGGCATGATAAGGTTTGGGGATATTAACATACCATCCAAAAGAAACCAACACGATATAAACACTGATATACATAATATAAAACTGTAGTCCAGAATATTTTCAATACCTCATTATCATCATATAACAGGAAAGAAAAAAGCCTTTTTATTGTGGTCAAACCTGGGATGGGAAGAACTTGACATAGATATATGTCATTTAAATCTGCACTTGCTCTGTGCATATTTGGAATATTGTCAACCATATTGCGTATTTGTATTTAGAAAAACATTCTATGGGTGTAGGCAAGTGTCAGTTTTCAGCATATGATACTTCTATTCATGCATTGGCTTGGAATGAATAGCGATTACAGCAATGCAAGTACCTTTAACATGATATGGTGTTATTTGTTATGTGTGATGTTGATGTGAAATCTTATATAAGAAAGCTTGTATACTGGAAAAGGCATAAACACTTCTTAGTTTTCCAATGGAGGAGATGATGTTGACGGTGAAAATTGGTGAACATGTCATAAGTGTGGGACTGTGGTAGACTAAGTTATGAACTTTGTTTCTGATGTGTTTCTTGCACATTGTTACAGTCTTCTATTATACATGATTTTATTCAATAGGTTGGGTGGGATTATTCCAATTTTATTTTTATTTTATTTTTGTTAAGTTGCCAAAGTGTGTTTTTCTGTGCTTGGATAGATAGTTCGTTCAGAGTTGTTGGAATAAAATGTGGTAAAAAAGGAAACTTGAAATTGAGGTAGTTGGAAAAGTGTATTCTGTAGGGATTTCATTTAAGGTAAAAGAAAGTGTTCAGTGATGTGTAATTAGCAGTGTATAGATTAAGCCTGATTAAAACCAGTTTAATAATAATTAACATGTGATATGTAATAGAATTGTATTTTGTTGCTTATAATTATATTTTTATCGGACATACAAATACATATTTTTATTTGTTGCTCTCTTTTTTTCATGTTGCCTAAACTACAGTACTGTGTAAATTTTGTGATGATAAAAAGCACAGATGTGATCTTGTGCATTTTTATTGTTTATTGCTAATATAAAATCCTTACTTGAAGGCATTTTCTGCTGTTACTGTTTACTGTTAAAAAACAACAGAGAAAAGTTACTGACGCTCGTTCATGGGACTGGTTTGACCAGTCTTGTTTTCTCTTTATCATCACAGAACCTTACCAACTCCTGATAAATCGTTGGTAGAAATTGACTTCCGATTGTCCAATTTTGCCCCTAGAACAGGTTTATCTTGGATTCAATAGTCAGATCTTGGAATTTTAATCTAAGGGCTGTCATCAGTAAATCAGACAGGTCAAGTTTTATTAACACTGATGAAAAATTGACCATCTTTTGAAGATGTTTCAAAGTTAATTCTTCACCTACTATGCACAAATTGGGTAAAACAATGGTGTAGATTCAGATCAGCAAGCTTGCATTCAGAATATATTGTTGCTTATAGTTAAATATTTACCTCTTTGGAATATTATGAAGTAAACTAAATCAGCAGGAAAATATATTAAACTTGGTGGTAAAAACAACCCTTTCAGGTCTTTCTAGAGCTTATAAGAAAGTCACTGGTTCTACCCAGCTTTTTTTTCATGAGCTTTGTAAAGTCGCTGGTTCTACCCACCTGTTTTGCCCAGTTTCCTTGAGCTTTGAGGAAAGTGATTCATTCTAGGCTGCTATTCTGTTGTGTCTCCCTGGAGCTTGGTGAAAAGTCAGTGGTTCTAGCCAGCTATTTTGTTGTGTCATCCTAGATCTTTGAGAAAAGTCAGTGGTTCTAGCCAGCTATTTTGTTGTGTCACCCTGGAGCTTTGAGAAAAGTCAGTGGTTCTAGCCAGCTATTTTGTTGTGTCACACTGGAGCTTTGAGAAAAAGTCAGTGGTTCTAGCCAGCTATTTTGTTGTGTCTCCCTGGAGCTTTGAGAAAAAATCAGTGGTTCTAGCCAGCTATTTTGTTGTGTCTCCCTGGAGCTTTGAGAAAAAGTCAGTGGTTCTAGCCAGCTATTTTGTTGTGTCTCCCTGGAGCTTTGAGAAAAAGTCAGTGGTTCTAGCCAGCTATTTTGTTGTGTCTCCCTGGAGCTTTGAAAAAAGTCAGTGGTTCTAGCCAGCTATTTTGTTGTGTCTCCCTGGAGCTTTGAGAAAAGTCAGTGGTTCTACCCAGCTATTTTGTTGTGTCTCCCTGGAGCTTTGAGAAAAGTCAGTGGTTCTACCCAGCTTTTTTGTTGTGTCTTCCTGGAGCTTTGTGAAAAAGTCAGTGGTTCTACCCAGCTATTTTGTTGTGTTTCCCTAGAGCTTTGAGAAAAGTCAGTGGTTCTACCCAGCTATTTTGTTGTGTCACCCTGGAGCTTTGAGAAAAGTCAGTGGTTCTAGCCAGCTATTTTGTTGTGTTTCCTGGAGCTTGGTGAAAAGTCATTGGTTCTAGCCAGCTATTTTGTTGTGTCACCCTGGAGCTTTGTGAAAAGTCAGTGGTTCTAGCCAGCTATTTTGTTGTGTCTCCCTGGAGCTTTGAGAAAAGTCAGTGGTTCTAGACAGCTATTTTGTTGTGTCTCCCTGGAGCTTTGAGAAAAGTCAGTGGTTCTAGCCAGCTATTTTGTTGTGTTTCCCTGGAGCTTTGTGAAAAAGTCAGTGATTTCTAGCCAGCTATTTTGTTGTGTCTCCCTGGAGCTTTGTGAAAAGTCAGTGGTTCTTGCCAGCTATTTTGTTGTGTCACCCTGGAGCTTTGAGAAAAGTCGGTGGTTCTACCCAGCTATTTTGTTGTGTCTCCCTAGAGCTTTGTGACAAAGTCAGTGGTTCTACCCAGCTATTTTGTTTTGTCTCCCTGGAGCTTTGAGAAAAGTCAATGGTTCTAGCCAGCTATTTTGTTGTGTCTCCCTGAAGCTTTGAGAAAGGTCAGTGGTTCTACCCAGCTATTTTGTTGTGTCACCCTGGAGCTTTGTGAAAAGTCATTGGTTCTAGCCAGCTATTTTGTTGTGTCTCCCTGGAGCTTTGTGAAAAGCCAGTTGTTCTAGCCAGCTATTTTGTTGTGTCTCCCTGGAGCTTTGAGAAAAGTCAGTGGTTCTAGCCAGCTATTTTGTTGTGTCTCCCCGGAGCTTTGTGAAAAAGTCAGTGGTTCTAGCCAGCTATTGTCAGGTCTCCCTCCATCAATAATAGGTGTAGGTGCAGTTTATATAAAAACAAAACTGCCTTAATAATGCACAATCAAATCATCAACTGAGTATAATTATGGTGTATGTCCTTGATGCCGTAATGAATCTGTAACTTGGATTAGAGAATGTTTAATATTGTTTTAACTAGCACAGGTTTGTTTCTTGTCTTGATTTTGGAAAACATCACAGCGACGAAAACGTCACAGCGACCAGTTATGATCATTATAGTGATGTCCAGATATTATGTCTGGGAAGAGCCACTAGCACAATGCATGTCTGCTGCAAGACCTTTCAACATTAAGTCCTTCGCCCCGAATTGCACTGGAACCCATTCGGTGGGAGGCTAAACAGTTTGAGGTGTTACAAGTCCGCCACTCTACAACAAGGCTACAGGCACCCCTTACACAGGTTTATAACAAGGTGCAATTTGCAATACAACACATCATATTTGATACCTTAATTATACTTCAAAGTGACATTAAGCTTTTATGCTTGGTTTTATCTATGTAACTTTAGTCATCTTCTTGTATTGAAAGTTTGTTTTTCAATTTTTCCATTTCTTAAAGGACCATTTCCATCAAATGCAGATAACATGTTGCCTTAACTGTGGTAGCATGTATTGATATATAATTAGAAAAAAACATACCATCCCTGACACTACCCAGCTAAGGAGAACATTAACAGAACATATCAACCAGTTATGTAACAACCGTTTTAAGCTGGGCGTTAGCAAAATGAGGTTAACTTTGCCCTTTAACACTAATTGATCAGGTTGAGGTAACAGTATAGGTCCAGATGGGCCTGAACTGCTGGGAGCTGTCAGGTCAGGTCTGTGCTCTTTGTTGCTAAGTTTCTGGCTGTATGTTACTTTTGCATGTAGTTTTTAGCAAATAACTAAGATTTTGTTTGCTTATTAAATAAATTAAGCTTGATAAGGGTGAAACAGTACAAGATCTTAGGTGTTAGAGGGTTGGTACAACTAACTTTATGATTCATGATCGCATTATGATTATTATGTATGCTTGGGTAACTTGTTTGATAGATATTTAATGATTAAATCCATTTAGTTACAGTAATACAAGTTTAGCAACAAAATTTTGTTTACGTCTTGATGTCTATGAGTTGACATTGAACACATTCATGCTTCTAAACATGAAAAAGGTTTTAAAAAATGAAGGTTATATCTGATTTTAAATACATTTTACAAAATTTAACTCAAGATGCAAGGGATTTTGTGCATATGTTATGTCATCTTCTTGTAATTAATTGACATATTTAATATAGTTTACATTTAATTAAGAATTTTACCTTTTAAGTCTCTGATCTATATACATTCATTTTAAAAAAATCTCCACTTTAAATGTAGTTATGTAAGTAGCATTTGTAACCCTCGAAATTAAATTATTGTATTGAGTGATCATTTTGTGACATACATGTATCTGTCAATTAAGTAATAATTAAGAAATGAAAGATTAATTTGCATTACTTTATTGTAAAAAAGCACAACTTGTTCAAGGCTTAAAAACTTACACTTGCATGAATGTATGTGTTTAGTACACTTGCATGAATGTATGTGTGTTTAGTACATTTGCATGAATGTATGTGTATTTAGTACACTTGCATGAATGTATGTGTATTTGGTACACTTGCATGAATGTATGTATATTTATTATATGTGCATGAATGTATGTGTATTAAGTACACTTGCATGAATGTATGTGTATTTAGTACACTTGCATGAATGTGTGTGTATTTAGTACACTTGCATGAATGTATGTATATTTATTATATGTGCATGAATGTATGTGTATTTAGTACACTTGCATGAATGTATGTGTATTTAGTACACTTGCATGAATGTATGTATATTAAGTACACTTGCATGAACGTATGTGTATTAAGTACACTTGCATGAATGTATGTATATTTATTATATGTGCATGAATGTATGTGTATTTAGTACACTTGCATGAATGTATGTGTATTAAGTACACTTGCATGAATGTATGTGTATTTAGTACACTTGTATGAATGTATGTGTATTTAGTACACTTGCATGATGAATGTATGTGTATTTAGTACACTTGCATGAATGTATGTGTATTTAGTACACTTGCATGAATGTATGTGTATTTAGTACACTTGTATGAATGTATGTGTATTTAGTACACTTGCATGATGAATGTATGTGTATTTAGTACACTTGCATGAATGTATGTGTATTAAGTACACTTGCATGAATGTATATATATTTATTATACGTGCATGAATGTATGTGTATTTAGTACACTTGCATGAATGTATGTGTATTTTTGTTTCTTTCGACTTCTATCTTTGAATGTTGTGAATTAATAACCTCATATGCAAACATTTGTCTGGAGTCTTAGTCTACTGTTGTGATCATAATTGTATATTTATTATATGTGCATGAATGTATGTGTATTAAGTACACTTGCATGAATGTATGTGTATTTAGTACACTTGCATGAATGTTTGTGTATTTAGTACACTTGCATGAATGTATGTGTATTAAGTACACTTGCATGAATGTATGTGTATTAAGTACACTTGCATGAATGTATGTATATTTATTATATGTGCATGAATGTATGTGTATTTAGTACACTTGCATGAATGTATGTGTATTAAGTACACTTGCATGAATGTATGTGTATTTAGTACACTTGTATGAATGTATGTGTATTTAGTACACTTGCATGATGAATGTATGTGTATTTAGTACACTTGCATGAATGTATGTGTATTTAGTACACTTGCATGAATGTATGTGTATTAAGTACACTTGCATGAATGTATATATATTTATTATACGTGCATGAATGTATGTGTATTTAGTACACTTGCATGAATGTATGTGTATTTTTGTTTCTTTCGACTTCTATCTTTGAATGTTGTGAATTAATAACCTCATATGCAAACATTTGTCTGGAGTCTTAGTCTACTGTTGTGATCATAATTGTGTGATTTATAAAAACACACACAAAAATTACTTTTAATTAAAATGCAACACGTATAGCAGTTTTATAATTAGTATGCAACATGTATAGCAGTTTAATAATTAATATGCAACATGTATAGCAGTTTAATAATTAATATGCAACATGTATAGCAGTTTAATAATTAATATGCAACATGTATAGCAGTTTAATAATTAATATGCAACATGTATAGCAGTTTAATAATTAATATGCAACATGTATAGCAGTTTAATAATTAATATGCAACATGTATAGCAATTTAATAATTAATATTCAACATGTATAGCAATTTAATAATTAATATTCAACATGTATAGCAATTTTATAATTAATATGCAACATGTATAGCAATTTTATAATTAATATGCAACATGTATAGCAGTTTAATAATTAATATGCAACATGTATAGCAATTTAATAATTAATATGCAGCATGTATAGCAGTTTTATAATTACATGTAGTATGCCACATGTATAGCAGGTGAAGGTTTAATTTAAATGTACATGGATACTTACAAGCTCAGTCTTCACTTACCTGAACTAAGAGTCAGTTAGTCCTTTTCAGCATTAATTAGTCTCCAATTATTGGTGGGCATGTTCAATGGCCTGCTATAATTAACAGGTATATCATTAACACATATCAAGCTTCATTACATGTGTTAATCACCAAAACTAAATTATCTGCATACAATTTCATTCGTTATAGATAACATGGTGTTTTGATAGAGAAACAGCAGCAAATCATGAAAATCCTGCTAACAAAGTTTCCGTAGCAGGGAGCTGGCTGATCACAGTCTACACTAATTGCTTAAACCTGATCAGTTCTAGCTTAGCAGGCTAAGAGTTAAAAAACAACAACAAACAACTTTCAACACTGATCTAGTCATAATTTTTTTAAATAAAATCAGTTGTATTCTGAAATGTTCCTATTAGTTATGAAACAATTTTGTTTATATCCCATGACCAACATTAACATGTTAATTTCTCACAAAGATGAACTGTTTTATATATATATTGCTACCAAATAATCACTGGCTATGTACAAGTCAGTGCTTTTTTATCCAATCCATCACATCAGCAACTACGGTTATTTTCGCTAAAGGCAAATGATTTGAATAATGATACTTTCCTCATAACTCACAAAAAGTTTTTTTTCTTAAATTGATCAAACTCAAAAGTTATTTTTTTATATTTCTACTAATGGATGAGAAAGAAGGTAATATAGGACTTGTCTGTTCAATATAAGCACTAAATGTTACTATAGGTTAATTTAGCAACATTGGACTATATATGTGATGGCATTTTTAAGCCCAGATTTCTTGTATTACAGTCCTAAAATGATGTTCACATCTATTTCATTTGAAATCCCACTAACTATTCTTAAGCCATTCAATGACAGTGGTCAATTTGAGCAGATATAGCTGCAGTGTTGTACTTCTTTAATCAGGCTAGTTGTTTCTGATTTCAGTTGGATAAGTTAAACATACTTTAAATCCTTATCCTGTTAGAGTTGTTGAGAACTCCTTTATTTGTTTGGCATCTCCACTTAATTACATGCAAGCAGACATATTACTTAGAACTCTGAAGCAGTTAGAGTAGATCCAGATCTGACGGCTGAGAGATGTTTTTTCTAAAGCAGGTTCAGAGGTAAGCCAATTAAGAGAGGTTTAGAGATTGAAGGATGAGATAACCTTATATTAACCTTGCCATGTCCCAAAAGCAATGTCCCAATAAACTGGTGATTATCACATTTTCCACCTATCTGTAATCATCTCAAAGTAGTTGTGAAGTAACCCTCTTGTCATCCCCTTTACCCACTTCATGGTAAATGTGTGACAACTTCTCTGGATTTTACAAAATATAAACATTAGCTCCTTATTGGCCTTTTTTCTTGTAAAGATTGATTCTGAAATTGGTTTTCTCTTTTTCCTCCTCATCTTCTTCAACTCCATCTTAACTACCATCATCATTTCATGCCCAAGAACTATCATCATCGTTACTACCATCCTTGTCATCTTCCGACAGCTTAAATCAAATAGATAAAAACTATCATACCAAACGGCCATTGTAACATTGCAATGAAAGTTAGGTCTTATTCTTGGAGACACAAGAGTTGTTGTACAGTTTAGAGTATTGACTCTGAGGTCAACAGTCGCTGACCAAACAACAAAATTGTATTGACTCTAAGCTTTGATTATTGAAACATATTTGTTTAAAGTATTTCTGTGCCTGAACTGGTTAAATATCAATGAAAAGTGACTGAAAAATGTTTGTGAACTTTACACTTATTGTACTCGCAACTTCTTGAAAGAAACATGTTGAAATGGCAACAGTAAATTTCATAAACACCCTGCCTGGTAAAACCAGCTTCAAAATCTTAGAGACGATGGTTTCATAGACAGACTTAGAGCCTGTACTTACCAACCAAAGAATTGTTTAAGTAATGGATTTAAGGACTTGATCTCTACAAAGTATTAAAACATGGAAACATGTTTAAACATTTTGATGACATGGACGATACTTCTTTAGGGTGAAAATCCTCTTTTAACCAGAGGCGCCCTTGGCGTAGTGGTAGAGTCGCTGACTTGTAACTCCTATGACTGCTTAGCCCCTCAATGCGTGGGTTTGAGTCCCGTTTGGGGCAAAATGTCTTCCATTTGACCTGCAGTGCACCGGTGGTTCTACCCACAAATTTGTTTGGGGGTCTTCCTCCACCAAAAATAGCTGGACGTCGCTTTTCACTCCTTTAATAGAGAACATATCCCAACCTAATGGTGTTTCCAGCCAATAAAGGGATAACAACAAAGAAAGTCTTAATTTGGTTGGTATGAAAATGGTGACTTTAGGGATTGGGATTTGCCGGCATTTTTGCCGATACTGCGCAGCAGCATTTCTGTCATTATAGCACACGGGCATTTATGAGGTGGCCAGAGACTGAACCCGGCCGGTCCATTATACTGACACCGACGAGTCAGGCGTAATGCTGTCCCCTTAGCCCCGTGCGTTAAGAGGGAAGCCACTACTACCAACTTTAAAGTCTTTGGTTTGACGGGTCGGGGTTTGAACCCACAACCTCCCGATCTGCAAGCCAACGCTCTACCACCTGAGCTATTGCGGTGGGTAATGGTAACTTTATTTCAAGTCATGACTTGGACTTAGGTTAGGGAATGTGCACCTAATAACAAGCTATGTCTTGACAAACTGATCTTGCAAATGATACTAAGAAAGTTGACTTTGAAGAATTTACATACATTTAAGGGATGCTCTTACTAGTTGACAAATTTTCATATGATGTGACTGATAATGACTGATTATGACAACACAAAAAGTGTTTAAGGCATAATATTACAGTGAACTTAATTTTGAAAACAAGAAGACTGAACTTTAAATGAATGGGAAGAAACCCAACAAACCAAAAAGTGCTTGTAAAGACTTGTGACTGTCAAGTATTTACGTGCTGATTACCACAGTAAATGTAGCACTGTAACTGCTTCTGTGGACATTTTTTTCTAAGTTTAAGTGCCTGAAAAGATTAAAAAAGAAAAAATCCAAATGAACAAATAAAAAGGCAGATTATCTTAGACGTTTGAAGTAATCTCTCAGTCTAGAATTGGCAGCATTATGTATTATCACAGTGAAGAAAGCACTATGTCTGGATATACCAGTTCTGTAGGTCTTAGGACAATTGCTATGTCAAAAACCTAAAAATAAACAAAGTTCTAGTAGACTTCTGACAGTGGCAATGTTGACAGCCTGATCGGGTGGAAGCCGTGCAGGCGAGACAATGTCAATACTGATAGGATTATCTGTGTCTTGTTACTGGATATGCCTAATGAAGCGGGAAGAAATTTGGAAATAAGATTAACTTTAAAGATCCCAGAGTAAACGGGTTGATATGACCTTTATTTGGATAGATTATAGTCAATCTAGGATCAATAAAGTAGTAATAATCACTGTATAAAAAAACTTGAACAAAATGTTTGTTGTGTTTATAGTCCCACCAGCAATGTTGTAGCTACATGGAGACTGTGTCCACTTAAAACAGAATTAGTGCTGCCTTCACTGTGTTTAGCATGCTGTGCCTCCACACCCAGTCACAGTAACCTGAAACCAGCTAGATCAGTAGTGGAACTACTCTTATATTGGCTTGAGTGTTGTCAAGGGAGCTATCTATACCACTTCCAGACCTTAGCATTTTTGTATTTGGTATGTTGAATGCAAGCCATCTATACCTGGAGATGATGTTCTTCCAGTTGCACTAACAGATCGGGTTCCATAACCTTGTAACAAAATGAAACTAATATTCATGGTAATAGAATCATTTTTAAATCATTTTTCCTGTTTGGCCAAAAAGCTTTGATGCAATACAAAATGAAATGCGGAAATTAACTGTTTGGATAAATTGAACAGGCAAATTCTATGGATGGTTTGTGAATGCTACATCTAGCCTTGGTTTGACTTTTGGGTAAACATCAAGGCTTTGTGCCTGGTCTTAATTATTTATTTCTTGTTGGACGTGACATTTTTAAAAGAACAGTAATGGTCAATATTGTATCAAACAGATTGTAAGGCTTTGTAAAGGTGTAAGGTAAATAATGGAATTGAAATAAAGTCCATGATCATTCATGATTTGGTGGTATTGAAACAGGTAACCTGGTGTAGTTTGTGCAGGGTGACTTAAGTCACCAGTTGACCAAGGGGTCAAGATAATGTCCAAAACTGTGTCACATTGCCAGTATGGATACCAAGTCACTTGTGTTGATCATGTAGACTTGGCATTTTTGTTTAAGTTTTTGAAATACATCTTAGCAAGCAATTATGATAATAACAGCAACGTTCAGCTGTTTTGGTGGAAGAAAACCCAGACAAATGCCTGGGTAGAACCAATGGCGCACTGCAGGTCAGCTGAAAGACCTTCCCACATTTAGTCCTTCACCACCAATGGGACTCGAATCCATGCAGTGGCAAGTTACAAGTTGGTAACTCTACCACAATAGTTACAATGCCATGAGCACCCTGTAGGCTTAATTGTTGCTTTTTACCAAGGATCAGCTTTTGGGCGATGTCGCTTGCTACAGCATCCAGAGTTATAAGAAAGCTGAATTTCGTAGACACCAAGGATTGACTCGTAAAAAATTACTTCTACAATTAGATGTTTGTGACTTTGTTGTAATTTTTTGTCCCGTTGAATAATCTATATTTTTAGAAGAAGTGTGTTTCTTTTTGCAGCTGAAGACTTGCCTGCTTTCTAATGCATTGTGCGTTTGATTTTCCACAAAATAACTTGTGACCATTATTTGCATATGTTTAATTACTCACAAGATTGAATTGATACCTTCCAAACACAACTTTTCAGCACTTTTATATAATTTTTTTTTTTTTCCTTTGGTAGATTGCTTTATATTGTTAGTATATTTTTCAAAAGAAGAGCACATTAATCAAAAGTGAGTCCCCAGGCTGTGATTATTATTAGTCACAAAAGTCGTTATTGGTCTCTTGTGGAATAGCTCCCTTCTTAATGCACAAATATGACTGATTGCGGTATCATGCCCGGTGTTCACAGGACACTATACACAGTGAAGGCAGCACTATATCTGCTTCACTTGAACACAGTCTACCTATAACTGAAGGATTGTTGGTGGGACAATAAACCCAACAAACAAACTTGACGGGTCCTCACCTCAGGGTAGTATACATCATGTTTTAAACTAAAGATACTACAAATACAAGAAATCAGCATCCTTTATCATATGTCTTGGTCTGTTGAGTTTGATACCTGGCAATGGCTGACCAAGTAGTTTAGTATAATTAGGATGATTCATACAAATAACACATTATCTGCTGTATGTGCATGCTTTACTTTTAGCAAACAACCTTATCAAAGGAAACTTGTAATGGTTCTATTCGAGACACAAGTTGCCAAAGTTCAAATTTTTGTTAGTCGACATTTCCCAGCAGGGAGATGGCCGATATAGACCTGCACTGTTTGCTGAAGTCTGGTACATACATGCTAAGCAGGTTCAGAGGTTGCTTTGGTTTTTGTAGGTCTTGAACTTTTTATGGATAACTTCACCCCAGCATTGTAGGACAATAAACTTCACTTGTTCTGATGTTTATTGGGCTCATTTCTTTACCTCCATAGAAAACGACATTGATACACAATAAATCTAGGTCACAGTGACCCATGGGATACTTGTAACCTGGTTACGAATTACTTAACTAAATGACATCATCAGCCTGACATCATTGAAATATTTGACGTTCACTATTCATTTTGTTTTTGAGGAGTACTGTTGCATTTTTAGAAAGTATAATTTGTGAGAAAGTAAAACATGGTAGGAAAAATTATTAACAGCAAATATGAGGTGATTTTTATTCAGCACTATTTATGTTTGCAGTAGAATATTGCACAACAACATAACATGACCTAGATGGAAATGAAATTAATGACCTGTGCTATATATTTATAAGGAAATATTAAATTGCACTTTTTATAAAGTTGTTAATGTTTGGAGATAGAATTGATATTGTTTATGTTAAGTTGCGGCTTTAGCTGAGGAAAGACTTAAGATAGGGATCGTGTGTGCATAATCTCTTTGGTTCACACATCTTTGATTTCATTTGATTAGAAATGACTTGAACTTGTATTAACTCCTCATAACTGCCTATTTTGGGTAGAACCAACACTCAGGTTGCACCTACCTGGAACAATTGGTAGTAATTTAGTACTCAGGTTGCACCTACCTGGAACAATTGGTAGTAATTTAGTACTCAGATTGCACCTACCTGGAACAATTGGTAGTAATTTAGTACTCAGATTGCACCTACCTGGAACAATTGGTAGTAATTTAGTACTCAGATTGCACCTACCTGGAACAATTGGTAGTAATTTAGTACTCAAATCACGCCTACCTGGAGCAATGTATAGTAAATTAGTACTCAGATTGCACCTACCCGAAGTATTATACAGTAAATTGGAACTCAGATTGCACCTACCTAGAGTAATGTGTAGTAAATAAGTACTCAGATGGCTTTTACCTGGAGCAATTAGCAGTAAATTAGTGCTCAGATGGCACCTACTTGGAGTATTATACAGTAAATAAGTACTCAGATTGTACCTACCTGGAGCACTGTGTAGTAAATAAGTACTAAGATCTCACCTACCTGGAGCATTGTGCAGTAAATTAGTACTCACATTGTTCATACCTAGAGCATTGTGCAGTAAATTAGTACTCATATTGCACCTGCCTGGAGCAATGTGCAGTAAATAGTTTTGTCCAAGGACTAACATCACATTGTTGATTGGGGCTTTGAACTCAGGACCCTATTATCCAGAGGTCAACATCTACACCATGGATGCTAATGTGATACCTTTTTATGTGTTTGTTATACAGATGTAGGTAACTATAAATAGTAAGTGTGATTAAGAGAATAGCGAAGTGTGTTTTGGATTAACAATAACAAATCCACTTTATGTGACAGTTTCTTGTTCTGGTTTATATTCATGGCTAACTACCCCTTGAAGGGTTTATACTAGGAACCATGGTGGGTTTAGCCATGGGGATGTACATTATACATGTAAACAGATGGGTCTGGCTTAGCAAGAGACCAAGAGGATTATGCATGGAATTTGTAGGGGAAGGGGAAAAAAACAGGAAATTAACTACAGAAATCAGACTTTGTTATGCTCCATGTGTGTAGGCCCAGATGTAGGAGGTCAATTGAGAAAGTAGGTTACAGTGACTTGGTCACAGTTATATGGTGTGTTTTTTAAATTATTGTGCCATTATTAAGCCAATCAGCATATATTGTTCGTGACAGACATACAAATGGCAGATATTTAAAAAAATGTATACATTACAGCAACCTTGTAATGGTCATTATAGTGACGTCCAGTCACTATGGTGGAGGAAGATCACAGACAAATGTGTGGGTATATAACCACGGGCCCACAGATCTTCCCACATTGTCCATCATCCAGACCTGCAAGATTGTTTAACAACATCTTATGTTTATCCTTTAATTTTATTTCCTCATATATCACAGTCATACATAGTTTTCAAATGTTAACTTTCTTTACTGTAACCTTATGCCTAACCTGTAGTTTATTTTCTTCAGGTCAGTGAGGATCTCTCTTTCATCCTTATAATGTAATGTGCAGTTGTCTTAGTAAAAAAAAAACTTTTTTTCCATAATGCTTTCAGCTCATACATAATTTAGATTGGAACTATAAGTCTATAGACATTAGGTTCATTAATCAAGTTTAAATCACTTGTATTATATGCTTCTAAACAACAGATAATACTTGGCTCCAGGTATGGGAAGCCCCTAGGGGTTCAATCCTGGGCCGCAACATACCAAAGTCATTAAAAAATGGTAGTGGTTAAGCTCCCTTGTTACACCCAAGCAAATATAAGGGTAGTTTCAAGGCTGGTTGACCTGGTGCCAGGATACTATGACTGGGTGTGGTATCATGCCAGGTGTTGACGGTGTGCTATACACAGTGAAGGCAGCACTATGTCTGCTTCAAATGGACACCATCTCCAGATAACTGAAATACTGTTGGTGGGATGATAAACCCAATAAAAAATCAGATAATACTTTTAAATAGATAATTCTATTCACACCATGAATGGTACTTTAAATCCTGTTGATCCTAAATATGACTGATTTTACTTCCTTATTGTCAATGATAATGACTCCTCTACATATTAGTTCAAGTACATCAGGTAATATTTGTTCAGATATTGTATTACTTTCCTTCTCTCATGTTTGATCATATTATAGCTTAACTTTCAACTGTTAATCATTTACAATTAAGGTTAATTGACTACCGACCTTTAATAGATAGTTTCCACTATTATTGGCTCATCCTTAAATAAAATGAACAGTGTTTCGTTTTTGGTTGTATTTCTTTTTACTTTTTATACTGCCGGTATCAAAATATAGTTTGGATATTAAAAAATACTTCATAAAAGCTTTTTAATTTTATATAAAATTCTGTAAAATGGACTGAAAAACAAAAACACAGTGGTGATTTTAATACAGCACATATTTCCAGATTTCAGTTTGCATTAGCTTCTGCCTTCAAAGATGACTGCCTTAATCTGTCTTATCAGTGCCTATGATATCACATGGAAACTATCTATATACCTAGCTAAATTTGTCTAGGACTAAGTTGATCTGAATCTGCACTATTTTCAGCCATGTCTCTGTCATATATATAGGTTATATTTACCTGTATTCACCATTTATTCTTTAGCAAGAATTTCCCACATGCTAGATTATAAGACACAATATATTCACAATCATTTTGCAAGATACAGGTCTGAAATTTTGCTCGATGTTTAAACTGAGCTATTATTGGACTGAAAATCATATTTGTAAACAAGAAAGAAAAACTTTTGTTTTGCTGGTATAAAAATGGTGACTTGACTTCAAGACATGACTCGTCTTACTTTCTGAAACATTTTTCAGGTGAGATTGGGCTCAAGCTAAAACTGCTGATTGCATAATATTTACTTATTATATCTTTTACACTTCAATTTAATGTCCTAAAACTACACCTGTTCCAATTTGATTGGATATGAAAATACAATCTGCAAGTGGGGCCTGGATTTAAGATTTGTTGTTGAAAACAGACCTGTAGGCATTAAGGGTGGTATCCATCAGTTTGCCTGTATCAATTATTTATTCTGGGTAATTTGTACTTAATTGCTCCATAAGCTTGCACTTTAATTTAAGTAAAAGCTATTTTATATCACTAGCTCGATTGTTAGAGGGATGGGGATGGGATTAGCCGACATTTTTTTTGCCGACACTGCGCAGCGACATTGCTATCATTATAGCACAGGGGCACTTATGAGGTGCCCAGGGACTGAACCCGGCCGGTCCATTATACTGACACCGACGAGTCAGGCGTAATGCTGTCCCCTTAGCCCCGAGCGTTAGGAGGGAAGCCACTACTACCAACTTTAAAGTCTTTGGTATGACCCGGCCGGGGTTTGAACCCACGACCTCTCGATCCGCAAGCCGACGCTCTACCATCTGAGCTATTGCGGCCGGTCGATTGGTAGATGGTACACACCATGAAATATATCCCCAAATTGTTGTTTACTTTAGTTTAAAAACATCTAACTGTGGAGCATTGCTCGGATAGGAAGTACTTTTTTGTAATGGCCAGTGGGGTGTTATGCCTTACCTTAAATTTCACATGGAAACAGCCTTTTGTGGGATCGTTTGATATAACAATATATTTTATCTGGTTGCATGAGAGAAAAATTGTTGGTCTAAGCTGTAGGAGACCACCTTTAAAGGGAGAGAATCCTATTTGTATCTTATGAATCACTTGTGAAGGAGGTTTTAATTATAAAAAGTATACACTCTGTAATAAGGGTTATAATGGCTTCATCATGACTAATCCCATCATATTAGATGATGCAGAACTAAACACATGTGGTATTTCTAACACATTATTACATGGACCCTGATTGATGTAAATCCACACACACGATTAGTTTATACTGGTTTATAACTTCTGTAATTACTTAACATGTTTGAGGATGTGGCAGGCAATGTATTTCTAGGATGTGGCAGTCAATGTACTTCTGCAATATGGCAGGCAATGTATTTCTAAAATATAGCAGGCAATGTATTTCTATGATATGGCAGGCATTGTATTTCCATGATATGGCAGGCAACATATTTTTATGATATGGCAGGCAATGTATTTCTAGGATATGACAGGCATAGTATTTCTAAAATATGGCAGGAAATGTATTTCTTTGATATGGCAGGCAATGTATTTCTAGGATATAGCAGGCAATGTATTTCTAGGATATGGCAGGCAATGTATTTCTAGGATATGGCAGACTATATATTTTTAGGATATGGCAGGCAATGTATTTCTAGGATATGGCAGGCAACATATTTTTATGATATGGCAGGCAATGTATTTCTAGGATATGACAAGCAATATATTACTAGGATATGGCAGGAAATGTATTTCTTTGATATGGCAGGCAATGTATTTCTAGGATATAGCAGGCAGTGTATTTCTAGGATATGGCAGGCAATGTATTTCTAGGATATGGCAGACTATATATTTTTAGGATATGGCAGGCAATGTATTTCTAGGATATGGCAAGCAATGTATTTCTAGAACATGGCAGGCAATGTATTTCTAGGATATGGCAGGCAATATATATTATAAGGATATGGCAGGCTATATATTTTTTAGGATATGGCAGGAAATGTATTTTTTAGGATGAGGTAGGCAATTTATTTTTTAGGATATGGCAGGTAAAGTATTTTTAGGATATGGCAGGCAAAGTATTTTGTAGGATATGTATATTTTTATTAGGATATGACTGGCAATTTTTTTAGGATATGGCAGGCAATGTATATTTAAGGATATTAATATGGCAGACAATGTTTTTATGTTCATTTTTTTATAAATATGTAAATATTTCAACAAATAATTATGATTTGTTTTGTTCAGATCACAAGTGCAAGTCAAAGGAGTACTTTTTCATAAGATCCACATTTACACGGCTGTTCATTCATTCTGATTTTAGTATTGAGCAAAAAATATGTTAGTGCAAGGATTGTAATGTAATGCAATTTATACATATCACATTGCTTGAAAATGTTGTATGTTTATATGTATTGTTCAGAACATTGTAATACAGAGACAGTAAAGTATTTTACAAATGACTGACTTATAAACTCTGTCCTTTATGGCTGACACACATGGCTAGATGGATCAGATTTTTTTCTATGTTTTGTTTTCCAGATTACTTATGATGAAAGAATGATGGTACCCAGACTTAGAATTGACATCCTAAGTTACAAAAAGCCACACAATGCAACTGTTTCCTTTAAAAATATTTATGAAAAAAACATCTGTCTTAAAAAAAATGCAAGGAATACTGATACTACTGTGTGTCTGTTTGTATTAAATTTCAAAACTGTTGATATATAAATGGACCCAGGAGAAAAAAATGCACACATTGTCGCTGATGAAAGTGACTAATTCGACCTCGCCCTAAGTTACCTTTTTGGTGAGAGTTACCTGCCATGGGTTGAGTGTACCATAGTTGCTTCAAGATGTGTATTCACTTGAGTGTATGAAAAGGGAAGCTAAATAAAGGAGCTTAGGGAGCCTGGGGTCCAAACTTCATCAGCCTCAGGTTACATTCTCCCAATATCCTCTACTTATCCTGCAAGAATTGATCAGGCTTATGCAAATAGTACAGATCCTGATCGGACAGTTCCCACTGAGTGCTGTCTGATCGGGATCTGCACTATTTGCTGTGCTGAGTCTCTTGCAATGTGTTTATACATTTTAGTTTGTTGATGTAAGATGATGACTAAGATTTAGTATGGATCATTAACTAAATGTAGCAAGATAAGGGGTTAACATACATGTGTTTATTGTTCCAGTAAACATCTGGAATACAAGGAATACAGGCCATACTAGTGTTGTTTTTCTTTCCTCTCTTTTCTCATGTGGATTATATGTGTATGGATTCATGTATGGTTTTATAAAAGTGTTTTAATTTGATTAGATTTTTTAATTTCTTTGTGAGTAGTGTTGTTTTTCTTTGAATTTGATTGGGGTTTTTTAAATTTCTTTGTCAGTAGTGTCGTTTTTCTTTCCTCTCTTTTCTCGTGTGGATTATATGTGTATGGATTCATGTATGGATTAATAAAAAGTGTTGGAATTTGATTGGATTTTTTTAAAAATTTCTTTATGAGATCAGGTGGAAAATTCTCTACTCTCTATCTATTCCCACATGGCTGATATGCATTAGGATTCATGTATGGATTTATATTTAAAATTGTTGTTTCTTGATTTAACTTTGATTTGTTGTAGTTAGACTTTTTTATGGAAAATGTTCCATCTGATCTAACATGGATTTTATATATTTGAATTTGTGACTATATTAATTAATTTGTATTTTACTTTTGATTTTGATTATTTATTCATGAGACCTCACATGAAAAAATTATATTTTTCTCTCTGTTTTAACACAGATATTTTTTTTTTAATTTGTGATAAGATTAATATAAGTGTGTTTGTTGTAATTTTGATTTTGATTTTTTTTATTTCAGTCAGACATTACTTGGAAAATCTTTTCCTCTCTGTTCTATCATGGATTATATGTGTTTGGACTCATCTATGGATTAATTAAATTGTTTTTGTTTTATTTGATTTTGTTTTTTCTGTGAATTTAGATGGGAAAATGTACAGTTTCATGTATTTTGGGTACCACCAAAGATATGCAGTTGTACATGTAAGGCTGTATGGATTAAACAATGAAAGTTCAAAATGTTTTTAAATTTTTGGTAAAAAATTTAAATAAAACAGTGCTATAAAACATAACATTCGGTAATTGTTTCTTCAACAGTTATATTAATTTATTGGTGTATATTGTATATGTATGGATTAAAACAGGTGATTGATATTGTTTTATGTGATAATTATTTTATTTATTATTTGAAAAATGAAAAATTACTTAGCAATGTAGAATAACTTCCTGGCCAGAGTTATACTGTTTATAATACATGTATGGATTAAAGTGTTTGTTGTGGTAGGTAAATCTATTTGGATTATTTTAATTAAAATATACAATATTTATGGTTTCAAATTAAATCCGTGGATGTAGTGAAGATGTATACACTTGTTTCAATTTATGTATGGATTAGTTATTGTGCTGAAATTTACATTTAATATTTAAAAAGTGATTCCAAATGTTATTCTATAACTTTCAATTTGTTTAGCATGAACTGATAAGGTTTAGGCAAAGAGTGTTGATCCAGATCGGCAAAGTATACATTGTATGGTGTCTTATCATGATCTACACTATTTGCTGTAGTGTCTTTTTCATTATATGTACACCTTATAACTTGGGCAAGAAAGAGATAAATAACTAGAAAGTAAAATGTTAAAAATGGTATGTGACAATTTGTATATATTTAGCAAATGTAGCAACATCATACCCCTGATTTTTGCTTTTTGAAATACATTGCAGCGACCATTTATTATCATTATAGCAATGTCCAGCTTTTTGGTGGGGAAAACCCCCATATACATGTCTGCAAGTCAGATGGAAGTCCTTCTCACATTAAGTACCTCGACCCGATTGGGACTCGAACCCGTGCGGTGGGAGGCCCTGTTCTGAAGTATTTCTGCATACGCTTATACTTTAGTGTAAGAAAAGGCTGTTTATGGTATTTCCTTAATTGGTAGACAGTACAAAACATGACATATATCGCTTAAAATGTCCATTATTTCCAAATTTATAAATATGCATGATAGGGATTTTAGCTAAAAATAGATATTGATGTCATAGCTGATAAGCTGGTTGATCGTATCACATGATCTCAAAAGTAAGTTGTCAAGGTTTTCTTAGTTAAAAAATCGCTAACAGTGCAGCTTGGCTTGGATAGAAAATACATTTATGCGATGATAAAAGTGGGTGATATGTTTTAATTATCACATGAATGTAAAGCACCAATAAACAAGATTTCATGGGATCATTTCAGGAAGAAAATAAAATTGGTCTAAACTATCGGATGCCATGCACACCTTTAAAATAATGAATCTGGCATGATGAGGCTTAACAACAATTATTGAGAGAAAGAGATCAAGAACCAGTGATCTGCCCATGTTATAATTGGATTTCCAAAATGGATCAATCTAGGAGGTCTTTAGATACCAGGGAATTAGTGGGTATTTTAAGATCATTTTAATTACTTTCTCATGGTCTTTGTAATTAATATTTCACCATTTGATTAAAATGAAATAAAATAGTGTTTGGAATAATAATATCATAGGAAGGCAAGTTGATGTGGTATCATATTGGCCTCACAAGCTTCTGTAAAGCGTTTTATTGTATAAAAATGGTTCTTTTCAAGTTGTTTTTTTATGAGTTTGGCTCCAATGCTAATCTTCCAAAGTTTATGAGACATAATAAGAGATAAAAACAGATACTAGTTTTGGCTCATTTAGTGCTGATAACGCTATATTTTACTGATAGCCCATGCATATTTGATGATGTTTTTTGGCTGATGTTTTCCGTTCACCTTCTGTAAATAATATCCTTTCTTTACCTTCACTTATCTGTGAAAAGTGGAGTGGATAGTTTGTGTTATTCTGTTGAAGAAATGTTTATAGAAAGATGTTGGCTGTTAAATTGGAAAAAAAAGTTAAAAATGGAGGGAGGGATAATTTAAGACAAAGCGTTAGTATGTTGTTTTATAAACTATTTTGGTTGCAGTACAATTTTCAGTGCATTTTTGTTACATTTGAAGTTGTTTTGTTTTTCTTGAATTATTGATTGAGTATTGAAGTCACATGTTGGATAGAATTGATCTTGTAAGAAGTGATGCATATTATGTATTTGTTAATGTTATTTTAAAGTTTTAACTTGAAATAGTGGGAATATTTTTTGTAAAATTTCATTTTTTTATATCTGAACAGTCATAATGGTAAACACCTACATTTGAACATTGGTGCAGTTGCATGAACATTTGATTATATTTTGGTGTTAGAGAAATGTTAAGACACTAGCTGTTCCTGGAGTGCTTAACTGTAATTTCAAATGATGTTGTAAGAAAGAATGAAGCTGAAAAGTTATTTTAGTATCAGATGGTATCTCTGTGATGGTTTACTTATACTGTCAGATATACTGGGAGTTACAATTTGTTCTGGGGGGCATGATGAAGTGAGGAACAGTTTACATATTGGAAAAGTAATAATGGAGATAGTGGGTGGGCGATAGTGCTACATATAGGTGGTTGACGGTTATTTGTCAAAAGACAGTCACTGGTCTTGTATACTGGATAATGAGAGGGGGGATGTACATATAAACTAGCATATGTATAAACGATGGTGACCTTTGACACGTATCAAACTCTTAACCTGCTATATATACTAATTGGTCAGGCATGTGCAAAGAGTGTAGATCCAGATCTGTGACTCCTACAGGGATTTGTCCGATCAAGATCTGCAGTATTTGCTGTCATGTCACTCAAGCCTAGTAACCACACGCCTAATGGGTTACCTTTGTACTGTAGCAGGTAGTTGTTAAATAAGCACATATGCAAGAATAAGACTGGATTATATCTCTGCTTGCTAAGGACTTAATTATAATGCTTAGGCAAATAGTGTAGATCCTGATCCCCAATTTACACTCGAAGCTGGCTAATCAGGATCTACATTATTTGCTGTTGAGTCTGTAGGAATACGTTCGGGAACTATTTTCATTTAAATGAATAAAGATGACTTGCATTGAGGTTGGGTTTTATATAAAAGTGGTAAGCTAAGGGTTAACAACTAGGGAAGGATAAGGTCTGTGTGTCCAGCTGACCATTGGCTGTATTACAGGGCTTGAGGACATTTCATCTGGCACAGCCATGGGTAATATAGTTAACTGGATGTTTGGACACTGAAGACCCATTGAGAAATGGAGCTTCCAAATATTTGGCTTCAACAAAGGGGTTGGCATCAGAAAAATTGTGTGTGAAAATTATAAATGTGAAAGATTTCATGGTTTAATGGTTTAAGTTTGGGATAAACATCAATATAGTGAGTGGTCTATTTACTTGAAAGTGTCACAGAATGGAGATAAGTTTTAGAGAGTGATTTTCATGGGAATGTGTTTTCTGATTGTGTTTTTTTTTTTTATTGAAAAAGAATTTTATTTTTTAAAATGTTTGCTTCATCATCATGTTGCAAAAGAAAACAAAGAGATTTTGCATTTATCTTGATGTGCAGTAGAGAAAGACAATATATAAGGTTTGTTATACTAATGTGCTATTTAAATAGAAAAATTTTGTATTATCAGAAATTAAATGGAACAAATAACATTTAATTTAAAACAATTTAAAAACAAATTTGTTGTTCTGCATCAGTGCTGTCTTGAATTTGACTATGCTACTATTATCACTACTCTCTCAAAGAGAATCTGGCCATAATGGAGATTATGCTGTTGTACATTGGTATCAATGTAAAAAATGTCAGCACTATAAAAATGCAATCAAATAAAAGCAAATCATTTTTAAAATTCAATAAATTTTAACATTCCTTAGAGATGTTAGACTGTTTCAACAAAATAAAACTATAATTTTAAATTGAATTAACATTTTTTAAGCTGTCAAAATAATTAAAATTGTGTTTAAATCTCCCTTATCAAATTGAGAATCTTTTTTTTTCTACTTAACGGAACAGGTATCAGTTGGGAACTGTGTTCAGAAAGGCTTGTGACCTCTGACAAGGAGATTGGGTGGCAGAGGTTACAGTGTTTGGAAAGGCATGTGACCTCTGACATTGAGATTGGGTGACAGAGGTTACATTGTTTGGAAAGGTTTGTGACCTCTGACATTGAGATTGGGTGACAGAGGTTACATTGTTTGGAAAGGTTTGTGACCTCTAACATTGAGATTGGGTGGCAGAGGTTGCAGTGTTTGGAAAGGCATGTGACCTCTGACATGGAGATCGGGCGGCAGAGGTAACAGTGTTCAGAAAGGTATATGACCTCTGACATGGAGATTGGGCGGCAGAGGTTACAGTGTTTGGAAAGGCATGTGACCTCTTACATGGAGATAAGGTGGCAGAGGTAACTGTGTTCAGAAAGGCATCTACCTCTGACATTAAGTTTAAGCTTATTCCTTATCTGTGGGACTCTCTCCTGGCTCCAATTGTTTCAGTGGTGCTCTTGTTGAAAATTACATTGTCAGGATATTGCAAATATTGGTAGTGATGTTCAGATTTATGAGTGTCTGACCCCCACGTCTAATAATTAGGGCTACCAGTGCTCAGTGGACTGGGCCAAATATATCTGTCAAGTTATCTCTATCTTATGTTACTGCATGTGTGTGTTAGGAACATCTTGTAACTATGTGTGTAAGTTTTTCCTTAAATATTGTGCAGACACATTAAATGTTGTAACATTCTTTATTTGCAATATCCAATACCTAGAACTCCAGCACAGGACTCAAATGTACTCTGTGAAGGGCAGAGTAATTATAGTCAGGGGCTCTAACTGCTCAGCCAGGAACATCCCTGCAAGTTGGCTGTTTATTTAGAGGTATATTTGAGAGAAAATTTCTGAATGCCCTGAAAATTGGTGGTATAAATGTGTACAATTTTGTTTAAAGTGGTTTGCAAATTGCAATGTTCTTTAAAGAAATGCTGAAGTTCAATCCTCTATTTTTTACACGTTGACATTATATTTAATTAAACATGTCTCTGAAAATGCTGATATAACTGGGTTTAAATGAAACTGCTGCTATAAAATGCACTGTATAATAATACAGTCCTATGCACAATGGTGTATATACGGCATAGGAGCTGCCAGTGCAGTGCACAAGGCTTGCATTCACTATAGAATAAAGGCGTTATGTTTGGAAGTTATTGTCTGATATATCTGAATAAGTGTTTATATTAAATTAACTTTTCATCATTATATTCTTCACGCTGCTGAAGATGCAAAACATATTGATTATTGAGATGTTTAGGGAAACATCTTGGGGCAATAAATCTATTGATTAATCAGCAGTCAAGGATTTAATTAGGGACCAGTCTTGCCAGATAGGGGACAGTCAGGGAGCTGCCGTTGTCATAGGGATGCAGACAGCTGGCAAACTCAGTCTCTGGATCATTTACCATAGTAACCAGGTCTGGTCACAAGCTGTTAGTGGGATCTTAAAAGTAGTCAGGCAGTCTTATTGTTGGATTTAAGTTGTGTGGTAAATTCATGGAAGAACTGGATTTTTTTAAAACAAAAGTTTCATATTAGTGGAAATATTGTACTTGTTATATCTTGCATTTTGTGTTGAGACTGTATGTTTTTTGGTTGTTGACATTACTGACACAAATATTGGTGTCTGTGGTTCAACTCAGCGCCCTTTATGGAATGTGTTAGAAATTTGGAATGGGCTGTTGTTGTAGTTATCATGTCTTTTGTAACTCCTTGGTCACATCCGTACAAGTATATTTTGTAGAAATGGCTGAGGTATTGTTAGTCAGGCTGCTAGGTGATACAGATTTGTACAACCATTTGTACCATGCTTATAGCATACCAGCTTTGGTAACTTTGAAAACAGGTGTTATTCTCACCATCTAGCAGTGCTGTACGAGGGTTTTAAGATTGATATTCATTCAATATTTCTTAAATGACTTCCTTAAAAGACTACTTGTGTTATGAAATGAATCATTTGAAACATTTAGACAATATACAATACAAATAGTGCAGCATATGCTAGGTCCATTTGAAGGCCAATTGCTTGATCATATTTTTCATCTCAATTTAACTACTCATCAGATTCCAGCATTGACGTTCATCAAATAATATATTGTTTTGTTTTTTAAGATCTTGGACACTTTTTGATGCTTTGCATCAAGGCCTTTCTTGTTTTCATAATGGCAAACATCGAGCTCTTGCTGGTGGAGGAAGCCCCTAGACAAATGTCTGTAGAACCATTGGAGTGCTAAGGTCAGGTGGAAGCCCTCACTACTGTAAAGTTCCGACTTTGCAGCTCTCATGTCTGTGCGGCTGTGGGCAGGCACCTCCAAGTCAGGGACTAGCTGCTCGGCCACACATGCTCTCATAATCTACGTCAGGTTATATGCCTTTCAGATCACAGTAACCTTTGCCACCAAAAAGGAAAGTCATCATTGGGCTTGAGGAACAAGATTTGAATGAGATTGTAATACATGTTTTCTGATATAGTTTTTTTTTTTTTTAAGATATCATTATAGTTTCATTACTACAATGAATTCTAAGGAATGTTTACATTTTAAGTATAAATTTTGGTTTTATTGCATTTTAATCATTTGGAAAGTTTTTACATTGGCTTTTATATTGATGAACATAAGCACTATGGTGACATGCTTATCAAGACAGCATGTGGCAAAGCAAAATATAATTGATACGAGGAGTGTGAGATTCCCTACAGAGACTGTAATGCTATAGTACTATTTAATCATTATTGAAATTAGACCATTTTAAGAAATTATAATCTAGGTTGGGATATATGGTATATATGCAGCAGTAACATATTTTTTTAATTCTCAGAATCTCTTGACATGTTAGTTTATTATATGCACAAGAATATCATGTGTGCATTGCGATGATAAGTGCCTCAGAGCTATAATTAGAACTTTTAAAGGAACTTTGTAAGATGTTACATTGTGGCAATTTTTGTTTGCTCAAATCCATGCAAGACAAGAAAGCTTCCTGGAAATTCAATTTTAGACGATTAATTATTGATTGTTGACAGAGGACAGTGGCCATAAAATGTGCATTTGTGTGCCATTTGTTGCCAGAATGATTGTCAGTGAAGTAATTAAACTGTCCAAATGGTAGTTTTCATGTTGAGAAATGATTCTTGAACCAGTCATGTTTTTGCCTCCAATTTCTGCAGATTTATTTGTGAATGTTAACACGTGAGTCAAGCATCTTTCTCTGATTTATGTTGTGGTCTCATTTTCAAGTTCAATATTTATAACTTGATTTGATTTATATATATATATAAATTTCTATTTTAAGTTTGTGTGATAGCCCATGATGAAGATTTGTATTGATTTATTGAATTAAATTGAATTAAATGGACTTAGCATAGTTTTATTCTTTTATCATTTTCAATTTCAAATAAGATTCAAAACTTAAGAGCCAATGAAAAGTGCCTTTGATGTGTTGTTGTGGCTTTAAGATAAGTACACGTATATGGGTTATTAATTTAGAAGTGAAATCACAAAGTTATCATTACGTTTCTATTCTTTTGTTGTGTGTCATTATTGGTGAAATAACAAAGTATTGTTAACATTGACCCTAGGGAGGTTTTAAGAGTCAAGCCAGGTCATTCATCTTGTATTTACCTTTCTACTCTGGCTGTAATACATATAGAAATGCTAGTGTACTCACTTTAAAGTAATACTGCAGTTTTTTTGGTTGACTGTTTTACATTTTGGCAGCAAGAGGTTTGTTCCTATAGAACATGTAAGCAAATGTTACAGTAATTGGCAAGCTTTTTTTGTGTGTGTATCCACTGCTTGAGAAACTCTAAAAGCTATAGATCCTCGATAGTTAGTATATATGGTCCTTGGGTGGCCTCGTACCATGATTATTAGAAAAAGTTTGATCCGTTAAAAAATGCCAGGGGCATGGCCATTTTCAATACTGTTTGATGACTTTAATGTAATATTCTCATAAGAAAAGAAGCCTCGATGTAAAATATACACATTCCCTGGGTGGCCCTTTATCAAGATGGTTGAAAAATATATATGTGTCAACAAATATGGCCACCAGGTACATGGCCGTTTATATGCCATCGGGCTAAAACTCTAAGAACAAATTGAAACTGATTGACTGCAATATTCTTTGTGAACTTATCAATTAACAGTGTTACAATTAATCTGGTCAGTTAAAAATGTCTTGCTTTTACAGTAGACCAGACCTGGTAGCACAATCGGTAGTTCGACAGCTCCAGGTTTGGGAGGCCCCGGGTTTGATCCCGGGCCACGATATACCAATGTTGTTATAGAAATGGTAGTGGTATAGCTTCCTTGCTAACACAAGCAAATAAAAGGGTAGTTCCACAACTGGTTAGCCCGGTGTCAGGATAATGTGACTGGGTGTGGTACCATGCCAGGTGTTCACAGCATGCTATACACAATGAAGGCAGCACTATAACTGCTTCCAGTGGACACACGTCTCCAGATAACTGAAATACTGTTGGTGGGACGATAAACCCAATAAACATTTACACTACTCAGATGAGTCTTAAATCACCATCTTGGCCATCTTGTATGTCTGTTAAACTAAATGTTTGAATTTGTTTTTGTCTTCTTCATTATTTACTTTTCTTGCTTGCACTGGAACTGGAGTTTTATGCTCTTTTTTGTGTCGTTTGAAATCAGTCTGAATTGTCACAATCATAATTACATGCCATGGATATAATTGTTTGTTAATTTTACTTTTTTACTGAATTTCAAGAAGTAAAACCAGCAAGTTTTGAAGATACATAAGTTAAAAGAAGTAACAAGAAGTTTGTTGGTTTTGTTCAGTGTAGGGCTTGTCCTTTGTCTCAAGAGTTGTGAATGTTGATATTGTCTATACAAATAGGTGGAAAGACTTAGTTCTCCAATCTGTTACGTTATATACATAGCATTGCATCACTCTTTTCTTGGGCGGTACATCAGTGAAATCAAGTACGATCTACATGTATATTTAGTGTATGTGATATACGAGGTTTGGCTGAGGATTGCTAAAATTGGTGTTAGGAAAATGTAATTTAAGGTGCAAAATGTGTCATAGAATGTGTTTATGGTGTATCAGAGTGAAGGTAACTGTTTTAAGGCTTCAAGTAATGTGCGAACACCAGACTGAATAATAAGTTTGTGTGAAAGTGCTCAAAGGATTGTGGACATGGTGTACTTTCAAACATTGCTGTCCATAAAACATTCCACACAAAGACATTGATCTCTGTGTGCATTTAAGTTTTCTTTTACGTGGATTTTATAAACATTTATTTGTAAAAATAAAATATATATAATTATATATTTTTATAAAGACATGGACCTATTTTGTTATGTAGAAGCAGAAAATCCCATAACTTGTCTAGCTGTGAAGTGTCAAAGTAAATAGTGGTGGATAAAATCAAGTAACATCACCATCTATGTAATTGGAATGGGCTTCATGTGAATACTTCTGATGGAGGCTGGAATATTGTTTGATATCTCTCAGCTTGCTAGGCACATATTTATATGACTAGGAGCTTTATGATCAGGATCTACTCTATTTGTCACAGAGTCTCTAGCAATCTGTCAACCGAATGAAGAACAGTTAATATATAAGAGTTTTCCCTTTTTCTATCACCTTTTATACTATCTTACATGCACATTTACATTTTAAGTGTTATCAGATTGCTGAAGTATCAAATTGATAATATACCAAAAATAAGACCGGTATATTCCTATCTTACTGATCACAAATGAAGCAGTCTGAAAGTAAATTAGATTTACAAATAGGAGACAAGATTAGTTAGCTGACCCGTAAATTTAGTGTGACATCCAATTTGATGATGGTAATAACATTCTTAAACTGTACTTTTGACATTTATCTTGTTATTCTCTTCTTGTTATTCTGGTCTTCTCAAAGTTTACCTGACACATTTTTGTAATCCCTTTTCAGCTTGAGTAAACCCATTTTTAAAATTAGTTAGAAAACCACGTTCAGCTTTTCTATGGCACTTTTGTGTTAGACTATTCAAAAGGCAGCTGAAGAAATTGGGGCACCCCTTGTTCATTTATTTGTATCCTCCAGATAAATTGGTGTCATTTTGGTGATGTTATTATAGGTCAGAATAATGGTAGTCTGGTTTCAGCAGCTGGTTCACCAAAGTTGTGAGGGGATGAACTGTGGTATAGGATGTGAAGTTTATATACTTTTTATCTGTCTAAACCCTTATCATGCTACCGTTTGTTAATAACCCATACTCATTCTTAGTCATGGTATTTCAGCATGCAAAATTGCCTGAAAATATTGCTAGAGATTTAATAGCAGCAAATAGTGTAGATCTTAAATGGACTACTTTCAGTGGGGATCTGGGTCTACATTCTTTGCTTTAGTCTGAACAAGGCATAGTTAGAAAGCTGAGAGTAAAATATCTCTCTTCATTGTATACAGTTCATCACTTTATAGTACAAGAGTGAGTTTGCTATTTGGTTGTATTGTAGATGTGATGTATGTTTGGGGAGTTGCAAATGTTGTGCTTGCTTAAGCGTTAGTATTGTGAACTTTATAATTGAATTTATTTGTATAATCTTATGGCCTAGCTGTTACAGTTGAAGTTATGCAATTCCACAGCCCCTCACTGCATTGGTTTGAGTCCTAGTGGGGGAGGGAATTATGGGGAGGACTTTCAGCTGACCTGTGGAGTGTCTGTTCTACTTGGACAGTTGTCTGGTGGCGTCTTCTTCCAGCTATAGTTATGTCGACATTTACAATATGACCATAAATTGTGGGATGTAACAAACAAACACATATTATTTTAGAAGTGTTATGTTTCATTCTCAGAGAACTGGAGTTTAGGTTCTATCACATACTGTCCACTGAGGATCAGTAAATCAGACATGAATGATATTGTCATGGTACATTGTTAGGTTGCTTACTGATAAGATGTGATTTAAAACAGGTTTGTGGCATTGTTTCACTTTGAAGGCAGCACCTAAATCTCTATAACTGTAAGATTGTTTGTGTTATGTTTTATTTCTCAGAAAACCAGCCATTAAGTTCATAAGTTTATGTCTTTCTTCGCTATTTTGAAGTTTCAATTTTGTCATTGAAATATGATTATATCTGTAAAAATCAATTTTGAAAGCTAGTTTAAAAGTCAGGTTCCAGGTAAAATATTTAAGCAAACATCAAACAAATTTAGTTATATGTCTCTAGTGTTAATTTTATTGTGTCTTATTTAATACAAGGATGAACAGCAAGGAAAGTCACATTGGTTTGTGATAATTAACACAGTAAAAGAGGTGATGTTGATGAATGTGATGCCATCCTATAAGGGAGGATAAGAATTTTCTTGAGAATCATTACTTATTGATCCTAAAGAAGCTCAGATTGATTTGTGAACTTGTAAACTGAAAAACCCAAGAAAAAATTTATCTGAGCAATTCTTACCTATTTATTGGAACATATATACCCCTCTTCGAAGTTACGACAAAACAAAAAACAAAGTTGAAAAAATGTGTAAAAGAGTGTAATTTTGTGTTAGGAACATCGTGCTTGTTGGTCTGACCATATGGTTTCTGGTCATGTGTTGCCTAGGATGACCATGTTTAACAAGGACCTAGTCGTTAATAAAGCACTGGACTTGATCGGCAAGCTCCAGCATAAGTATGGATTTAAACCCAAGTTTTACAGGGTCACCCCTAAATTCTCACCCGAGACTGAGGAATTACCCACAATCCTCGAGGGGGTCATCTACAACGCTCTGGTACGTAGACTGTTTTAGATATTATTATAAATGACATACATACACAATGATTAAAATTACATGTATATATGATGTGATAATACGGGCAGCATATTTATCCATGTTTATTATATAAATCTGAATTGAACAAAGGCGGGTTGATATGCATCTAGCCCTAGGCTCAAACCCTGAACTTCCACTGGCAAGGTGTATGTTATATTGACTGAACTTAGCCTGTTTTATTTTTATAGGGTAATATTTTTTTTCGTAAATATTTGATATGGTAAGCATGTAAATTGTTGTCATCTTTAAAAACCAAAAACAAACATTTTTTAAATTTTTTTATTAGGTCTCAGGAGTTCAAGCTATATTTGTGGACTAGTTTGTCACAATGTTAAGACTATCTGTCATGATCAATTTTTTGCTTTGAGGAAATGATTAGAATTTTGAACTTCCATACTAAATTTAACTGGCAGTTATAAAGATATTTCAACATAAATTGCAGGACTAATGATATTTCAACATAGATTAAGGCATAAAATTAAGGCTTACAATTAACAAAGAATACTATTTTAGTAAAATAAATGTAAGAAGAGGCCTACTTTTGCAGGAACAAATTATTGACAGTGTTTTGGGGGTTTTTTTATAATGAAAGTATATATGACCTCGGCAGGTTAGTTATTTCATTACTAATTAAGGCAAATTAATACCTAAGGAGTACTTTAAAGGAAAATTTAAGTATTGTATTATGAATCACATACTGCAACATACGCCACTTTAGCTTGCTAAAATAATCTCTTTTGAAGTATCTTTAAAACATTATAAGACTTGATTATATCATTCTACTTAAAGAATTATGCTGGTAAACAAAGCTATTTAATTGAATGATAATCCATTCATTGGTTTGTCATAGAAAATTTTGTACAGAGTATGTATGATAAACACTAAGTATTGGTAGGTAAGGTGGTATCTAACAGTTCACCTGTATTAAATACATGAAATCTTACCTTAGTTTTAGGAAATTGGGGCAAAAATTATACTACATATATATAATCTAAGTAATGACAATTTTTTAACAGCTCATTTGTAAGACGGTACACGTCATATCAATTAAAAAAAATGCTGTAATGACGAACAGACTATTCGGATGATGATTTAACATGATCTGATATTTAATCAAAGCTCTGTTTTGACATTGTGTGCACTTAATCCTGTAAGCGATTAAAGATATGCAAATAATGTACTGTGTTCAAAATAAACTGCATAGCAGATCTTCCATCTCAGTCAGTCACATGTTTATGTTCACTATATATAAGCTCTGCTGGGAGAGCCTCTTTATTATAAAATTTCTTTTTTTACATCTCCATGTTCTGACAGGATTAGAAATTTAATGCTTTTCTTAAATGATGTTATCTAATGTATGTTTGGTTGCTGGTATTTTTATTGAATGCTGCCCCCAGTGACAGCTGTGATCAAAGTATGTTTGCTTGTTGGATTTATAATCCCCTAGATCACTTGTTGAATTGTCCGGAGAGGGTGATCACTAAAAGCAGATATAGTGCTGCTTTCATTGAATATAGCATGCCAGGAACACCTGGCATAAAAATACATCATACCCAAGGCAAATTATCCCAACACCAAGCTAACCAGTAGAACTATAATTATAATTGCATGGGTGCTAGCAAAGGAGCAATACCATTTCCATTTTTAATGACTTTGGTGTGCAGTGCTGCTCAGGCTTGAATTATGGACTTACATGAAGGTGTTGCTCTAATATTTGTGCTTACAGGTCCGGTCATCAAACTATACAATAGATTTCAGTATAAATAACATCTCCAATTGTTTTTATCCAAAATGAGCTATAAATCATGATTCAAGCACATTTAAATTGAGTTTAGTGTATATTTATTTTGCTGAATTAATTTTATATTTAAGTACATGGTCAACATTAGTTGTCAGAATTAATCCACAATGGCCCGTTTTAACTCTTAGCCTGCTATTTGGGGATTTATGAGGGTTAGGCAAATAGTTCAGATCAAGATCAGACAGTTCCCTGATTGGCTGTCTGATCAGTATCTGCATTATTTGCTGCTCAGTCTCTGTTTATAAGTTTATCAGCCCTGACATGTAACATATATAATATTAAAGTAAACAATCCTGAGAATTTATTCATTTTTAAAACAATGTAGCAAGCTTAGGGTGAAAAAGTTTTTGAAATAATCACTGAGATTGATCTTGGTTATAAAATGTACGAATTACATTTTACCTATAACTGCTGTCAATTACACAATCATTTAACTCTTGGTGTTCTTTTAGTACAAATTGATCAAGTGCAGGCATATAGTGTAGATCTAGATCAGCCAGCTTCCACAGGGGGTTGTCTTATCCACAGGCGTATCCAGAAAATTTCAATTGGGGGGATGAATCAAGATCCATTCAACTTTATTCCAGTAAATACTAGATATATATACACAGTAAGGAACCCATTGACCTAAGCAGTCAACAGACAAAATTTACTTTTTAAGATTAGTTTTTTTAAGATAATATGTGTTTTCACAACTATACTCTTTTACCTGGTTGGTGGGGGAAAGGATGCGTCCTCCCTCCTCCCAGCCCCGGATCCATCCCTGGTTATTCACAAAATGTAGCATAATTTGGGTTAAAAACATGCAATATTGCTACCATGAGCTAATACTGGAGTTGCATGCATCTTACTCTCTCTCTCTCTCTCTCTCTCTCTCTCTCTCTCTCTCTCTCTCTCT